>RJWH01000621.1:209408-637636 GCA_004363575.1 Solenodon paradoxus | reverse complement strand
TCATCCATGTAAGTTTCCTTCCTCTGGGGTGTGAAACACACAGCAAAGGAGCCACAGTGCTGCTGGGTATCTGGGAAGTACCCTGTGGGTTGATTTCAAGAAAAAACTCCTTTTAAAAAGCCAAAGAACCAAACGCATGTCAAAAATTCTTTTCATATTAAGTTAAATTATAGCATCTGGGGGAGGAAGATAAAGAACTAAGAGTGAAGGGGCGGCGGGGAAGGGTGGTGTTCAGGCGTATGTGTCTGTATGAGACTGTAGAGTTTCAATCAGAACTTTTTGCAAATAAAAATACAGGAAAGCATCTCAGGTGGGCGCCTGCTGGGTGGGAAGGTGAAGGGCCCATGCTGTAATTCCAGATGCATTTCTGGAGGTTGTTGTGGCCGACTGTCACCTGGACAGGAACTCAATTTCCTTCTCCGTGTTCCTTCTTCGTTTCCACCTGAACTATTTAGTCAAGGTCAGACAGTCTTCCTTTGAAATTAGAAACTGTTCCGTGATTTCTGATTTTATTACTCCATGTCAACCCAGAAAGAACTCCAGCACAGCAATTGTATGTTTTTCAAGGTCATTCACCTTTTTTCCACACTTTTTTACCTTAGAGAGTATGGTCATCATCATATAAAACCCTAAATGAAAAAACACTTGTTAAAATAAAACCTGATTCAGGAAGCAGAATGCTTGGGGAGTAAAGTTAATCATCTAGTTTCATTTGTGATCAAAATGCCTGCAAAATGCTGAACACAGAAACGAAGACTATTTTTAATAAGCAAAGTAGTAGAAACACAATCATAATTTGGTCAGCGAGAAACCAAATGCTGTTACAATGAAATGAAACTTCACACTACAAAAAAAGCTTTCAATCAAGTGTCTCAACACAACTTTTCCTCCAGACATGAAGTAATTTGCCTCTATCTCTGGAAACTCAATGGAGTGAGCATTATTAATCTTTAAATAAGACAAATAAGCTAAAATATATAGAAGGCCAAAAGCCTGGTTACATCAAGTGGAAAAGAATATTGGCATGGGGTTTTTTCTGTTTAACTGAAATGCTCTTTAAAATGCCATCCTTCACAAGAAATTTCCTAGACCCGCTGTACTAAGTCAGTCTTCTAGTGGCATTTATAAAAACTGTAGTTTTTGGCTGGAACTCCATCTCCTTTCTTTTATGGGTATGGGGCAGAAAGAACCCATGGAACATCACAATGTGAGGCACTGATCTCCAGATACTTCTGTTTCTCCCTACTTTTTGACCCATTGTTTGACATTGGCATTGACCACTTTCTTTCTTTTCTCTGCTCACCTATTATTGAAATCTCAAATGATCAGGAGAAAGAATCTGGGGTCTGGGATGACATACAATGACAGAAATCTATTTCTGCCATGTTGACACCAGCAGGAAGTAACATTGGCCTTCACTCCATCAGTTCAGTCTTTTTTATTTGAGCCAACTGAATAATTGCTTATTTTCAAGATCAGACTATAAAATCAAGGTATAAAATGCAACCATGTGCCAGATTAAAAATTGTCTCCTAAACTGAGAAGTGAATGAAATCTTTTAAACTACAAAGTAAAATGTAACTATGAGCAAGTCATTTTGCCTCTCTGCGCCTCAATCCATGTGGGGTTGAACTGAAATAATCACTGAGGCTTCTGAAAACTTGTACTGTCGGATACATTTCACATTTGTGTTTTGGGTTCAGACATTCAACAAATAATGTTCTGAAGAGCCACCAAATGAGTATATTTTTCAACTGCTTTATCCTCAAGAAATGCAAATTTATTACTTTAAGTTGTATTTAAAATGTGTTTTTAGGGTGATTTCCAGACATATCCCATCCTATCTACCTTCAGTCTTCCCAAAACATATCTGTGATGATCTACAAACAATCCTTAAAGGAGAGTACAGCTGACATTTGAACAACTCAGATTAGGGGTACCGAACCCCACCATGCAGTCAAATTCAAGTATAGTTTTTTACTCCCCCCAAAACTTTACTAATAACTTGTTTTGTATGTTTAGATGTATTATATACTATATTCTTAAAGTATGTGTGAAAAGAAAAACATTAAGAAAATTGTAAGAGAAAATACATTTACAGTTTTGTATTTCTCAATACCATGAGTTTATATTGTCCATTTATAAGAAAATGCACATGCAAATGGGCCTTTGCAGTTTAAACCCATTTGTTAAGGGTCACCTGTACTTGGAAAGCTGCCTAGTGGGTAGAAGACAATGTCCATAGTCAATCTGCTCTTGATCTCCTTTCTATGAACAGCAAACTTAAGTTACATATAAATTGAGAATGATTGAAAAGTATTACTTATTAAAAAATATCAAATGTTTTTACCTTCTCTGGATTTTCTGAATAGGAAAGCATTTTAAATATCAATGCCTTTAAGACAAAAGCATTATTTATAATTTAAATCACAGGCATAACTTTCATCATAAACAGGAACCAACAAGCTCTGAATTTAAGCTCCATGATGGTGTACCCACTGACCAGGCACCCATAAGCTCAGTGCTAGAAAAAGCATGTTGAATCCACTGCTGGGGTCATTGATGAAGACATGCTCAGCTCTCTCCATGTCTCAAACTATTCCAGTCTCCCCAAACAAGGTCACAGTTTCGTATTCTGGGCCTCAGCTCTCTACTTAATTTAATGAAGTGTTGTGACACATACTTATTACTCTATCCCTGTACAATTTCTTAAAACTAAAAATTCACACTTTCCTAGAATAACTCTACCTCAAAAATTTTTATCATTAGTGTTCCAAGCCTGCAAAATAAGTTGTATACCCTATTTAATGACAGATTCATGCTTATACACTGAAACATTTAAAAAATCATTTCCTGATGGCATTACTGGCAATCACTATATTTTCTCATGAACATTAATGCACAGCATTCTCCTTCTAATAGGAAACACTTATTGTACAGAGATTGAAGTACCTTCTGAGAAAAGGAAAATTGGTCTCTGTCTCTAATTTGACTCCATTCCATTTTCCATAGTGAAGTACAAATAGGATGTGAGCCTTCAGCATAAAAACCAACCTGGAGCTGATAACTAAAGCCAACAATCTCAAGATTCCCTTGACTATTCTTCTTGTGTAACATTGCACCTGAGCGAACATGGACTTGTACTCTGGAGTATGTGTGCCTGACACGGGGTGCGCATGTATAAATGTAATGGGTGAAAGCAAGCTGTGTTACTGTCTTTTCAAAGAGAAAGGAAAGCAGGGAGGAATGAAGGCAGGCATGCAGGATAGAAGGAAAAGAGGAGAATGAAGCACTTGTATTTATTTGCTCATTTTTGTTGTCTCCCCCATCCCTGGGTTGCAAATCTGGTTCTTTGAGCTTTAGAAATTTTTTAAGCTGTAAGTGTTAGAATTGGATTGTATTTTCTTATTACTGGTATTTGAAACAATCTATGTTGGCTATATAGCTAACAGGACAGCTGAAGTGACCAGTATGACGAGGATGAGATGATGTTAACACAAGACGTATTACAGTATGTTAATTCTCTTTGCTATCTGAATTTTGATTTGCTTTCATACTCTTTTTTTTCTAGGAAGGGTGCCAGTGTTAAGAAGTCATGATCTTGACATAGTAACATCATGGGAGGACGATGTATTTCCATCATCTTCTTTGAGGTGCATTTCAGAGAATGTTTGCATAAATGGGATACTAGTAGATGTTAATGATATAAGAATACAGTGGTCAGATTGATGAAACTCAGCATATCGAGTTTCTTTGTCAGATTTAGTAGAATATTAATAGGCTCACCTCTATTATAAGTCTCTTAAGAGGGAAGAAGCAGTTGTTTTCCCCTAAATTTAGAGACTTTCTCATCATGTACTTTACAGTGTTCCATTCCATGCCACATACTTTGGGGAAAAGTACACTGGAGAATTATGAACCTATTATCGAATAATAGAGACTATTTATGAACAAGATGCCAGAATAAATCAGGAATGAAAATCTGGAAGCAGGTGAAGTTTTCCAAATTCAGATGCTCTAAACTCTGCACATGTCTGTATTGGACCCAGGCAATAATTACCAACAGCTACTGAAACATCATTAGGAGAAAAGCTGATCAAGGAATCTTATAATGGATGGATCAAGCTGACAACATCTGAACTCACGGATCAATCTTAACATCAAAAGAGAAACCGACCTGTTAAATTTCCTGATGAGATGCGATAGGAAATATACAACACCATCTAGGTAGGTTTTCATGTCAAAAAAAAAATAAAGCCTGATTCTAATCAAATAACTATTCCCAACTACCAGTTTACAGGAAAGATAGGAACAGAAGAATATGCTTAAGGATATCATAGGGATGCAATCAGTAAAATCCAAAATGTAGGAAATTTTTCAAGGAAAAATTCTTTGTAAGAAAAGTCTTTTCAGCAAATATACTGTGCAATTTTTTTTTAAGGCAGGAAGACTTTAGATTCGAAGAGACTTAAAGCTTCTGCTTCTCAGGACAGTGAACTGTTAAGCTCTCAAGCTCACAGAAAAACTAAGAAAATATTAGGCTACCACAATATGTGAAAAGAAACAGGAACAGCATCTCCAAAGGATGAGGAGACATATGCCTCCATGAAAGGTAGGGCAGACCTATCTTTCTTGATGCTACATTGCTCAATTCCAAGACTCTGGGTTGCAGAGTTAGGTGAAACCAGCACAGCCCTAGAGGTGAAGAACTTTCTTGACCATGAGCACTCCCAAGCTGGCTTCTGTCACTGAGGTGGAGTGGAAAGAGGACTAGTGCCTAAGAGGACTAGCCTGCACAGTGACAACCATTAGGGAAAATCCCCAGAGGAAGTAAATCACCCTCTCTGCCATTAGCACACTGGTGCTGTCTGCCTCTTCTGAAATGTCACCCCCAGGTCTAGAGGCCTTGTTACCATCCCCTGCTGAGATTGTAACTTTTCTGGAGAATTCAGACTGCTCTGAAGGGAGGGTCTGATAGTAGCTGCCAGCCATCTCTAGTCTGCTGTTTGTTTCAACTGCGTGCGGCCTGCTTGCTGACTATGAGCCAACAACTCTTCAGTCTGTGTCTGTGGGCTTTACTGTTCATAGCTATGACTGGAGAAAATCTCTGCATTCCCTACAGCTCCAACCCTGTAGGCCAGACTCTCAAGACTCAACACAGGGCTGACTCTAGAGCTTCAACAAATCCAACAGTTGAGGTCACAAAACTAAAAGTCCAGTGGTTAAGCCAAGATCCAGGTCTGTTCTGTACAATTCAACACCCTAAACAAGACCTTCGCATCAGGGAAGCCTAACTCATAAAAAAAAAAAAAAAAAGAAAGAAAAAAGAAAAGACACAGAATGCCAAACAGATCAAAGACAGAGTAATATACATGAAATGATGGATCTAAATAAAACACCAGGTGAATATCTGAATACAACAGACTTAAAGCTACCTGATAAAGACTTTAAAGCAACAGTGATCATCATCCTCACTGAAATCAGGAAAACAGTGGAGGAACAAAAAGAACTACAACAAAGAGAAGATATGAGACAACCAGAAACAAGTCAAGGATCTGAAGAACGCAATGGAGGGCCTCAATAACAGGCTGGAAGAAGCATCCAAGAGGAGTAGTGAATTAGAAGATAGGGCAGTGGAATGCACTCAAGCACACCAGCAAAGAGAAAAAGAATTAAAGACAGTACACAAGAACTATGGGATAATATCAGAAGCAATGTTTGTATCACAGGAGTCCCAGAGAGAAGAGAGAGAAAAGGCGACAGAACTGTATTTGAAGAAATAATAGCTGAGAATTTCCCTAACCTGAGGAAAGAAGCAGACCTCTAGACCAGGGAAGTTAAAAAAAAAATTCCAGACAAAAGAAACCCAAACAGACCTATATATCAAAACACATCATCATTAAAATGTCAAAAATACAAGATAGAATCTTAAAAGCAACTAGAGGAACATGAGTTACATACAAAGGAGCCCTCATAAGACTTCAATGGATTTCTCTGTTAAAACATTACAGTCCAGAAGAGAATGGCATGATATATTCAAAGTGCTAACAAAATGGATTTCCAATCAAGGATACCTTACCCTATCATATAGAATTGAACAAATGATAAAAAGCTTTTCAGATAAGCAAAAGTTAAAGAATTTCTCACCACAAAACCAGTTTTACCAAAAAGAAATACTAAAATATGTCCTATATAATGTAAGGAAACCCCATTTAAAAGCTGTTTTCAAGTAAAACCAGGATATAAACATAGAAATCCCAGGGTAACCTCAAAACTTACCTCCAGGGAAAAAAGCAAAGAAGAAAACAAAAAAGGAAAACAACCAAAACATAACTGCTTTCAAATCACCTAAGAGGAAAAAGGGAAGAACATAGGTACTATCTGCCACAACATCCAGAAAAGAGTTAACAAAATGGCAAAACACAGTTACATATCAATAATCACTCTAAATGTTAATGGACTGAAGTCACCAATTAAAAGGCACAGAGTGGCTGAATGTATTTAAAACATAACTTTCTGCTGCATTCAGGAGACTCATTTTCTTTCAACAAATAAACACAGGCTCAAAAATAGTTGGAAGACAATTCTACAGTCAAGTGGTAACCAGCAAAAAGCAGGGAAGCCATACTTATATCAGACAAAATAGACTTCCAACTCAAAAAGATAACAAAAGACAGGGATGGATATTATATAATGGTTAAGAAATCAATTCAGCATGAAGATATAATGCTTATTAATAAATATGTATCAAAGAAAGGATCATCAAAACACATAAAGCAATGATTAACAGAACTAAAGAGAGCCATTTACAAGAATACCATAATAGGAAGCGATTTCAGCACCCCATTCACAATAATTGATAGATTAACCAGGCAGACAATTAACAGGGAATAATGAATTGATGTAAATGATAAATTTGAACAGATGGGTCTAATAGACACATATCAAAAACATCAGCCACTGACTAAAGAATTTACATTCTTAAGTGTGAATGGAACATTCTTAAGGATAGACCTTATGTTGGGACATAAAACACTTCTCAACAAATTTACGAAGACTGAAACCATACCAAGCATTTTCTCCAAACACTTGTCCTAAAACTAGAAATCAACCATAAGAAGAAGGCTGGAAGATTTCAAAATATCTGGAGTCTAAACAACATCCTTCTGAATAACTAAAGGAAATCAAAGGAGAATTTAAAAAGGACTTGGAGATAAATGAGAATGAATATATAAGCTTCCAGAACTTACAGGATGCAGCAAAAACAGTACTAAGGGAAGTTTATTACAATCCAGGCCTGCCTCAAAAAGCAGGAAAATAACAATATAATGCTATATCTAAGCAACTAGAAAAAGAACATCTGAAGCCAAAGGCCAACAGAAGGAAGGAAATAATAAAAATTCAAGTATAAATAAATTAAATAGAAATAAAAAATAAAATTCAGAAGATCAATGAAACCAAAAGCTGATTATTTTAAAAAATGAAATTGATAAACCTCTTTCTAGACTGAGAGAAAGAGAAAAAGAAAAAGAAAACTCTCGTAACTGGAATCAGAAATGAAAGGTGAGAAGTTACAACAGATACAACAGAAATACAAAACATCATAAGAGACTGCCACGAACAGCTTTATATCAATATATTGCACAACCTTAAAAATGGGTAAATTTTTCAAAAACTATAGCTTACCAAGACTGAATCAGGAAGAAATGGAAATCCTAAACAGAACTCTCATAAGCAAAGAAATTCAAGAGGTAATCAAAAGTCTCCCCAATAATAAAAGCCCAGGACCAGATTGCTTTTCTAGTGAGTTTCACTAAACCTTCAGAGAATACCTATTTTCACAAACTATTCCAAACACTCTCTATGAGGCCAACATTACACTAATACCAAAACCTGAGAAAAATGTTATCAAGAAAGAAAATTATAAACCAGTATCTCTAATGAACATAAATGCAAAAATCCTCAAAATATAAGCAAACCAAAACCAACAATATATCAAAAGGCTCTGTCATTATGGACAAGTGGGATTTATCCCGGGGATGCAAGAATGACTTAACATATGCAGATCTATTAATGTAATACTCCACACCAACAAGAACAAGGAGAAAAATCATCTGCTATCAGCAGATGCAGAGAAAGCTTTTGACAAAATTCAGCACCCATTTATGATTTAAAAAAAAAATCTCTGCATAAAATGGCAATAGACGGTACCTCAACATAATAAAGGCCATATATGATAAACCCACAGCCAACATACTCAGTGGTGAAAACAAAGTACTTTCCCTAAGATCAGGAACAAGAAACATGACACACTCTCCACTGCTATTTAACATCTTACTGGAGGTCTTAGCCAGAGAAATTGGGCAAGAAGAAGTAATAAAATAAATCCAAATTGGAAAGGAGAAAGTAAATCTATCACTATTTATAGATAATATATGTAGACACTCCAGAGTTAACGGGTATAGTAAAATGTCAGGCTACAAAATCAATGCACAAAGGCTCATTGCATTTTTATACACAAACAATATGATAAAAGAGATTGAAATCAAGAAATCTACCCCTTTTACAATGCAAACAAAAAAAAAAATCCAATATCTTGGAATATACTTAACAAGGGAAGTGAAACACTGGTACACTGAAAACTATAAATCTTTCTTAAAAGAAATAGAGGAAGATACTAAGAGATGAAAAGATATACTGTGCTCATGTCTGAGAAGAATTACATTGTTAAAATGACCATTTACCTAAAGCAATATATAGGTTTAATGCAATTCCTATCAAAATCCTATGGGCATGTTTCAAGGAAATAAAAAACTTAAATTTGCACAAAATAAGACAAGACCATGAATATCCAAAGCAATAATGAGAAAAAAAGAACAAAACTAGAGTTATCACACTTCCAGATAATTGAGCTATACTACAAAGCTCTAGTGATCAAAACTGTGTTGTACTGGAATAATAACAGACACAGATCAGTGGAATAGAACTGAGTCACCAGAAATACTCATATCTGGTCAGTTAATTTATGGCAAAGGAGCTGAGAACATACGAAAACAAAGTCTTTTCAAGAAATGTTGGGAAAATGAGGCACCACATGCAAAAGAATGAAGCTAGAACACTCTCCAACATCACACACAAAAATTAATTCAAAATGAATTCGAGATTGAATGTAAGATCAGAAACCATAAAATACTTGGAAGACAACATAGGAAAAATATTCTAGGAAATTAGTCTTAAGAGAGGTTTGGGGGAACTAAATTCCTGCGTCAAGGGAAACAAAACCAAAAATAAACAAATGGGAGGACATTAAGCTAAGATGCTTCTGCACAGCAAAATAAACCAGTACCAAAACAAAAAGGCAACCTATTGACTGGGAGAAAACACTTGCAATTCATATATCTGATAAGAGCTTAATATTCAAAATATACAAGGTACTCAGAAAACTCAACAACAGAAAAACATCCCAAGGACGTGGGTATGCATCTCAGATCCCGGGGTGAATAACCATGATGAAAAACTAAATCAAGTGCTTCCTCTCTTCCTTCTTGCCTTCATATCTGCCTGAATCTTTCCTTTAAAAAGCAAACAACAAGAAATAATAAACAATTGTGAGATTGGCTATTATTCTAAAGTCTGCAATCGACAAATGCTAAGAAGGATGTGGGGAAATGGAACATATTTACACTGCTGGTGGAAATACACATTGGTGCAACCCTTATAGAAAGCAGAATGGAGCTTCCTCAGAATATTAAAAAAATAACTCCCCTAGGATCTGTCATCTCATCTCTGGGTATTTACCCAAAAGACACAAAAGCAGTAAATCACAGGGATATATGCACCTTCACATTTATTGCAGCATTATTTACAATGGCCAAGGATTGGAAGTTACGTAAGTGCCCATCAGATGTGGTGCATCTACACAATGGCCCTGAGAAAAGATGAAATCTTGTCATTTGAAATGACATGAATGGAAATAGGATTATGCTAGTAAAATAAGTCAGATATTGGATGATCTCATTCATATGTGGAATATAAAAAAACACAGCATAAGAACAGACTAAACAAATACCAGTCCTTGAACATTAGCAATAGAATTGAGGTTACCAGTCAGGAATGGAGTGGGGTCCAATGGACAATGGTGAAGAACTTTTGGTATTTTGGTGGTAGGTAGAGAACATTGTCTTATGTCTGAGGAATGTACATATAGGTTTATATTATTTTGTAAAGCAAAGTTACCTCGATAAATATTAAATTTGGTTTCTTAAGTCTCTTTTTAAAGTATATGAAATTATTTGGATCCCAACTCTGACAAAATAAGGGAAAAAATTAAAGAAATTCAAGTACTAACTATGATTTTAAGCAATAATCATACTTTTAGATGCAATAATGATTTTTGGTGATGTAAATAAAGTTCTTAGAGCAAGTTAAAGTCAGCAAAGTAAGTCAATGAGTTCAAAACCAAAGACAGAAATTGAAACTTTACATTCTGAATCTGTTAGTTTCTTATTTAAACAATGCAATAAATGAAATTGACAGTATTATAAAAACCTATGGAAGCAGATTTGTCCAAATGGAAAAATGTATTAGCGATCTGAAGGATAGAAATATAGAATTTATCCATGTGGAAGGATAGAATTAAATAGAAAAAAATAAACACTTAGAGAGCTACCCGACTCCATTAGTAAAAGCATTATTAGAATAATAGGTATACCAGAAGATGAAGAGAAAGAAAACAGAACTTAAATAGTTGATAACTTCCCAAACCTGGGGAAGGAACTGAATATACAAGTCAAAGAAACCAACAGAACACCTAGTTATATAAAGACCTACATTAAAACACATAATAGTGAAACTGTCTAAAGCCCAAGACAACATTTAATGTGGCCAGGAATGAAAAGCAAGGAATATATAAAGGTATTCCCTTCAGGCCCATTAGACTTCTCAAAAAACTTCTACTGGCCAGGGGAGAGCAGAATGACATATTCAAAAATACGTCAGGATAGAGTAGAACACAGGCACCCATCTGGGAGATTCTAGGTCAGGCTCTAGAGAACAGGGAGCAGGGAGACCCATCCTTCAACTCTAGTCTTTAGATGAGCACAAGGAGGTCAAAGGCAATCTCAGTCCCTAGCCAAGAAGCCAGAACAGCACCTATAACCCAAAGGAGCTACAGAAACTTCATGGGAGCATAAGGCAAGGACCTACCAGTAGCTTCAAGCCCTCTAAGCTTGTGAGCTTCAGTGAATGAATACCATACCCCTGGGGATCAAGGGAGCTTATAAGGGCAGACTTTGAACTCACTCCCTGATTGAGGACCTGCAAGCACCACCAGAGGACATTTCAAAACCTGTGCTTAGTAGAGCACAGGAACCCACCTGAGCGATTCCAGGCCAGGCTCCAGAGGACAGTAGGAAGGGAGACCCACCCACCCCCTCTGTCTATAAGGCACACACAGAGGCATTCTCCCTGGCCAAGGAGTTGGAAAGAGCTAGAACAGCACTAATTAGCCAAAGGAGCCACAATAACTATGTAAGAATACAGTCAGAACAACCTGTGAAGTCCCCGCACCCCCTGTGCTAGTGAGCTGTGGGCTCCACAGAGGGTCTGTCCTTGGATCGGAGAGCTTCCTGTCAGTGTCACACAAGAAAAGAACTGCCCCTCATCCCTAGAGAAGTCACTGGACACCATCAAAACGGCAATTTTGGCCCACCAAAAGCAAGCGTTCCAGAGAGGGGGACAGACCTCACAATCCTGAGAAATCAAGTAGACAGTACTGACCATACTAGGACCCAAAATCACACACACACACTATATATATATAGATAGATATCTATATATCTATATATCTATATATAGATATATATATTTCAGACTAGATAAACAATAGCCTGAAAAATCCCTCTCAGGGCAAGGAAGGACACCACATTATGTTCAGCAGGGCAACTGATCAGGAAGATGTAACTGTCATTAGCAAGTGCACCGAATGCAGGACCATCTAAATATATACAAGAAATACAGAGATATTGACAGTAACACAATAAAAGGAGGAAATTTCGATACTCCACTCACATCAGTAGGTAGATAATCCAGAGAGAAAATCAACAAAGACAGATTAAAAGATGGCATCTATGGGGAGCGGGCACTGAGACACCGCACAGGAAAAATACACCCAGTTTTTCGGAGCCAATACAGAAAAAAGGGATTTTCCTGCTTTAGCATCAACCAGAAAAACTTGGAGAACAGAAGACTGACAGCAGGCTCTACAGGTGGGTGAGGGTGTGGGGATTTAATGGGGAACACAGCAGCAAAGAGGAGCCCCCAGAAAGGAGAGTTTTGCAGTGTGGATGCGATCTGCCTTCCCTGCCAGAGCCCAGCAGGAGCTGCATGGGCACGCGGACATTTTAAAGAGTGAAAAACAGTCAGAGACCTCCAGCACCCACCCGGGGTTTGAGATAGTAGGATCCTGCTGCTGAGTCCCTCTTCTCCCAGCACAGACTGCAGGGGTAGTCCCGCTGATCTCTAGCGGTGGGAACACAGTCAGAGTGGGGAGTCGCAAGCCTGAGCCAAACTGAGAAATGCTGCTGACAACTCTCAGATAACAAAAGGGAACCACAGAAACGGGAGCCCAGTGGCGATAAAAGTCTGCGGCCTTGTCTTCATGCACCAGGGTTTAGAAGCTGCAGCAATTCCATTGTTACCTTACACTTCTGCAGAAAGAGCACAGGCAGTCTCCCTAACCTCTAGTGGTGCAAACTCAGAGCAGGGAGCCCATAAGCCTACACAGGGGAGGGGCTACAGTGAATGCTGCCAACAACTCTTGGCTAGAAAAAGTCCAGAAGGAGAAAATTGGAGACAGAACAGGAGCATACAGTACCCTCCCCTATACACCTGGGGGGCTTGGTCCCCCTGGGATTCAGGACCCAGTGGCTAAGTCCCTGGAAGAACAGCCCGTGGAAAAGACCCTAATGGTTTGGTGAATACAAGGGACACAAGAGCAGACAGTAGACTCAAGACACATAGCCCCATCCAGCAGAGTTCAACCAACAAAACAAGCCTACCTCCCCCTTACCATCAGGCAGCCAGACTACAGGCTCACAGATGACCACTACACCCCCAACCCCATTCCCATCCCCACCCAGCAGCCATCATCACTCCCTGACACAGCAAGACACACTACGGAAGCCTGTAAGAGTCAAAAAATACAAAATAAAACAAAAATAGAGTGCCCCCTGGTAGAAATTAAAACAAACTAGCAGATCAAACAGATCCCAAATCATGGAGAAAACAAAAAACCACAACACACCCTTAAACCTCAGGAAATGGAATCACAACAAAATGACAGCTCATCAGAAATTAACTTTGAAGATATGGAAGAATGAGTTTTTCTAACAGATAAAGAATTCAAGTCTGCAATCATAAAGAAATTCAGAGACTTAAAAGAAAATTCATATAAACAAAACAAAGAGCTTAAACAAATAAGCACCAACAGGCAGAGATTGAAGCTCTACAGAAAAGAACTAACAGGAACACAGGATTTAAAGGACATAATTCATGAAACTAAGAATAATATAGAAAGCTACAAAACCAGAATAACCCAAATGGAGGAAAGGGTTAGTGATATAGAGGACAGTAATGCAGAAAGGAGCCAAGAAGAAGAAAGAAAAATGCAGAAAAAAAAGAAGAAACACTCAGAGAACTGACACCATCAGGAAAGGCAACATTAGATAATAAGTATCCCAAAAGGCAAAGAGAAAAAGAAAGGAACAGAGAGCATTCTCAAGGCAGTACAGGCTGAACACTTTCCAAATCTAGAACAAGTAACAAACATACAGGTCAGTGAAGCAAACAGAACACCCATTTACATAAATCTTAAAAAAACCTACATGAAGACACATAATTGTGAAACTATTAAAAACCCAAGACAAAGAATTCTAAAGGTAGCCAGGGGCAAAAAGCAGATAACATATAAAAGCACTCCTATCAGACTAACCTCAGATTTCTCAGGAGAAACTCTATAGGCTAGAAGAGAATGGAATGATGGCTTCAAAATACTTCAGTTCAAAAAAAAATGCCAGCCAAGAATACTATATCCTATAAAACTCTCTTTCAGATTGGATGGAGAAATTAAGGTTTTTCCCAACAAACAAAAGCTAAGAGAGTTTGCAGCCATGAGACCTCTTCTACAAGAAATGTTAGGAGAGACCCTGCTAGCTAAACCAAAGAGGAAAAACTTCACAAAAATATAACTAAGTAACAAAGAGATCAACATAACCAGAAAGCAAAAATCAAAGTGGCAGTGGCAAGTTCTCAAATGTCAATAATTATTGTAAATGTAAATGAATTGAACTCACCAGTCAAAAGGCAAATTGTTGCTAAATGGATTAAGAAACATAACCCAACTCTATGTTGGTCTACAAGAAACTCATCTTAGGTCAAGAGACAAACAATGGCTTAAAGTGGATGGATGGAAAACAGCACTCCAAACTAATGCCAAATCCAAAAGAACAGGAACAGTTATACTCATATCAGATAAGGTAGTCTTTCAACTAAAGAAAATTTAAAAAGATAAAGATAGACATTATATAATGATAAAGGGATCAATACAACAAAAAGACTTAACACTTATTAACATTTATGCACCCAGTAAAGGAGTACCCAAATATATCAAGCAAATATTAACAGATCTAAATAAGCATATTGACAACAACACAATAATAGTAAGGGACTTCAATACTCCTCTTTCAGTGAAAGAAAGATCATCCAGACAAAGAATCAACAAATAAACAAGATCTTTAAATGACAAAATAGGAGAGCTGGACCTAATAGACATATATAGAGTACTACACCCCAAAACTATAGACTACACATTCTTCTCAAGTGCTCATGGAACATTCTCAAGGATAGACCATATGTTGGTCTATCAAAGCACAAAAACAAGTCTCAGTAAATTTTCAAAGATTGAAATCATATCTAGCATCTTTTCAGATTGCAATGGCATCAAACTAGAGATCAACCAAAAGGAGAAAGAGAGGAAAACCACAAAAGAGTGGAGATTAAACAACATATTGTTGAGCAACCAATGCGTAAAAGAGGAAATTAAGAAATAAATTAAAAAATATCTGGAATCAAATGAAAATCAAACGATGTATCAGAATCAATGTGATGCAGCAAAAGCAGTAATAAGAGGAAAATTTACAGCGATACAATCCTATCAGAAAACAGGAAGAATCACAAATGAAAAACCTAAGCCATCACCTAAAGGAACTAGAAAAAACAGAAAATCAGAAGCCTAAATCCAACAGAAGGAAAGAAATAATAAAAACTATGTCAGAAATCAATGAAACACAGATCAGAAAAACTATTCAAAAAAAAAAAAATCAATGAATCCAAAAGTTGGTTTTTCAAAAGAACCAACAAAATAGACAGGGCACTAGCCAGACTCGCAAAAAGAGAGAGAAAACACAAATAAATAATATCAAAAATGAAAAAGGAATAATCCCTACAGATACAACAGAAATAAAGAGGAATATAAGAGAATACTACATACAATTATATGGCAACAAACAGAATAACCTAGAAGAAATGGATACATTTCTGGAAAAATACAATATCCCAAAACTAAACAGAGAAGAATTAGAAACCATGAACAGATCAATCACAAACAAGGAAATTGAAACAGTGATCAAAAACCTTCCCAAAAACAAAAGCCTGGACCAGATGGTTTCATCAGCGAATTCTACAAAGTATTCAAATTAATTCCAATCCTCCTTAAACTGTTCCAAAAAACAGAAGAGGGAAAACTTCCAAACACTTTTTATGACGCCAATATTATGCTGATTCCAAAACCAGATAAAGACTGCACGGAAAAAGAAAACTATAGACCAATATCCTTAACGAATACTGACGCAAAAATTCTCACCAAAATACTAGCAAATTGAATTCAACAACATATAAAAAGAGTCATACACCACGATCAAGTGGGATTTATTCCAGGGATGCAGGGATGGTTCAACATATGAAAATCTATAAATGCGACACACTATATCAGTAAAAAAGGACAAAATCCACATGATCATCTCAATAAATGCAGAAAAAGTACTTAACAAGGTTCAACACCCTTTTATGTTAAAAATCCTCCAAAAAATAGGTATAGAAGCAATGTGCTTCAACATAATTAAGGCTGTATATGACAAGCCCACAGCCAACATTGCACTCAATGGAGAAAAACTGACAACTTTTCCCCTAAGATCAGGTGGACAAGACAAGGATGTCCACTCTCACCATTACTATTCAATACAGTGCTGGAGATCCTGGTCAATACAAATAGACAATAAAAAGATAAAAACGGTATCCAAATAGGAAAAGAAGTGAAACTATCAGTTTTCACAGATGACATGATAATATACATAGAGAACCCCAAAGAATCAAGTGAAAAAGCTGTAGAAACGATAAACAAATACAGTACAGTAGGCAGGCTGCAAAATTAATATTAAAAAATCTGTTTTATTTATGTATACCAACACTGAAAATACAGAAAAAACTGAAGAAAACAATACCATTTACAATTGCACACACAAAAAAATGAAATACCTTGGAATAAACCTAACCAAAGAGGTGAAGGACCTATACTATGAGGACTATAGGACATTGCTAAAAGAAATAGAAGATGACACAAAGAAATGGAAAGATATTCGATGCTCATAGATTGGAAGAATCAACATAATCAGAATGGCCATACTTCCCCAAGGTAATATATAGATTAAATGCTATCCCCATCAAAATCTCAAAGACATTCTTCACAGACATAGAACACAAAATAATGAAATTTATCTGGAATAATAAACAACCCAGGATAGCAAAAATAATCCTCAAGAAAAAAACCAACAACGGAGGAGTCATGCTCCCTGACTTCAAACTCTACTACAAAGTAATAATAATTAAAACAGAATGGTAGTGGTATAAAAACAGAAAGACAGATCAATAGAACAGAACTGAAAGTCCAGATATAAATCCACATATATATATGGACACCTAACTTTTGACAAAGGAACCAAAAACTTACAATGGGGCAAGGACAGCCTCTTTAATAAATGGTTCTGGGAGAACTGGTCAGTCACATGCAGAAAGGTGAAACTACACCATTACCTAACACCATACACAAAAATTAACTCACAATGGATTAAAGACCTAGACATAAGACCAGAAACCATCAACACACAGAAGAGAATGGAGGCAAATATTATTGGACATAGACCTAAGAGATATCTTTGGCAGCTCAACTCCCATTTCAAGGCAAATAAAATCCAAAATAAACAAGTGGGATTACATATAACTAAAAAAATTTTACTCAGCAAAAGAAACTTGAAAACAAAAAGGCATCCACCTGAATGAGAAAAGATATTTGCCTCTCAGATAAGGAGTTAATATCTAAGATATACAAAGAACTCAAAAAATTGAATGACAAAAATCAAGAAATCTAGTCAAAAAATGGGCTGATGACCTTAACAGACACTTCTCCAAGAAAGACATACACATGGTCAACAGGTTCATGAAAAGATGTTCTGTGTCTCTTGTCATCAGGGAAATGCAAATCAAAACAACGATGAGCTATCACCTCACGCTGGTAAGAATGGCTATTATGCAAAAACATGGAAACAAGTGCTGGAGAGAATGTGAAGAAAAGGGAACTCTAATTCACTGTTGGTGATAATGTAAAGTGGTACAAACATTCTGGAAAGCAGTATGGAGAGTCCTCAAAGAATTGGGAATGGAAATTCTATATGATCCAGTTATTCCTCTACTGGTCATTGACCCCGATGACACAAAAACACTTATCCGAAGACATATATGCACCCCCATGTTCACTGCAGCACAATTCACAATAGCTAAGAGCTGAAAACTACCTAAATGCTCATCAACAGAGGAGTGGATAAAGAAGATGTGGTATATATACACTATGGAATACTATGCAGCCAGAAAAAATGGAGAGATCCTGTCATTTGAAGGAACATGGATGAACTTGGAGAGAATTATGCTTAGCAAGATAAGCCAGAAGGAGGACAGACATTGTATGATAGCACTCATTTGATGGGTAAAGAGAAAACAAATGTCATAAATTAAACAACACTAAAAACAGGGAGAGGGGGAGAGAAAGAGGGAGAACACTACTCCAAACAACTATGGACTCTTAGGATGAGAGACAAAAAGGCAAATCAGGGGATACCAAAGTAATGGGAGAGGGGTGGGGGAAATGGGATGAAGGGAATTAACTGTAAATGAAGGGAGAGAAAAAAGAAGGGTAATATTAGTAAATCTACTATGCTATTTGTCAACATAAAAATACCACTATGTATACCTCAAAACAAGTCATTGTCAAAATGCAATATTCCTTCAATAATAATAATAATAAATTAAAAAAAAGAAACCCAGCTTTGGCACAACCTGGTGGAGTAACAGTTAAGTTCACCACCTCTGGCTGAGTCCAGTCCACAGACATCCCAAGCATCAGGGTTCGTATCCTGGGGTGTGGGGGGTAAAACAGCCAGATGAACAACTAAATAAAAATGTTTCTTCCTACTGTCAAAAAAAAAAAATTAACAAAGAAATAAGGACTCTAATTGAAACAACAGAACACATGGACCTAACAGACATATACAGGGTATTTACCCCAACAGAAAAGGATATACATTCTTCTCAAGTGTACATGGAGCATTCTCAAGGATGTCCCAAATCTTGGGAGACAAAACAAGTCTCAACAAATTAGTAAGATTGAATTTATAGAAAACAGCTTCTCTGACCACAAGGTGGTGAAACTAGAAATGAATCAGAAGAACGAAACTACAAAAACTCCACAAAGATGTGGAGATTGAACAACATGCTTATGAACAACTCGTGGATCACAATGAAATTAAGATTTATCTGGAAACAAATGAAAATGAAGAGACGACCTACCAGAACAGTGGGAAGGCAAAAGCAGTTCTGAGAGGAAAGTTTATAGCCATACAAGCAAAAATAAAAAAACAAGAGAGAGCCCAAATTAAATCCCTAACCCAAAACTTGAGAGAATTAGAATGGAAAGAGTAATCAAAACCAAAACTCAGCAGAAGGAAGGAAATTTTTATTAGAGCAGAAATAAATGAAAATGAAAACAAAAGAACTATCCAAAAGGTCAGTGAAACCAGTAGCTGGTTCTCAAAAAAAAAAAAAAAAAACCAAACCCATATTAGGAGAAAATATTAATAGGAGAAAATCCTATTAATACGGATCAGAATGGAAAGAGCTGAGATTACAACTGACAGCAGAGAAATACCAAGGATCATGAGAGACTATTACAAGCAATTACATGCCAACAAACTTATCAATCATGAAGAAATGAACAGAATTCTAGAAGTCTATAACCAACCAAAACTGAACCAGGATATCTTGAACAGACCAATCACAAGCACAGAAATTGAAGAGCAATCAAAACCTCCGCCCAGGAAAAACCCCAAAACCAAGAGCCCAGGTTCAGACAGCTTCACCAGTGAATTCTGCCATATTTTTAAAGAAGAGATGATCCCCATCCTCCTTAAACTCTCCCACAAAATTGAAAAGGGAAAACTCCCAAGATACATTTTATGAAGCCATGATTATCCTGATCCCCAAGTCAGACAAACATAGCACCAAAAAAGAAAACTATACACCAATATCACTGGTGATACAAATGCAAAAAATCCTCACCAAAATCCTGGCAAACCGAATGCAATAGCACATTAAAGAAGTAATACACCATGATCAAGTGTAATTCATTCCAGGGATTCAAGGATGGCTCAGCATATGCAAATCAATAATATGCTACATCACCTAAGAGAAAAACAAAAATCATATGATCATATCAATAGATGCAGCAAAAGCATTTGACAAGCTTCAACATGCATTCATTCATGCTAAAAAAAACCCTCATCAAAATATATAGAAGGAACATACCTCAATATAATAAAGCCATTATATAACAAACATACAGCCAACATAATACTCAATGGTGAAAAACTGAAAGCCTTTCCCCTAAGATCTGGAACAATATAAGGTTGCCTGCTCCACACTTCTAAAAAATGTAATCTTGGAGGTATTGGCCAGAGTAATAGTGAAATAAAAGGACATTAAAGGAATTCAAATTAGAAAAGAAGAAATAAAATTATCACTATGTGTAGATGACATATTATACCTGGAAAATCCTAAAGACTCCACACACACAAAAATGCTGGAAACAATAAATGAGAATGACAAAGGGGCAAGATATAAAATCAACATTCAAAAATCAGTAGCATTACTATATACAAATAAATGAGGTAGAGGGAAAAAAATTTACAAATTCCATTCTCTATAGAACCAAAAAAGATCTAAAACCTGGGAATAAACTCAACAAAGGAGCTGAAAGACCTCTACAATGAAATCTGTAAGTCTTTAACAAAAGAAATAAAATAAGACACAAAGAAATGGAAGACTATTCCATGCTCGTGAATTGGAAGAATTAATTAAAATGGCAACTCTACCAAAGCAATATACAGATTAAATGAAATTCTCATGAAAGTTCCAGAGATATTTTTTAAGGAAATCAAATGAGCAATACTGAAGTTTATTTGGAATAATAAAAGACCTCAAATAGCCAAAGCTATCCAGAGGGAAAAAAGGACAGCAGAGGAATCTCACTTCCTGTTTTCAAAAGATACTACAAAGCAATCATCATTAAAGCATCATGGCACTTGGAACAAAAACAGACCCAGATCAGTGGAATAAAATTAAGAGCCCAGAAATAAAACCACACTGCATGGAGAGTTAATCTTTGGCAAAGGAGCCAAAAGCATACAATGGAAGAAGGAAAGTCTAGTCGATAAATGGTGTTGGGAAAACTGGACAGACATGACTGTATAAAGAAGTTATGATATACTCAAAACTAAAAAGGACAAAATTGTGCCCTTTGCAACAAACTGGATGGAACTGGAGTGGTATCACGTTATGCAAAATAAGTCAGAGAGAAAAAGAAATATAGGATGGTTTCACTCACTGGAATATAGTGAAATGAAACAGTTAAACCCCAGAAAAAACCCACAGGACACAGATGATGCTGTCAAGGTGGGTGGGAGTGGGGAGAGAGGAAAGAAGGAACAAGGAGCTGGTAAATGACACTAGAACTCTGGTGGTGGGTGTGTTGTGTATACACATAGACTGAGAACCAAGTTCAACATTTTAAAATAAGTATGACTTTGTAAACAAAAGACAAAAATAAAATCTTAAAAAATCCAGGATAAAAAATTGCCATGAAGTATACTATATCCTGCAAAAATTTCAAATATAAGGGTGAAATAAAGTTTTTTCCTGACAAACAAAAACAGAACTTTGCTACCACAAGATTTCCCTTATAAGAAATGTTGGAAGATCATTCATGTAAAAAAAATTTGTTTAGAAAAAAACAAGGCAACAGACAAAATCAGGAAACAAAAGACTAAATGGCAATAGCAAGTCCTCATATATCAATCATTCTGACTGTAAATGGACTGTACTCACGTCAAAAAGCACAGAAGAGATTAAAAAATAAAACTCATCACAATGCTGCTTACAAGAGATCCAGTTACACAAAAGAGACAAACACGGAGTTAAAGTGAAGAGATGAAAATAATATTCCAAGCTAATGGAGAATTTTAAAAGATAGGAACTAATATCTGATAAAATAGACTTCCAGACAAAAGAAGATAACAAAAGACAAATATGGACATGATACCTAAATCAATATTACAGGAAGAAAAACCCTTATTAATATGTGTATGTGTGTGTGTACTCAACATAGGAGCACACAAATATTTGAAGCAAATACTAACACAGATGGTGATACTGACAATTAGCACAGTAATAGTAGGGGACTTTAACATACCATTTACAGTAATGGAAAGCTCACCCAGAAAGAAAGTCAACCAGGAAATAATGGCCCTAAATCACAAATCAAATGAGATGGATGTAATTGATACCTACAGAGCATTTCATTCAAAACCAACAGATTTGAACACTTATGGAACACACTTAGGGATATACCATATGTTGAGACACAAAACAAGACTCAATAAATTCACAAAGATTGAAATAATTATATCAAGCATCTTTTCAAATCACAATGACATGAAACTAGAAATTAACTAGAAGAGGGGAAAACTGCAAATAATGGAGAATAAACAAGATGCTACTTTACTAAGAGAAAGGTTTATAGCAAAAAAGGCCTACCTAGGATCATAGGGATTCACAAATAAAAACTTAAGCCTTCACCTAAAGGAACTAGAAAAAGATAAAAAACAAACAAACAAACAAACAAAACCAAAAGTCATTAGAAGGAAGTAATAAAAATTAGAGCAGAAATCAAAAAAGAAAAAAAAAAATCAATGAAATCAAGAGCTGTTTCTCTGAAAAGATAAAATAGACAAACCAAACTCACATAGGAGAACACAAAATAAAAAAAGAAGTTACAAGCAGATCTTATAGAAACAGAATGGAGAAGACTATTATGAACACGTATGTGGGAATAAATTGGATAATCCATAAGAAATGGACAAAATTTTTAGAAACACGACATTCCAAGATTAAATCAGGAAGAAACAGAAAATCTGAACAGACCAACAAGTAAGGAAATTGCAATAGTAAATCAAAAACCTTCCCAAAACCTAAAGCCCAGGACTGACTAGGTGGTTTCACTATTGAAGTCTAACAAACCTTCAAAGAAGAACCAATACCAATCCTTCTTACTCTTTTACAAAAAAATGAAAAAGAAAGCAAAGTTCCAAGCACTGATTTCAAAATCAAGCAAGGACATCACCAAAAAAGAAAATTACAGACCAATGAATATTTATGCAAAAATATTCAACAAAATACTACCAAACCAAATTAAGCAACTCAATCATACACCACAGTCAAGTGAGATTAATTCCAGGATGAAGGATAATTCAACATACACAAATTACTTAATGTAACACATTAAGTGGACAAAAACTGTAAATTATCTCAATAGCTAACAGAAAAAGCTTTCCATAAGATTAAACATACTTATGCTAAAATCCTATAAAACAGGTATAAATGGAATGCATCTCATAAATGGAATGCATCTCACTGTAATAAAAGGCACGTATGAATAGAGCAGAACCTACATTATAGTTAGTGGGGGTGGGGACTGAAAGCTTTTCCTTTAAGAACAGGGTAAGGATTCCCACGCTTGCCACTATAATTCAGTATAATATTGTCAGCGAAATTAGACATGGACATAAAAGGCATTCATATTGGAAAGGAAGAAAATTACAAGTATTTGCAGATGAGATAATAAGATAATAATGTAAAACAAACCCCAAAAATTCCAATAAAAAGCTTAATAATAGCCACAACAAAATGACAGGCTCCAAAAATTAGTATATAAAACTCTGTTCCATTTGTATATGCAAATAAATTCTCTTTCTAACAGAAAGATATCTCAGGAAGACAATCCCACTTATAATTGTACCAAAGGAATAAAATACCTTAGAGTAAATTTAACCAAAGAAGTGAAAGACCTGTACTCGGAAGCTATTAAACATTGTTAAAAGAAATAGCAGACAAAAGAAATGGGAAGATATTCCATCCTCATGGATTTGAATAATTAACATTGTTAACAAGGTCTTACTATCTAAAGCAACATACAGATGAACACATTCCCAATCACATTTCCCTAGACATTCTTCACAGAAATAGAACAAAAAAAAGTTATGGAATTTATTTGACACTACAAAAGATTCCAGGTGACTAAAATAATCCTGAGAAAAAAGAACAAAAATCATTCTCCCTGACTTCAAACTACACTACAAAGCAGTAGTAATCAAATTAGCATTGAATTGAAATAAAAACAAACACAAATCAATGGATCAGAAATGAGAGCTTAAAAACAAACCCACACATCACAATGAATTGACAATAAAGGAACCAAGAGTATGCAATCAGGCAAACACAGTATCTTCAATAAATGGTGCTGGAAAACCCTGGACAACCACATAAAAAAAAGGATACAACTATACAACCCTAACTTGATACACAAAAATTAATTCAAAATGGATTAAAGACATGGATATAAAACATGAAACCATAGAAGAAAAACATGAAGGGCACACTCCTTAACATTGGTCTAAAAGATGTCTTTTGGAAATCGACTCCAAAGTTAAGGGAAACAAAAGGCAAAATTAATAAATGGGACTACTTCAAACTAAAGAGTAGTATGAGAATGACTATTATCTAGAAGACTAGAAACAAGTATTGGCAAGAATGCAGAGAAAAGAAAACCATTATATACCATTGGTAGAAGTGTAAATTGGTGTGACCATTATGGAAAGCAGTGTGGAAGGTTCTCAAAAAATTGAGAATGGAAATTCCATGTTCCCATTATCCCCCTTTTTTTACCAAAAAAACAAAACACCGGTATTTGAAATGGTTATATGCACCCCCACATTACTGAATCATTATTTACAATAGCTAAGAACTGGAAACAACCTAAATGCCCACCAACAGATGAACCAGATAAACAAATGTATATTTATATACATACACACACAATGGAATACTACTCAGCTATTACAAAAATTGAAATCCTGCCATTTGCAATAATATGGATGAACCTAGAAGGAATTACACTTAGTGAGGTAAGTCAGAGGAGATAAGACAAACTTCATATAATTTCACTCATAACGGTATATAAAGAAACCAAACAAAACCAGACTTTCTATCTATAGAATCAAATTAGTGGTTATCAGAAATAAAGGGAGAGGGGCTGGTAAATCAGGTCAAGAGGGTTAATTAGATAGTGAAGAACAAAACTGAACTGTGATGTAAATTAAATGTATTATATACAAATACTGATTTATAACGACACACCTTAAACCTATATAATGTTTTGATTCACTGTTCCCTCAATGAAATTTTTTAAATAATTTTTTAAAAAGAGTTCTTGTCTTTCAGAAAAGGATTCTGAAGTAACTGGGTGTCTTGAGTATCTTGAATTTGCTTTAAGATAACACAGTGTGAGAGGAGATAGAAAAAGGACATCGGTAAGTCAGGATTTGTTGTGTGACAGCAATCATTAAAGCTGGGGGTGGGAAGACAGGGCTCATTAAATAATTGTGTTTTTGTATATAATGGAAATGTTCTAAAAACTCTATGACCTTCCATATATTTGGAATATGAAATTATAAAGGGCTCTCTATGATCCCAATAGTTTCTATATATCAGATATGAATAGAATGCTATGGTGATAAAGCAGCCTCTTCTAGATGCTGAGGTTGGTTAGATTAGTTTTAATACAACTTTATGACAGTCATTGGCAAGTATGGGTTTACATGTGTTTAGAAAGATACACAAATTGTATGAATTTATGCTATAGAATAGCTGAGGTTTATTTGAGTTTATACCTATAACAACAACAGTGCTAGAGATTCAGGTATGATCGTTGCTCTTGTCTGGAAAACCCAACATCTCCTGTTACATATAATTCAGAAAAGATCTCATTTTATACCCTGTGTGTATGTGTCCATAACAATAAACTGATAAGATTCTATTGAAATTTGTATTCCTATTCTTTAGCCTTTGGAGCATACTCAAAACTAATCTTTTAGAACTAGGAAATAAAAGCAGTATGCCTAGTCCAACAACATCAAAGCAAATTTAAGATCATTAGAGTGGGTGTCAGCATATTGTCAAACAAATGAATTACTGAATATCTAATTCAAAAAGTGTGCCTATTCCAATTAAAGAGTCATAGGAAATCACCAGGTTGGAACACTTACTTTAGAAAGTACCTTTAATGTTCAGTTAGTCTAATTTTTGTCTCCTCAGCAGAATCAGACTGAAAACATAGTCAGTGCAGAACTGCAATACAGAACTTCTCTTCTTTGAGCTACTAACATTGTTTTTACCTTGAGTCAAGCATTTAACTCAGTCCTCACATTGGCCCACAATGGTAGGAAAACTATAGAATATGAAATAGCCTGAAATAATCACAGAGAAAGCTAACTTGAAAACAGAACACATGAAGTTGGAAAAACCTCCCCAAATCAGACATTCTAGACACAAAACAAGAACAAGATTGAATACAACACGAAATATGAAAGAACAAGGAAAATCTCCTGGAAATTAAAAAGACTAGTTTAATTTCTTTGTTATCAATGGAATAACAGGGTAAAGACAAAAATCTCCCAGAAAGTAGAACAAAAAATACAAAGAAATGAAAATACAAGGAAAATGTATAGAAAAATCAGAGAATCCAAGGGTCCACCTTCCAACTTGAAACAGTTCCATCCAGTAAGACAAAACTGAAGAGAAGCAATTATTTTTAAAAAAGAAAAGTTTCCTAGAATTGCAGGAAATATATTTCTTGGTTGAAAGAACCTAATAAATAACCAGTAAAAATTATTTTAACATAAGACAATATTAAGGCTTGTAATAAAAGTCATGTGTGAAGGGATAAAAAGATCATTCTAAATGCTTCCAAAAAGCAAGAAAAGTTCACAAAGGATCAGGAATCAGGATGGCATCAGAATTCTAAAGGGCAATCCTGGAAAGTTCAATAATCAAATGCTTAAAATTATGTAGAAAAATAATTTTTGACCTTGAATTCTAATCTCAGATAAATGATTAAAACCCAGTGAAAAGTAGCAAAGACACATGAGAGCAATGAAAAACATTTCAACTAATGTGGAAAATGTTTGTTTTCTTTACATCTTCTCTTAGGAAACTTTGGAGATGCATGCCTCGTCACATAAAGGAATGTGCCAGAAAAGAATGGGATTGAGGAGGCAAGATCCAACACAGGGTGTGAAGTGATGGCCCAAGTGACAACTATAATGCAAGTCTGGAGAGCAGCAAGGACACACTGGAACAAGGAATGAAGGATTCTGAAAGAGAAATTCCAGGAAGGAAAGTGAAGCTGATAGTTACGTTGAGTGTGTGCAAAATGATACTGATCAATTACTGAGAGAGGTATAGAAACCTTAGAGGAAAACAGTGAGAGGTCATAAGAAGGATGCCAATGAAAAAAACAAGGCAGATGGTTAAAGTCCCAGTAGGATAGAACAGTGTCGTCAATAACATTTTAAGTAGTTTCTGCATATGCAATTGATTTTTCTCCATCTTGAAAAAGCTCAGCTCTCACAAATGTCCTTTTTCAATCTTAAAGTAGTTACAAATAATTATAAATGTAACTTCTCTGAAAATTATACCTTAAAGTACAAAATACAGGTGCACTGTGGTGCTGTGGCAATTGGGTCCACCACCTCCAGCCAGACATAGTCCACACGCATCCCAGGGACCTGGGCTTGTGTCCCAGGCTGAGCTGACAACCACATGAGCAAATAAATGAAAATGAATGAAATGCTCCTTCCTTTCTCTTCCTACCTCTCTACCTACTCACCTTCATTCCTGCCTGCACATTTCCTTTAAATGAATATATAAAATATGGTAAGTGAATGCAAAAAGAATTAATATACCTGTATAATTAAGAGTGAAATTTTTGAAATTCCAAAATCTGCTGTTAGAAAATAAATCTGTACAAACAGGCAATCCACAGGGAAGTAAACCTAAAAAGCTAGTAAATATAAAAAGGACTAGATCTCACTGGTAATTAAGAGGATTAAAAATTGAAAGAATGACTTACCATTTCACACTCAAGATACTGGCAAAAATTTAGAAACCTAGTTCTATTACATATTGGGGAGAATCTGGAAAAATTGGAATGCTTACTATTTATGCTGAGAATTATATCACGCAACTTGAGAGAATACAGTCAGACCCCGCAAAACTAAAGACATCCCTACCACTTGTGTTATCATCTAAACGACCTCTCATTTATTTGCACAGGAGATGTGCCTAAAAGTTGTACACCGAGAATCATGTGTAATAGGAAAAAGATGGAAACCCGGTAATTGCTCATTACTAGGATGATGAAGGTGCTGGTGTTAATTCTCTTTAGCACACAACAGTTTAAAATGATCTGTGGTGTGCCCTGGTGGAGTCCTGATTGGTCGCAGTCCACATATATCTCAAGGACTTGGGTTCTCACATCCTGGGGCCCAGGGGAACAACCAATATTAACTAAATAAAATAAAATAAAAATGCTTCATTCTCCTCTCTCTTCTTGCCTGCCGTCTCTGCTCTCCTTTATTCTTGCCTTCAGCTTTCCTTAAAAAATGAAATAAAATCAACTATTTGTGTTACATGTATGACACACACACATTAAGAAAAAATAAGTTGCAAAAAGACACACAAACATTGGTAAGGGTAGGGCAGGCTAGGTGTCAGAAACAAAACTATGATGTATGGTTTATGGATAAATATATAGGTAGTGATATCATAAAAACATACTGTGAAAATGACATACACCAAAAACTAGAATATCAGTTTAGATAGGATATCAGTTAACTGAACAGTGAAAAAACAAAACAAAACAAAGATTAAGGGAAGGACTTCATATCTAACATGTCTTTAAAAAAAGGTAAAGCAATACCTGAAACAAATATGGCAAAAAGCTAACATTTGTTAAATGCATGCCTAGTAATTATTTTCTATAAGTTTGAAACATTTCACAATCAAAACTTTTATATTAAAAATATTTTAAATACCAGTTGCAATATGTGGTCTACATTTGGATCTGGAGTCAAAAAAAAAAAAAACATTGAAAAAAGTACAAACGTACACAAATGACATTTATGAAACAACTGCTAATTAAGACACTGATAATATGTTAGTTATCAGGGGCATTTGATCACTTTTTTACTAGGTATGATCATAGTTTTTAAAAGGGAGTCTTATCTCAGAGAGATATACTAAAACGTTATGGATGAATACATGTTTACAGATGATTTTCAAAATTTACTTCAAAATAATACAGGGTGTGGGGTGGGATGTAGGAGTCTAGATGAAACACGACAGGCCATGAGTTCTCCATTTTGAAGTTGGGTGATGATGGTACATGAGATGGTCATTATACTGTTGAATTTAGACATATTTGAAATTGTCTATAATTCAGTTACGGAGATAAGAAATACGTCAAGCTCAATTTTTAAGCCCAATAAGTTAAGATATTCAAATCTTGGAAGTCCCAGTTAAGAAGTAGGGACAACTTTTAAAGAGGGTGTTGAGTTAAATGACCTGTAGGTATTGAGGCTACAAGGACAGGATAGTATTTTCATGGCATTGAATTCGTCTTAATGATGTAGATGAGGGACTGCAAAATACCATGACAATGAGGCTGATTTTTTTTTAACTGCCTGCCTCCTGACCCCACCCACACTGGAAGAGTTCTGCCTCTCATTTTGCTGAGAGAAAAACTGAATTCATTTCTTTGCCAGGTGAATAATGCACAAACTCAACCTAGGAATTTTAATGCTGCCCTTATTTCTTACAGGTTCAGTAGAGGGAAAAGCAGCTGTTAAAATTCTTAAGAATACAAGAGCCAGTGTTTTCCTTTAAACCAGAAAAGGCGAGCAATTAGATCAAATACATCCAAGCTAATTAGTTCAACCTACTTCTTAATAATTATGTTATTACCAGACTTAAAAAAAAAAACTGGCATCCAATTCTTTATATTAAATGCCTACAAATGAGTGTATTTTTCTCTTGATCAACTACCAAATTGAGTGTTAAAGAACTTACATGCCTATTCTGAGAAATTGGGATTTAGTTTTCCGAGCAACGTAAGATTTCTTTCTTTTTAAAATGAGAAAATTTTGTAATTCTAATTTGAAAAAAGCACTTGCCAAGAAACCAAAACTTGAAATCTTTTCCAACTGCAGCCTTGCATTTATGTCACTCAAAAATGATTACAATTTTAAAAATACAACATAAAATACAGGCTTTGTTAAAGGCAGATTTCATGCATTCTTTTCACATTTATGTTTGCTAGCAGAGTAAAATCGCTATATTACATCTCTGGAAATTAAACTTCAAATACATATTTTTAGAAATTGTATAATTAGGAAAATAGGGAGTTCACAAAGAAAATCAAGACTTCACTGTAACAGCTATCAAAAAGGAACAAACATCACAGGATTAACCACTCTACTCCTTGGAGCCATCTCTCCTTAAGAAAATGAGTTGTCTTATGCATACAAATGTTATATGGAGCTACTGGAGCTGCTAATATTTGTGCTTCCTGACATGTGATTAACACTGGAATCTAAAGAAAGCTCTTTCTCTTTAGTTATCTGGTACTACCAGGTGACATGAATCCCCAAGTTTGCACTGTATCTTCCTTTTCTTGAACAGCCTTCTTCTGTAAATAATCCTTCTCAAGATGGAGCCACAGTATTACCATATAGCTTAACTTCTTTTTGTCTTTTATTTACATTGCTATATGATCTTCAGGAAATTAAATTCACACCACACCCACCAGAGATTTGACTTCTCTTTAGTGGAATTGGCTACCAAGAGCGGAGATCCTGAAGGCTAGCTTCAATCTCACCCTCAGTGACCAGAAAGCCCAGTTCCTTCCAGATTGCTGAGGGCCACTAAGTCCACTGTCCTGAGAAACCCTGTTACCTCAGTCGGAAGGTGCAAACACAGAACCGTGATCATGGCAAACTGTCGTGCTGTCGCCAGCTGCACACCACTCCAGAGATGAGCAAAGGGAACACCCCAGACGGACAGGTTTCAGAGGAGAGACAGTATCTGAACTGAGTCTGACCTGATGTCAACAGGGAGAGACGGCCTTGTGTGGAGTCATTCTGGGTGTAGTCGCCACTACTGCCAAGGGGAGCAAATGCAGGTGCCGGAAGAAGGGAGAATTCTCAAGTTTGGCTGAAATGTTTACGCAGGGGAAGGGGCAGTGTGCTAGCAAGAAAGTTGTGGAGGGTCTTGAACAGGAGTGTTGGGAGTTTCAACATCAGGTGATAAACCTGGGCACAGGTGGTGAATCAAGGCTCTTCTATAGTCCATTTCAGTCTACACACTTGACCTCACCTGCACATGTTGCCTGAAAGAAAAGGGGCAGGTGCAGGAGCAGGCTGAGAAGAGGCACTATTCCCTGGTTTATGCCTGCCTGGAATAAGCCCACTCAGCCAATCCTCTTTCTATTCCTTTGAGGGATTAAAGTGTTCATGTTTGCCAGTGAAAAGAGTGTGCACCACAATGAAACCTAGTTTGAGCTTCTTATCTGTTCAGTCTTCAACAAACACAGTGCCTGCTGTGTGTCCTGTGCCGGGCTGGACGCCAGGGAAACCAGGTTGAACAAAATCTCATCTCAGCACTGAGAAAGTTTATGGTCAGTACAATCTCTCGGAAAACTAATGTAGTTTCTTAAAAGTTTAATAGGGTACCTCTTCTAGGAGCAATTGCACTTTCTAGGTGGTTACCCAAGAGAGATGAAAGCAAAATTAATAAAGTCACAATACAAGAATAATCGTATCAGTTTTAGTCATAATAGCCAAAAACTAGAAAGAAGTCAGGTGTCCATCAACAAAAGAACAGATAAGCAGCAGTGGTCTATTCCTCAGTGGGAGATTACTCCGGAGTAAAAGGGCGTCAACTACAATTTCATGCAGCAGCAAGGATGAATCGCGAAAAGATACTGAAAGGAAAAAGCTGGATATAAAGAGTACAGGGTGTCTGCTTCCATTCCATTCTGAAAATAAGCACAATTAGCCTGTGTGACGGGAAGCAGATGAGTAGTTGACTCTGGGGGTGAAGGTTAGCTGGAAAGAAGTAAGGGATATTTCTGGAATGATGGAAATGTGGTGCCTTGATAGACTTTCCAAAAAGCTGGTTGAAGAACAGTTAGCAACTGAGCATGTCACTGTCCATAAACTATACAAAGTATCTTTAGAGTCTGCAGGGAAAACAAGTGACAGAAATTGTGGAAAGTAATAAAAGGGCCTATTGAATACTCTAGGATCACACAGAGAGTCTCTTCACCCAGACTGGAAGGGTCTGGAGCGGCCTCTGGAAGAGAGTGACCCAGAGCTAAGTCTTGAAAGATGACTAAAAGTTAACCAAAGTGAGAAAAGAGTGGAGAGGAAGATATTCTCGAGGATGCAGATACACATAAGGTAAGGGGCCTGGCCTTTCTCATGCATGAGAGCACACTTCAGATGACTGAACGACAGGGTGAGAAAGCACTTAGTAGTACAGAATGAGGCTGAGAGACTAGAGGCCAGAACAGATCCCCAGGCTCAAGAACGTAACTTTCCACACTTCTTACATCAGGGATGACTTTCAGCACACAGCACATTCAAATGAGCCCAAGAAAGCTGATCCAGAAAAGCCCTAGAAGAACGGACACGAACCTTGACCCACAGGCTCCAATGCTGGCCTGAAGACTAAACAGAGCTCTACCTGAACTCCATGATGTTGGATTTGATTTTCTAAAGACATCCCATATGGTAAACTACGTTGAGATAATTCATTTGGATTTCTGCTGCTCCCAAGGGAGGGAAAATGTATTCAATGGGTGTGGTGAGTTTATTTCAGCATCCATTGATGTTGGTATTTTTCTCCAGTACATTTCAAGGACTAGTAGCCTTGCAAGATACCGGGCTGGAAAGAAGGGGGCTATGTTTAAAAAAGTTTGAGAAGTGACACCTTTGAAGAGTCACAGTACACAAAAGTACAATAAAAAATCTGGAAAGGGCCGTGTAGTCCCCAAACCACCATTTCCCAGCATTATCTAATTATGAGACCTTTCTATTGTGTAACATTTAACATCAGCCAGCAGAGTTAAGGAATATTTTTTGAGAAAAAGCTTAGATAACACCCAAATGGCTCCAAATAGGTCTTACAAGGTCAGAGCAACAATGCTGGAGGCAGTATCCTCACTTAAGGGACCAAATGCACTTCCTAATGATTCGCCCCTTTCTCACAGGGGGGATAATAACTATGCTTATTGAGTGCTTCCAAAGTTCTAAGAATTTTACATGTTTTGACTTATGTAAGCCTCATACCACCTACAAAGCAGATGCTATCAAAAATGTAATTCTATAGATGAGGAAACAGACACACAATATTTAAATATTTGCTTAAGCAAAACATAGGTAGTGAAATGACATCTGGAATCTGAACCCAGGCATAATTCCACGTCTTCTTTTTTTTTTTTTAAGAGGAAAGGGCAGACAGGCAGAGAGAAGAGGAAGAAGCATTTTATTTTTTAGTTCATGCTGGCAGTTTTCCCCAGACCTGGGACTTGAACTCAGAGGTATCCTTCAGAGGCAGTTGCCCGACAACAGCTGCTCCACCAGGGCGGCCACCCCCACCCCCATCTTATATTTTAAACACTATACCTGTCAGACATCTTTATCATTTAAAACTTACCAAGTGAATTCACTGTTCATCTGTTCATTCAGTCATACATTCAAATCACTCACTTCACAGTGAAAATCTGATGAATGCATTTAAAGTCCACTACATTGGAAAAGTATGTATTTAATCTACATTTGCTAAAACTGGGTGTAGGAGGTGAGAGAAGATGGATTCTTTATCTTCTCACCTTGGACAGACAGAAAAATAACACATCACCTACTCTTCTCATGAGCGCATGACTGGTCGGTCATTCTGATCAAAAATGGTATTTTCAAGCAGATTTTGACCCTAGTAGATTTTCAGGGTCAGTGCAGAATCAGTCACTTTATCCAGCCTTTCATGAAATACATTTTCTGGAATTTTACTGACCCATATACATCCTTAAAGTTAGCCAGTTATGTCTCAAAATACAAAACAAAAACTGAAAAATCATCATTTGTAAAAAAAAAAAAAAAAAACAACTCTTGAAAATAATCACCACCAATAACCATCAGCTGAAGTGCTATAAATTTACCTTTAAACCCACCCTGATTTATCAAAAGAATTTAGTGCTACCCCTGTTTGGAGACGGGGCAATCTATCTGCATTTTCTATACATCAACATTACCTACATCTCTTACATGACTACATTGTCAAAATATTTTTATTTACTGAAGCAGAATCTGAAGAACTTTCAAATCCTTACCAAAAGCAATGATGACTTCGAAGAATAAGATAATTTTCATGTGATTTTTACTGGTACTTTGCTCCCAGGACCACAGAGCTCAAATAAAGCCCCTTCTACCAATTCATCAAGGTAACTAACTCATATATAGTCAGCTCAAAACAGAGTGCCTAATAAGAGAAATTTAGCATCTGATCTTTCAGAATGCCTTACCTCAGGATGCTTGTTCAGCATAAAATAAAAGCTTTGAAAAAATCTATATAGTAATTGAGTGCAGACCCCTAAAAGAAGCCTAAATACCCTCCGTCTTGCAGTACCGCAGCATTCTCCTTTCAAAGGGGACGTGATTCCTGTCTAGAGTCCCCAGAGAGACATCAGTGAACAACTGCACTTTCTCACACTGGAGCCTGAATGCAAAATATGGCCTCACTACCACATGCTGACTAACAGACCATCACATTTTGACCCAAATGTTCATTATGCTTTTTCCCTCCAATCTGCATGCTAGTGAAAAGCAGTTTGCATATGTACCACTTTGTTAGTATATTTTAGAACTCAGGCTGAACAGAAGGATCTAAAAATATAGGATGAGCTCTACTTGCGTATAATCTATCATGTCAATCTGGATAAATTAACAAGTAATCAAAAATAGTACAATTTCTTTGGTAAGAATACATTCATCAAAAGTCAGAAGTTTAACCTACTAATTAGAAGTAACTTAGCCTTGAAAACCTCTAGTTTCTTAAAAGGGGGCTCAATTTTAATCAGATGGCATTCTTATTATAAGATCCCCAAAACAGTACCATATGGAAATGATATGCATCTAAGGATTTAGGTTTATATCATTTTAATATTTAACAGCTCCATCTATGCTATGCTAAAGTCAGAAAAAAAAAAAAGATAGCTAAATAGTTAACTATAAGAACTCATCTTAAACAATAATACAATCTTACAATCTTAAACACGCAGATTCCAGAAGCTTTCAGCAAAGCCAAGTATGTGAAGTGTCCTTGACTTCTAATATCACACCATCCCATCTTCTGCCATCTGCCTCTAGCAAATGTCAGTGTATTTCCAGGATGGAAACAGGCTTCCTTTCTGGAACATTCCTACAAAGACTTTCAAAATTATGGCCTGCTGCCATTGAGTATGACTGCCCTGAATTCAGGGGGTAAAAACAAAACCATACCCTTCTTACCGAAATGCAGAAGAATCAAGAATTCCCTCACTAAAGGACGGGTGTCTAAGCCGAGTGAAGCTAATGCCTCCACCCGAGAGCCCAACCAAGGGTCAACCCATTTTTTGAGAAATGGGAATTTCAAAACTCAGAACCTTTAAGGAAGTCCTGAGGCTTCTGAGGACATATTAGAAAACAGAAAGTTAGGTCTTTGAGCCAGCGATCCCTGTTTTTTTGATACTGGCGGATTTATGAGACTTTTAGAGTGCACTGCCCTTATTGCAATGTTACAACATTCCATATGATTAATTGATTGCAAATCACAGCTCAGGGTGCCAGGATCACTGGTAGGAAGCAGGTCATTAAATAAAATTAAAACTCTGCCAGTGTTTTGCTTGTAAATGTTTCTTCCAAAGTCTTACAGCACCACTCCTTACAAAATGGCCTCAATTCACCAGAGCAGCAGTCTCCTATATTTCTGGTGAATGATCCAAACAGCCTATATTTAATCCAAACATCAGCCTGTTATGTTTTAGGAGGAAAAGGTTGTAGTGTAATGAAATTTGCACAAAGAGAGCTATGGAAAAGAGTCACTAGGAAAATAATGAAATTTTACACAGTTTTACTGTGGAAATATTCAGCAAAAGGTTGGGAAGTCCTATCCTGCAAAAGTGGAACCTTTGTAAGACTACATTTTTTCCTTAGGTAAGTCTTCAAACCCAGCATTAACATTTCAAATTAAATTGAATTAATATTTTATCCGGAAAGAGATTGAATATCCTGGTCCTTACCCAAGGAACCTCAACAGTGATTTATCATGGCAAATTAACATCTCCACAGATCAGAACTCAGGCCCGGGTTTATTTATTCTCTGGCCCGAAGTCTGAGCAGAACAGCTGGACAAAACTTCTCCCTCGAGGCTGGTTGTGTCTGGGAACTGACCAGCTGAAACCACAGAGGTGCCTTTCAGTCAGTTAGTCTGGGGTAAAGCAAAGGGATATACTTCTTACGATGCCACCACACTTAATTTTAAGATTGCCACAATAAATATGTGATCTTTGGGGCAATATTTTAAGGCTGACAAATAGAAGGCTGTGCCAGGGAAACTGGTTCACATTCTACGAGTGTATTTAACTACAAATACTCATTGTTTTGCCTGGGGAGATACACTGGACTGTTAAATAGGATTTTAGCAGAAGAAAAAGGGTTTAAAAAAGGGTTTCACTGATGTAGAGCTAGCGGCCCATGTTTAATTTACCTCCATTGGAGCTACTTTAGGGTTAAAAAAACCCCAGTGAGCATAGGTTGATTAACTGCAATTCATTAAAACAATTAAACACTAAGTTTGTGCCACTGCCCTAAAATGAGGGCAAAGGATTCACTTCTACTTACTTAGAATTGAAGTTGTTTTACAGAGAAAACATCTCATCAAGTTTGCATTTGCTATACACAGCTGGATGAGGTTAGATGGCATGTTCTAAACGGAAAAATAACTCAAATGGACTAGTGTTGGTAAACTTAATACTTTATACACAGATGTTGATTTAGGATGATGCACACCCTAAATCTATACAGTGTTATGATACAACATTCCTTCAATAACATAAACATTAAAAAGATGCTCTCTTTGGTACCTGCATCAAACTGACAGACAGGACTGTGTATCAGTAAACAAATGTATTTTCAACATTAAGAAAGAGGAAGAAAAGTTGATAATTGGTAGTCTGTTGCCCAGAATCCAGTAAGGTTTTCAAGGCACACAATCTTGCAGCTTCCCTGACATTTTAAGAATGCCATCTTAACATACACCCATCTTACAAAAAGTTCGGAAGCTTCCGCGATGTGGTTAGCGAGCCTGAGGCACTATCTTTATTTTCTGCCATCAGAAAATACGTAACTCTGCTATCTTTTCTCAACCTCTTTCAGTGCCTCAGTGAAGCATCAAGTTGTGTCGTTCAAGCTCAGTTACTTTTATTTCTGCTAGTGTGTGCGGACCTTGACGCCTGCATTCATGTAGTAAATATTTATTAAATGTTCATTATATGCTGGACAATGAGCTCGATGATGATGGTGGCAGACCAATTAAAGGAGGCATACGTGATTCCCTACCCCCATGAGGCTTATTCTGTAGAGCAGCAGAAGACACTATACTAATTATTGGACATCTAATTAATTCAGATTACAAGTGCTAATAAGAGGTGTGTCCTGGGGGTTCTAAACCTTGATTTTTGTCAGTTTATCCAGGACTAACAAGGACAAATGGATTTAGGATAGCCAAACTCACAGGAGATTAAGGTCCATAAGTCAGAACAATTTTTAAATTTAAAGTGAGAACTAGTTAAACCAGAATACTTGTGTTTGGCTGTTCTCGATATTTTCTTTCTAGCAAGCCTACTTAGGGAACCCAAGTAGTTAGATGTTTTCCTGAGGATGCATTTAGATAGTGCCACTATTTATATAACTAAAGAGGGGGTGGGGAGGGATGTCTTGTAGCTGAGAGCTTCTGCATTCCAAGTTCAGGGTTCAGTCTCATGAGCAATACCTCTTATTTTTGGGTCTGAAATGGTTCCTTGGTGAACCTCCCTTCTGCAGAGAGGAACCAGGGGAAGCAAGACTGTTTTCAGGACACCTTCACCAGCACTAGTCTGTGACAATACCGACAAACCCCTCGTCTTCGGCCAACACAGAAAGGGAAAAGATATCTTGATGTTCTAAAATATTTGCATTCTGAGTAACAACTGCCCCAATTTACTCATTTTTTAATCATATTATCAACTATTGGCTTCCTACTGACATTTAGAAGAAACATTTTTATCAGCAGGCCACTCCTGAATCACAATTAGAATGAATTATTTCCAGAAGTTAGAAAAGAAGCTGGTGCTCATTGGATCTCAGGACATGTTAGACTTTTTCTTTTTCTTTTTTTTTCTGATAGTTCTCTTAGTGCTTTCTTTTATACAGAGAATTAGGTTATTCTCTGCACAAAGAAAGAAAAAAGGGCTTGGAGATCATGAAGTATTTGGGACCAAGGGGTCAGCATTTGAGCTGAGGTTTTCTAACATCAAGCCCAGCAATTCAGGTTGGCAAGGCAGGGGCAGGTGTCAGACTGCCTGCTTCAGGATCACCTGAGACTGTGAGTCCTGCAAATGTGTGGTCCCAGCCAAGCCCTACCCACCTGGAATCTCTGAACGGAGGAATCCACACTTGGACTGCATTCTGCAAGAAACCCTGATACACAGCCAGCTAAACACGATTCTAGCTACCGAGTCCCATCCAAGGTCTATTACTTCTCTTCAGCTTCATACTTAGAGGGTGGCCTTCATCTAAAACATCACAGGATTTGGAGAGATGGAGTTGGAAGGAAGAGTCTCTCCATGCTTGAAGCCACTGGCCTTAAACCCCAGTAAATTCAACTACATCTGACTTCATTTTTTTTACAAAGACTGAATAAAAAGTAAAAGAGGAAATGTATTGTCAAGAGAAAATGAGATCATCAAGTCAAATGAGATCTAGAATGGCATGAAGTGCCACATCACATTATTAATAGGTCCAAAGGTGAATAAGGAGGACATTTCCCAATGAGTAAAAGCAGAACCACTCCAATTTAAGTGGGAAGGAGGGAAAAGATTAAGATTTAATTTTTTTATTAAGATTTAAGAGGGAAAAACTTAGACCACTTGTTTTTTATAAAGTTTTACTGGAATACACTAGTCTCCTTTTTTTCTGAATTCAGAATATATAGAATTCATTATAGAATTCTGAATATATTGTCTACGTAGGGTGGGACGATATGTATCATTTTAATTGGGACAGTTCCTTTTCTCCCATATTTCCACACCATCCATGTTTTAATATAAATGTCAATTCTGTTCCATTTTTACTAAATCAAGGTCCTCTTTTTTTTTTTTTCCAAGGAAAAGTGCTGGCAGGTATGAAGGGGAGTAGGCAGGGACACAAGGAGAGAGAGGAGGAGGAAGCATCTTTTATTTTATTTAGCTGTTCACACCAGTTGTTTTCCCCCAGCCCCGGGACTAGAACCCAGGTATGTGGCTCACTCCTTTAGAGACAACTGACCTAACCACTGTGCCACCGGAGCGTTTTTAACTTAATGCAGGGTCAAAGGAGCACTTGAGTTGCCCCAGGCCCAGTCTGTTGAGGGGGCCCCAAAGCAGCTGCCCCTGGTGCCTTGCGCTGAAGTGTGCCTTTGCCAGTGGTGACTGTGGTGGGCCCTGGGCCACTGCTATTCCCGCCCCGTGAGGAAGCAGGAGTCTCACAGGAAGAGGATTCCATCACCACCACCTGTTTCTTCAAAGGGAGCAGAACACCATAACGTGGAGTTGCAGGTAAGTGATCTCTGGGGTTGTCTCTGACACTGTAGGTGTTATTGGGCATTTCTGGCACTGAGATGGGTAAACCGGCGTGTGTTTTAGGCAGGACATTTAGAGCAGGGCCTACAGGGGCGCCAAATTTGGTTTTCGAGTAAGGTGCCAAAATTCCTTGCGCCTGTCCTGGCCATTTGTATGAAGTTCCGCTGGACCACACGTCGTTACTACGCAATCGCTGATGAGCATCACACAGTACTGACTTGTCGCTGGCCCGGCTGCTCTGCTCCGCCTCCAATCCTGTCCTTAGTCACCAGCACATAACCCTGTCCTGGTTTTGCCATCCCAATGTCCTGTTTTTGTCTCAAGAAATATGGTCAGTTATGTCTATGGCTGCTTCTGAGCTACAATGACAGAGTCGATTACATGTGACAACAACCAGAGGGCCTGCAAAGATGAAATTATTCACTATATGGGCCTGTAAGGAGCACTCTGCCACCCCTTGATCTTCTTAGGCAAACAGAAAATAGTCCTCAAATGCTCCATGTTATAATAAGCACAAAAATGGAATCTCATGGTTGGATGGTCATAAGGATGAGGGAGGAGACAGTCCCCAGTTTCTGGTATGTGGAAGGGGCAATGCTGCTTTTGCCAGCATCAGATCATTGTCCCTGAGGTCACTGAGACCAAGCGGGGCACACCTTCTCCTTTATATTTGGCACATACATTGTTACCAATTTCCCCTCAAAAACCAACCTCTAAATCCCCACACTGTGAGAATGCAGCCACACTGTACTAATAAAGAAGTCAAACACATGCCCTGTAGACCACATACGAGTGGAGATATGTCCAGGTATGTACACACCTTTTTCATGTTTCAAGGTAAGTATGAACCAAAACCAGGTCTAACCTCTGGCATTATTCACACTAAGTGGACGCCTGCCTCAGCAGCTTAGCCTAACCAAATGGGAACCCAGGGCAGGGATGAACAGGCAGGCGCATATGTCTGGCTGCCTGCCTCTGAGTCCACCCACCTGCTGGGTTTGCTCTCCTGCTGTGTCCTGGGCTTTACTCGCTAAGGCAGGATGGCCCTGGCCCAGTTGGCAGACTCAGCCAAGCTGCCCCTAGAGGGTTCCGCAATCAGGAAGCTGGCATTCAGCACCTTGGCTCGCCAAGCTCAACAAGCAAATGTCATGTTTCCCTTTCCTGGTAAAAAATCTGCAAAAGGCTAAAACCAATCGTCTTTACTTGCCGGTGAGAAAGATCTAAATTAAGCTTTTGAGTCCATTTCTTTTACTCGTCATGATGTAGATTACTGAGAGCATGCACAGCATGGTTCTCTTTAAAATGTTACCTAAAATGATAGTCCAGATTCTAGAAGATTGACCTACTCAATGATTTGCCAATTTTGATGTCTATAAATTCCCACAGATATATCTAAGATTTTGATAATATAACAAATGTTCTCAACCCTTCAGCTTTGGTTTAATTTAAGCCATATGAAATAAAGATCTCTAATATCCCTCCTGACTACAGAGTCCAAAATTACCCAAGTTCTTTATAGAAACACAGCCCAATGAATTTATAGATTCAATATTTCCTGCCATAATTTCTTGTATGTTGATAGAGTCTTCACAGCAGGTACCTATATATCCATAAACATGTAAAGTATTTGCCACATATTTACTCATGAATTTTAGTGAAATAAAGTTCAATTAATAACTTCTCTAACCAATATGGTGTCAACATTGTAGTTAAATATGCTACAAGGAGAAAAATAATCATTTACCCTAGTTCACAGCTGAATTGCATTCCTCTAAAATTCATATACTGAAGCCCTAACCCTAAGACAGCAGAAGGTATTTAGCAATAAAGCCATTAAAGAGGTCATTAGGTAGGCCTTAATCCAATGTGTGTCCTTAGAAGACAAGGAAATGAGGACCTAGATGCCTACTGAGGGAGGACATTGTGGAGACATGGGGAGACGATAGCCTACTACAAGACCAGAAGACTGGTCTCAGGAGAAAGGAGCCCAGCTAACACTAAAGAGCAGACTTCTAGCCTCCAGAAAGGTGGAGAAATAAACTCCCATTGTTTAAGCCACCGAGGCTGCAGTACTTGATTATGACAGCCCCAGCAAACGAACACAATTCCCTTTCTCAAATACACCTTTGTCACTGAGGTTTATAATATCATCTGCCAGTTTGTTTTATAGGAAATTGCCTGAAGGTCTTCGGCAAAGCTTCTTCCCACAGTTTGCCCATTAAAGGTACCCACTTCTGAGTTATGAAATATTTTTTAAATATTAGAAATGATCACATACCCATGTCTTAAAAGCTTAAATACTAACTTCAGGGTAGCTTTTTGGAAAATTTCTGTTTTCTTTCCATATGTGAAAAACATGTCGTTGAAAGTTTAACACGGCTGTCTGTATTTTTTTAAAAACACTGCCAAGATGAAATATTCTAAATACAATGCTTTGAATTTTGAAAATATTTTGATGGGCACCAAATTCTAATATGTAGTAAAGGAAAATACTCTTTTGGAATCCAAATTTAATAAAGACATTGTTTTTCCAATAGCTATGACTTAGCACATACAATTTGGCTTTTGATTTAAAATGCATCATATGTATGACAAAGCCATAATGCTCTAACTTCACCAAAGAGGAACTTTTTAGATAAACTGCAAGTGTTGAAGTGAAGCAAAAAAAAAAACTGAAAAGGGAGACTAAGAACACAGCAGATTCATTTTCACACCATAGTGTCTTCTCCGTTGATTCATTAAAAAAGGCAAATATCATAAACTAGCAGATGCTTTGAATAGATTGTTCTAAAGCTAGAGGGAAAGTCACAGAAATGAAGTGTCTTTGTTTTGCCTTTAAGAAGAGCAATACAGCTAAGCATCTCAGAGGGCCAATTACACAGCAATTATTCTATAGGAACTATTCTGTTTAAAGAAATTCAAACTTTCTGTAGCCTTGGCTGGTATCCCTCAGAGGAGAACAGATTAAGCTCTTAAACCAACCACCTTCTTCCTGAAATAAAATCAAATACTAATTTGGATTTTATGTTTCAACAGTCAAGAATTTTGTGCATGTTCAAATTTCTGAAACTGGAGGCTAAAATTCTTTATACTGCTACCTTAAAAAATACTTACAAGTAACAGGGGTATTATTAGGCAGCATTAGAGAAACAAACTATCTATAAGAAAATGTGTCTTATCAGGAAAAATTAAAACAACACTTGGTTGTTGTCATAAAAGGGTATTTATGATAGCTGAAGAGGCTCAGAACCCGGGCAAGTGTTGATCACAACCCAAAGCACTTAGAAATATTTCCCAAATGGTAATATTAAAAGGGGGAGAAAGAGAAGAAAAAAATGAGACTGGTGCTTAACTGTGATCATCTCATGAGCATTACAAGATTTCATCTGCCCCGCCTTCTGTAAAAAGTACCATTCAAACCAGTTTTCTAGTAATTAACACTTTGTAGCACAGTGGTTACGAGCGTGGACTCTAGAGCCAGCCTTCCTGGTTCCATCTCTGGTTTCTAGCTGTGTGACCTTGAATAAGTCACTGCACCTCAGTTCTCCTGTCAAATGGAAATAATAACCAACCCACCTCAGTGGACTGTTGTATTAAATTAGCTTCTCCATGTAAAACTTTAAACAGCGTTGAAACCTGATAAGTGTTGTAGAATTGGTGGTAGTGACAGTACGGAAGAATAATTCAAATATCCATTACCACCAAAGCACAATGAGCACAGGTCACTGTCTGGCAAGGGTGGACTGAACAAACCAGGGAAAGTTCTAGGCAACAGCTTCACACATTTGAGAATTTCATTTACATACAATTTTTTCCATCAGACTTACTGTTCCAGAAATTCACATTTCTCACTAGTGTGCACCCAGTACCAGACCAAAGAACAAACCATTCTTTAAGGTGTTACCTGAAAACAGATGACCCTGGGGCCTGTGGATGAAATCTTTAGCACAACATTAATCAAATCATGCTTAAATGCACATTTAGCAAAAATCCAATGGTTTTCGCCAGAACACTGTGTTTGATTCAGCAGTGATCACGATACCCACTCACCCAAAGATTCACCAGCAAAACGTGCAAGCAGGGGAGACTGACACGGCCCAGGCACCAGACCAGCCCCTCTACCCAGCACACCCTGGGCTGCTGCTTCCAGCCCAGCTCCCCGCCGACACACTCGCAGAGTCCAGCCACACCACCGTCAGCGGCTCACTGTGTGACTTCCAATTCTAAAGCCGCGAAAGCTCTGGAGTGGTTCAATTTTATCTGGTCCTGACAACCCTCTTAAGAACATAACATGCAATTTTTCTTCCACTTCCCAATCACCTCCCAATCTGACTTTCTTTTCTCTCCTCCAGAAACTGCTTATCATGCTTAAGTCAACAAACATAAATAGGATTTTTTTGACTAGCAGCAAAGCGCCAGTGCTTAACTGCACACACTGCGTTTCTGATGTAATCCCTCCTTACACACACCAGGGCGCTTCTGAGAGATTCGGGCCCAAGTTGACTTTGCTCTCTCTGTCAATGTCACGAGTGCCCTTGGCTTACACTGGACACGCTGTATCTTAAGCATAAGTCCGTCTTCTCAGCATTTCCCTTAGCTGTATCTGACTCCTTACATGTGGAGGGACTGGCTTTGTATATAACCACTGTTTATTTTCTTAGTACATGTTCTATCTCCTGTGAGTGTGCTGCCAGATGTTTAAAAGCTTTCTCCTTTGAAGTACAAGTCAATGAAAGAGATGAGGAGGTACACGAAAAGGAAAAGAACTATTCTTTTAAACAAAAATTGAATGTGGTTTGACTCAAAATGAGTTTTTGAATTACAGCAAAGCCAGGATGCAAAACCACATTGACAAAAACACGCAAAGCCCTGAAAATAGCAAGTTAATGTATCAGCACAGCAAAGCAACATGTAAGTAGAAAAAGCATTCTGCAGTGTAGTTTCCACGGCACTAAAGCTGCAGTACCATATTAAAGGGGTTACATTTTCTAAATTCTGCCTGACCCTTTTTCTCAAAACCCGAATGCACTCTTCTGTTGTATTCCTCTTCCTTCAATAATATCTAAAATTATTCCTTAAATGATTCATTCTCTCCTGACCAGAAATAAGAACGTTATAGCAGTGACTAAATAATGTAAAGAATTATCCGCAACTAAGAATCAGCATCTTTGGGGTTACTAATAAATCAATTTTCAGGCAGTGTCAAGAGCATTACTCTCTAATGCAGAGAAGCGGAATACTTTCAAAGCTTTTAGTTGTTGAAAAATTATATTTCTAAATGACACACTAAGACTATATACCAGGCATGGAAACAAATCTGTGTCCAGTTTGAAGATCTCTGTATTACTGCTTGTTTTATGTTTCTGAAACACTGTGCTGTCAGTGATTTATTTCACATCCATGTGGCCAGCCATTTGTTTATTCTATTGCATGCCATCTGTTTTCTGGTAGAGAGGTTTCAAGTTCTTTTCATTCCCTACCTCATATCCCACAGAATACAATTTATAATAGGCAAAGATTTAAATCATTTGGATTCATGTGGAGTTGGTAACTCGAGCGGCCTTTCTTTTATATTTGGCAAATGCTTTAATGGGATTAGCAAATTGTGTTATTACGAGGTACTTATGAAGACACAGCACCTTTTTCTTTTTTTTTCACAATGACAAATGATGTTAACAGTCTCATTTGGGGTGTTTAATAGCAGCACAAAGACTTCACTAACATTACAGGAAATTACCCTGACAGACAATAAAGTCCTGCCACAGACCCTGCCCAGGGCTTTTATTTCTAGAGTCATCAAATGTGTACCATGATGTGATGGGGTCTAGAGCAAGGAATAAGTATCAAGCTGCTTTTCTCTTAAGGAAAAGTTAGCATTGAACCTGCAAAACTTGATTTGGTCCGTCTGTTTTGGTACCCTCCAAGTGTCCCCACGTGGACTAGCTTGCAGAAACCCACAAGTGACAGCATGACTCAGACATGCCCAAAGACAAGTTTATGCCACAAATTCCCGCTCATCAGCACCTATGTATTCCCATGTGAGGGCCACTTTGATTTGTTCTAATGAAGAGCCCCCCTTTTCAAAGAAATAGCTTCTTGCTCAACAAAACTAGAGAGACATGCTGTTTAAAGTATTAGTTACCAGTTTTACAAGAATCCTTGCTGCTTTGGTGGGGAGGAGGTATCAGAGGACAGGGCCCAGCAGCCATCCACAACTCATGGTTGACGTCTGAGGGCTGGGCAACATCCGTCTTGGAATCCACTTGATTGTCACTAGTCCTTACCAGCTCTGAATCAGACATATCTGGGGGACAAGTGGCATCCTGAAGGGTACCTGATGGTGTTGGCCTCTTGAAAATGTCAACTGACATTTGTACTAAAGCTTCATTGATGAAGAATGAATTTTCATGACATAAACTCTCCGATCGACTAAGTTCTGTTACCTGTGAAAGAAAACACAGAAAGAGCACAATAATTTCTCCAGCCACGGGCACAAGTTTCATAAAGCGCTTGTGTCTAATAGAGTTGGGCCACCAAGACTTTAAGAAGCATGAGATTGAGAAGATAATCCTTGACTCCTTCCTCCCAGCCCCTTTTCGTGAGCTTGTACCAACAATTTCAATTAATTCTGCATAGCATATCTTCAAAAAACAAGTAGTAGTGTTTTATAGCGTTAGTGTTCCTACTTTATGTTAACCATAGAGGGCAGCATTTTCCTGATGCTGAAATGGAAAACATATTCATATTACATGATATTTGCAGTAAAAGTAATTTAGCAGTTGTAAAGGAAAATCTGGTGCAACACAGGATCTTTCTGATAAGCTTAATAACTTTTACAACTCTATACACTATCCATAAAAAGCTGTGTGCACACAGCATAAAAAAGTAATGCCTGGCGCAAGTGAATTGTCAAAGCTTGGACAGAGGGTACAAAAGGAACAATGAATCTTGGGCAAGATTGCATCCTGCCCATTAATTAGTATTCAGAGGCTAATTATTGTTAGTGAAAGGGATACTGAATATACCTATGTCCAACTTACAACGAGATTAAGCTTGAAATAGCAATACCCGCTAAATGCAGTATCTGTACTGAACGCATTCACAGTCAAATGATCTACTGAAAGACATCTATAGAGAACGCTGAAGACTAGATCATACAAAGAGAGTCGTTCAACTACAGACAAGTCAGCATGCTCATGGTGAGTGCCTCTAGGACACACCTCACCTGTTGAACACCTCAGTCCTCACAAGTGATCCAGCGGGGGCCTAAGCCTTTCAACAGTCCATGTCTCAAATCAAGACACACATACATCATCTCTGAACATCCACATCTTCTCCTACCTACAGATTAACTTTTTTGAAAAGTCATTTTTATTTCATATGTTACTGGCAACAAACCTCGGTTTTCACTTAAGCACTTCATTCATTCTGTCAAGGCAGATATGGACATAGTTAGGATACTAAGGGATTAAGTACCCAAATATAGTTTACTCTGCTCTCATACTTCGATAGATACTAGGTTCTGGGTAAGACAACCTAATCATGTGAAAAACAGACGCACTGCATAAAGAAATAAATACGGGCTTGGCAGACACAAATTAAAAGTGTTATGGAACAGAGGTTTTAAAGAACCAAATTCTGGGATCCTCATCTAGGTATGGTGCTGCTTTGTCAGAAAAAATAACATATCAAAGGTACAATGCATTATTATTTTATAAATCAACTGAAAAGTCTCTGGGATTTTGTCTATTGAGTAGCTCTTAAGAACTCTACAGCAGCAGCAGAAAGAGAGGTTTGGTCAGGGACACAGCAGTCAGCCTGAGTCCTGGCCTTGCACACTCCCTGCAGCACAGGAGAGGCCCACCTCCTTGCTCCCTGGAGAAAACACTGCGGGAAGGCTGCTCTGCCGGCTGTGCCTCCAGCTGCACAGCAGGCTCTGCTGGGCACGCATCCTCTCCCTCTCCCGTTCCACCAGGCGCTGGCCCTCCCGCAGCCGCTCCAGGTTCTGCTGGTACTCCTGCAGCTGCTGGTCCAGTTCCCCGCGGTTCCTGAGCAGCAGCTCCTCCTGCGAGCGGCACTCCCTCTCGCGCTCCTGCAGCCAACTGGCCTTGGCCTCCTGCTCCCGCTGCTGCTGGTTGCACCGGCGGTGCCAACGCCGCTGGTCCTGCTGGAACTGGTGCTGGAGCTGGTGGATGTTAGCCAGCTCTTCCCGCTGCTTCTCCAAGCTGCGGTGCTTCTCCTGGTCCTGAAAGGGGCCACCTCGGAAAGCAGGGCCTGGGGACAGGCCCTCCGGCTGCCCGAGAGCCAGCTTGTGGATTTCAATGTGGCTATCCTGAATGGTCAAGGCTGCCTGTCAGGGCAGAAGAGAACACATCAGAGCTTCCATCGGGTTTGCACTTGGGGTTGGAAATGCCACAAAACACAAAAAGCAAAACCCAATGATTTTCTTTTCATGGTTCTATTCTTTTTCTAAGTTACCTCCAAAAACAGACTTGGGCACTTTGGAAAGGCTTGTCTACATTTCCTAGAGGAATGGCCTGGGAACTTCTATCCAAAAGGAATAAAGCGCAAAAGCAATACTCACCTCCTGTTTGGAATATTGTGGTTTATTGCTAGTTGTTAGATAAAATGTGAACAAGTCTTTTGAATCAGAATTCAGTACATTAATTCACAAGACTCTGCGACCCTGTTCTATGTCACATGCTGTTTCTGAGGTCTCTCCCGTTAATAAAAATCTATATAGACCTGGGAGTATCTTTTACGTGAGTCCCAAACCGGAAATGACTTAAGCTTTACTACGTCCAAGAAGACGTAAAAACAAAAGTCAACTACTTGGAGACCTTTGGTAAATCACCTTTTTATAATGTAATGCCTGAGAATAGCTATTAATATCATATTTAGCAGATAAGTGGTCCACTTCGCCTTGTTACTGTTATTTGTATTACGACAGAAAGGCCCTGCATAAAGAACTATGATGAAATTCATTTGTTTTATAGATTGCTAACAGGAGGCTGGAATAGTTAAGGGAAGTTAGATATTCAAAAGCCCAGAGGCCATTACCAATCAGATTCGAAAACCATGTCCGAGTTATGCTATCTGCCTATAAAAAGTTCAGCAGCATCACAGAAATGATTGCCAAAATTGGGGAGGATTCCATAAACCAAAAAAAAAAAAAAATCTATGAATACCCTTGGAAGCTTTTAATGTTTAAGAGTTCTCATTTAATGCACAAAAAACACAGAAGGGACAAACTTAAGATGGCCACACACTGGGATATGTGTGTGCGTGTTTTGACTCATTATGAGAAGTTATGACTCTTCTGGGGATAAATACACATTTTTCTTTCTGAAGAATTTGTAAAACTGTCCATGTAACAGATTCTGGGAAGAGGAGGGGATTTGACTATCGGTTCTTTGCAGATCAGCAGTTCCTATCCTTTGGAAGCTAAAGAACTAAAGTATAATTTAAATTGGTACTTGTCCTAGAATAAAATTCAAGCATGTATTCACTGGGGCTTTTTGAAATGAAAGTCATATTTTTAAATGTGAAAATTAAAAAAAATTCAAATTCACCTGATTATTTAATAAATGTCCTTTAGAAGTCAGAAAGCAAACAGTGATTATCACTGAAAGTAGATACTAATTACTTTGATCTTTAAATATGAAATAGTAAGCAAAGAAAGATGCCATTTGGGAATCTGCTGACCCAGGTAGAACAAATGGCAAACTGTACATCACCACTTAATTCTAGTAAATGCTAAGGGCATCAGTATAGTAAAACAAACAAAAATCCATTATTTGATATGCCAAATCTACCACAGGCAATGATAACTCTCATGCAAAGGTTATGATTAGACTAACAAAGTCCTACCGTGAAATATTCATGTCAACTTAACATGTGAGAAAAAATCACCTTCTTCTCTAGCACAGAGGTAGGTTTGAAGACTGGATATTCATTTTCACACTTAAAAGTTAAATTTATATTTAGGACACAGAACAGCCCTTGCTTTTCAAGTTGAGGAAAATCTCCAATTCATTCTCTCTTCTTTGCTGGAATAATTGCCTTTATGCCTTACCTAGAACTCATATCAAACTATGATCTCCTAATAAAATGGATATTAAATTTTATTTTCATGTGATTTGAAATGTAAAACTTTCAAACGTGCCTAAGATTCAACTTCAAAAAAGACTGTTCTGTGAACAGAAATCTTTCAGATCATATATTCATCCAGCTCAAAAGCTTTGGTTAAGAGAATACACTATAGAATATATTTCCATGTTGCTTCAACCTAATGTGTTACCAAAATTAAGTCACTTGACTTTTCTGAACCTTGAATCTACATAGGACTGTATTCAAGGCTTTTAAAGAAGAGAACTTGTGTTTTCATCAGACAGCACAAGTCAGGATGGTTCAATGTTTTCATCTCCTGAAACTTACTGGACTATATTCAAGCTATATTCCTCCTCAGTTAACATTTAAAAGCAAGAGTATTTGTTTTACCATTAAATCAATCTCTAAGGACGTCTACAATGTAAGATACTAAAGGCATTCCCACTAAATCTTGACCAAAACAAGGATATTTATCACTGCCACCAAAACGGAATAAATTTTCAGATGGTCTAGCCAGGCAGGAACAAATATCTAGAAATAAATTTAGCCAAAAAAAAGAAAGAAAGAAAGAAAAGTACCTATATGAAGATAATTACAGCTACATTGTTCGAACAGAACATGAGATGACTAGCAACATATGTTCAGACAAGTGAAAAAGTGCCGATCCTCCCCCCAATTTAATTAACAAACGTAAGGTCTTAACCTCATGATCTTCATAAGAGGTAAACTTTTCAGAGAGATTCAAAAGCTCTTAAAAAGAATTTACAGAAAAATAAGAGATCAGCACAGTCAGATTAAAAGTAATCCAAACTTTAATAATTAGCATAGTGATAGAACAGGAATAGGCAGGTAATCAATAGAACAAAAAAGAAAAACCTCTAGACAAGTCGAAGTATAAATAAGAACACATCAAAGATAGCAAACTACAGTTTCCTCTGGTGAAAACTTCAAAGTCGTAATTTTACTCTTTTACTGTTGAACAGATAGTATTGAAGATAGGAGGTATGACTAACTTATAAACCAAAGTGGGGTGGAGAGAGGGAAGTTTAATTTCAGTAGTAATCAAAGACATGCAAACTAACATAATCAGATACACTGACCCATTTTCATACTGAGGAGAGAAGGTTGTTGATTATTGACAATGTCTAGTAAATATCTTTAAAAAAAGAATTCTACTGATTTATCCTAAGGGAACATTCAGACAGGTTCAGAGATTAATGTGCAAGTATATCCACTTAGAGTGTTATAAAAACAAAGGTGTAACCTATGAGAAATCAGATCAATTCCATAATTACACAACCATTAAAAAGTGTGCTATAAAATAGCTGGTGACATAGAAAGATACATATTATAGAAGACTATATATAAAATTACTTTTAAAAACTAGAAATACATCAGCAGGACAGTAATAATTCTCTCTGTAGATTCAAGTCATTTTGTTTTGCTTATTTGTGTTCCTTAAACTTTTTAATGAATTTATCATATAAGTATGACATATCATTTTTAAATGTTTAGATCCACCAATTAAGCACCTTGGTGCATCTGGCCTTGCTTGTGCATGGCGCCATTGTGTAGACCTCTAATACTAAATGCAAACAGGATCTGGATGCCTGTCTTTCCTTGACAGACCATGGGCTTTGTGGTACGTTTGACTTTGTGTGCTCAGCCCTGAGGACAGTGGCCCGCACAGACAGGGCCCACAGTCAATGCTGGGTGGACGCACAAACAAAAGAATGAGGGAACGAATGAATCACTGAACTGTTTCAAAGGCCTAAGGCCACATGTAGAAGCAAAAAAAAAAAGAAGGTCTAGGTGTGAATTTAAGGTTTCAGCAGAAAATGGTAAGTCGTGCTAAACACATCAAAGCGTTTCATTGTAAACTTCAAGCCAGATCACAGTCATCAATATTTTTGAAAGATATAAAAAGTTTTATGGTTTCAAAGAATGGTGTCCAACGCAGCAGCATGGTGCCACATGATTACAAACCCAGGTGGCGCTCAGCGCACCTAGTGGAGTTCTCTTGGGAGTTGACTTTCTTTTCAAATCACTCGCTACCTCTCAAGTATTCTCATTTTTAAAGTCTGGGAATCATCAAATAGGCTGAATTACATTAAGAGCAACATTCACAAGGTCAAAGACGAGATGAATGTGGTTACCTGAAGGCTATATAAGAGTCGGGTTAAATTCTGTATCGCTTGTATAATCTGCAAAATAAGATTGCCAGTGTCAAATTCTTGAAAAAGCATTTATCATCCACAACTAAAGAGGACAGGCATCTATTGAAAGTGTGCAAAGCTCACCTCTGACTGTGAAGAAACTGGAAAACTTCTATATTCCACCTAGAATACATAAAAATATAAGAAAATGAATAACCACCCTACCTTTGAAAAGCTGCACTGTAACTCTGACATGGAGACCTTGGGTAAATCACCTCGCTCTCTCTAAACTCTTTTGTACAGGGACTACTTCCTTTTAGAAACCAAAGCCCATGGAATTAAGCCTCCACTTAATGAGTGCTCCTTCAGTGCAAACTTGGTATTTGAAAAGCACAGCAACTTTTCCTCCAACCATCCCTTAAAACAACAAGGGAGGATGGTAAGGAAGCACTACAAACTCTAAGTGACGGCATTTGCCTCATGCAAACCACACTGTAAAATGAGCTTTCTGAACCCACTTGAAGTTCTCTCCCGGCCAGGCTGGCCCCTTATATCTTCATGCATGGCCTCTACTCCCTCGTCTCAGGGCTTGCGATTCATGGAGCCAAGACAGCTAGTGGTTAGCTCGACAGTGGCCCAGAGGAGATCGATTGGCCAGCATGTTCCAGATCCTTCCACTCAGAGTTCACTGTCCACAGCCAAGTCCTGCATGGGATAGAGGCACTATCAGCAGAGGCCATAAGCGAGGCTACAAGAAGCCTTCTGCTGCTTAGGATAGAGACCATGCCTCCTCCTCCATCTCTCCCACAGCACACTCTATGAGCACAGGTGAATAGTTAGGGTCACCAGAATTGAATGATTGACTGTTTGTTCATTGTCTTTTCTCACTGGAATGTAAAATAGCAAGTGACAGGATTGCACCTGTGTATTTAATGTTAAATCTGCAAATCTCAGCACAATACCTGGCATGTAGTGCAGACTCCATTCCATAAATAAATACTGAGCCCCCACTTAGTCCATACTCTCTGCTGTGGAGATCACAGACTCTCTGCCCACCAAGAGCCGACAGTCTCATACACTTGCTTGCTCTTACATGAACAGCTTTTACACTGAAACCACAGGAAACGGCTGTGGTTGTGTTCTCAGGTAACTTTGCACGTGTTCAATTCAGTGACTTCGGGCTGATGAGACCCTGGTGGGCCAGTCAACTCTCTTCTTCCCTCCCCTGCCCACCTCCCAACACTCTTTCCCCACACAGCAATGAAAGATTCCATTACCAAGCATCACCTCTAACAGGGGAAGGACAAAGGATGGAAAGGAGAATGTCTACAGGCATTAGATCTGTGCCGCCCAACACTGTGGAACCTTCTCTGGTGCGTTTTCAGTTGTCCTTGCTTCATACTGCATTGCTTTTGTAATAAAATGATCATGGTATCGAGTTTTTATACTCTATTCAAATTAGAAACAGAAATGAGTTGGGTCATGCTACATCAGGTTATTTATTCCTAAAAACCACTGGGTTGGCTACAGAGAGAAATTTTTCATGGAGCTGATCCGCCACCTTGTGGTAAATACACACATTGCGGCTGGTGATTTACACACAGAGTATTTTGCCATTTGGGTGACAAAAATTAATTTTTTAAAATTCTTTCAGAAACGCCTTTTTAAAAAATACCTTATTAAAGAAGATAATTACAAATATCCATTGTGCACTTAAAATTTTTATTTCAAATGATTCTGCTACATATGTGAGTTCACTTAGTTTGTTGAAATGCACAATTTTCCAGACAGGTTCATCCAAAAAAGAATCTGGACACTTAATCTCAGCTCTGACTTTAAGGGTGGGTGCCACCACAGCTTTCCTTTAATGAGAAAAAACATTATCAACCCTTCCTCCCTTCCTCCAACAATATAAAGAGTTGAAAACTCTAGACTTGAAAGTGAGGTTTGCACTGAAAAGAAAGGAAAAGGGGACTTTTTTTTTTAAAGCGAGAAAGATTACAAGCAGAATAAGTGGACTAAAATATTGTAATTCTAGTTTCATTTTGACCTACGAAGTTTTTTTAAACACTACATCACAGTTATCTTTTCTATGCACGACTTTAAAAATCTCTGGACTTGCTTCCTTGGCCAAACATTATATAAAACGTGACATACATAAAGATGTAACATATGTCATTTTTATACATTCATACACACTGGTATCTGATAAGTTACCTCATTTGACTTTAGTGAAAGCTAAACTCTTTTGAGTCCCAGACAATCCTGGAAGGCTAACAAGCCATCTCCCAGAATTATATTCTTCTTCCCTCTGTTTCTGAAATCTCAGTTTTATTTGATGTTATAGGACATTTCACTCATTTGATTTTTAAGAAAGTGCTAAAAGCTTTGTGTACCATAAGACAAAAAGAAAACAAGTGTTTAGAATCACTTTGCCCCACGCAAAAATCGTCCAGGTTAAATAATGTGGGCAGTGACAGGAAAACAATTTGAAAGGAGAAGAAAGGAAAGGAAAGTGAAGGAAGCAAGAATAGTCTCAAGTCAAAACTATTTTAGCCACTTTAGTGGCACCTGGTTGCATTAAGAGCCCGGATGCCCAGGACACCTGGGCCAAGAGTCGCTAAATGAAAAGCGAGAGGGTTACTGCGGAAAGCGAGGCAGACATCAGAGAGCGCAGACACGTGTACACAGTCGAGTTTTAAATCATTTTAATAATTTTTTAATTGTTTCTTTGTGACACCTACATGATATAGGAAGAGAAAGAACATTTTAAGAAGAAATAAGTTAAAAAGTTTAAATATTCACATTGAAATTAATTGAGAACAATTCAGGAAAACACATTCATTCTGCTCACTGCCATCGACAGACCAGGACTTCGAGATTATTTTATTACACATGGTAACCGGTGTAAATCAGTTCACAATACCTTCTCCCCTGCATCAGACACTGCCGGGCTGGTTCCCACACCCTGGGTCCCAGGATCCACATCCCAACAGCCTCTTCCTTCCGCCCCATCTGTGCTGACCGCTGGAAGCACACCATTGAAACAGAAACAAAAAGGACATCATCAAACATCAGGCAACCAACTGAGCTCCTTTGTGCAAAGCCCACACATATTTTGAAATTAAGAAACATCACAAAATGACAGTGAGCAATCCTTGCTTATGCAGTGCTCAGCTAGCACAGAACAATGCAGCGTTCCTGCCCTCCAGGAGCTTACATCCTAAAAGTATCAAACTAGCAAAGGCATCAATCAGATTATTATCCACCTTTTCTTACAGGGGTTTCCATAGTTTTTACATCTCATTTTCACTTCATAGGAAAAGGTCTCCAGGGAAGGGAGCAACGAAAAAAACGAATCTGTAGGACAAAAGCGAGGTCTGGCAGAGCCAGGTTTAAGGAATTAGGTCTGTTCAGGACATCTCTAGTGGCCTGCAGGCTAGCAGCAGACCCTCAATAAGGCTGAGAAGGACAGAAGAATCCAACGGCAGCAAGAAATGTCTTCCTGAGCAGGTGAAGATGACTAATTCTTTATAAGAGTCATTCGAACAAAAACATATCCCTGTCTCTGAATAACTTAATTGTTACCAATTTCCAAGTGCATTTTTCCTCACCATTCTTGCTTATACTTTAAATTCATAAATATGGTAATATATATATTTAACCTATGAAAAGAGACATATTTCTGGTCCAGAAATACTTCTAAGTACCAAATGTCCATCCCAGCCCATCCCTGAAATCTCCATTGGTTGGATTTTCTTTATCCAGATGAACTCAGTTTAAACTTAGATTAAAACAAGACTTTCCAAAGCCCTTTTACACATAATATTTCATTGAAACTGTCCAATCAGGACCCTAATGAAATAATTCACTTTCTGACACATGTTTTCCCCAGTGAAACCTTAAGAATTAGCTTCTAATGAAGGAAACACTTTGTGTTCTTTGTTTACATAATAAAAATTATACTTGGATTTTGGGAAAATGAGATTCCTTTAGGATTCCAAAGGCTTCCTTTATTACAAAGAAGTTTTTGAATAAAAACTACTTCAAATTCAATCAGTTAAAAATGAAGTTCATTTGGCCCAAGTTCATCAATGTTTATTCACTTCTACTACAGACATTTTACAGAGATGTTTCTGTCACTCAGAAATGGTTCCATTATTGAGTCCTATTTTTAACTCACAGAGATGCCAAAGGCATGAACAAAGAATTCGTCTTTCTCTCTTTTCCTTCTCATAGCAATGAGAACAACCAAACAGGGAACGAACAGCCAAATGAAGACAAAAGAAAGACCAGGCCCTCTGTCCTGGATTCAATTTCAGAGTGAAGGAGAGGGTCTCAGGAAGTAGTTGGACTGGTCCACCTGATTAGGTACACTGAGGACTAAAAATAAAGGCCAGGCTCAGTCTATAGGCCTGACTTGAAATGACCTGGTCCTCAAACTCAGGATTATTTTGCTCTGCTCAACTATACAAAAAGAATCAAACTTTTGTAGCACCATGTCCCAATCTAGGCCAGAACTGAGGAGTCCTTGGGGGTACAGGACCCCATCAACCTGCTCCTGCCCCTCCCCTCTACATGGGCCCTGATACCAGGGACTCTGTAAAAAAAACAAAACAACAACAAAACAATGCCTCTCAGTAGTTTCAGGAGATCCATGAAGTCCCCTGGAACTCTTCCAAGTCATGGAGCTATGGACACAGACAGAGCGAGCTGTCCCTGTCTGGTCTGAAGGGAGGGGAGGTGGCGGCCCGGGTCCTGAGCCCTGCGCAGCTGCATCTCCAGCTGTCCCTGGGCTGAGGCGGACAGCAGCATAGCCTACGTGTATTTTTAGATAGAACTTCCTCACTGGCATGATGAGGTTCTTCTTTAAAAAGGGAAATGACCCAGGACACTACAACTCCCCTCATGAACCTGGGCCGTGTCAAAATGGAAAACATACAGGCACATCCTGAAAATAGAGACCTAGCATTAAATAAAATGGAATTCAAGAGGAAAATAATTATTGATGATGGAAAAATATATACACATATATGATTTAAAAATTGCACTGCCTCCGTATATCTTGAACAGGGGATGCTGTTAAAGAAGTTCTAAGGCAATTTAATCCTCCATCTCTAGCTATTAAAGACCCCCTTGTGTCTATAAGATCTGGTGGGAGCAAGGTGTTTACTGTCCAAACATGATGAAAAACATACTTTTTATGCTCTTACCTCTGAACCTTTGGGGAATATTTAGCCAACAACTATATACATAACAATTTTTAAGTTCTAAGAAATACCTAAGTCAATTCTTCACATTCTATTTTTCTGTGCTTGAAATACATTAAAACAGTATTTTAATACATGAATTCTGACCTGAAGCATATGACAACACAAATCAAGAATCTTTTGGCACTTCTGATTTTTAACCACACTCCAAAACTTGTGCATGTGCATGTGTGTGAGAGATTCTGGTTTTCTGAGTTATGTTTTCTGCATTGATATGCAAGTGATTAAGTAAAAGGACTTGATCTCTCCCATCCAAGTACTAACCAGGCCCAGCCCTGCTTTGCCACTGAGATCAGATGAGATGAGGTGCCTTGCAAGTGGTATATGGGGTAGACAGGACTTGTTCTCTAATAAACAAAAGGGACCCTTTCTTGAAAAACTAAAACATTTAAAAGTTCTTTCCAAACTTAACTCAAAAGGTCTTATCAAGAATGAAGCAGGGTAAAGTCCAGGGCAAGGACAAAGCTTACCTGGGTAGCAGAGTCCTATCACCCACCAGCTATTCTTTAAGGCATTATCCTTGGAAAACCAGTGTCAGTAGGCTGCCACATTTATTCTCAGGTTTTTTTTTTAATTTAAAAAAATACGTAAGTTCCCTCCAAATAGGGACAGAGTTGTTGCCTTCATTTTTTGTGACCACTATCTGACCAGGGATTGAGTCTGGGCTCATTGCAAAGGCCTGCAGGTACACTTACCAGCAACAGGTGATCCTGGCGCCTCATGGGAAGTAGGCGCATCTGGCAAGGAAGCTCCTCCACAGCCTCCCTCGGATGACTGACACACATCACCCATCTGGGAAGCCTTCACTGTGACTTGCAGGCTCTCAGCTAAGAAGCAGGAAACAAATACAAATTTTAAAAAGCATATATATATGTATACCTGTATGTATGTCCATGCCTATATACACACAAATATATACATACATAAATGAACATATATACACATACATATATACATACACACACACATATATACTTACAACTAGTTTAATTTAGACTCGGGGTTGGCAAACTGCATTTGGCTTACTGTATTTTATATGATGCAGGAACTAAAAATTGTTTTACAATTTTAAAGAGTTGTTAAAATATGCAGGCACACATAAGGAAGACTGTGTCCTAGAAACGACACGTGGCCTTCTAAGCCTGAAGTGTTTGCTGTCTAGCCCGTGACAGAAAGAAGCTTGCCAACCTGCAATCTGGAACATTTTTGTTAGCATCATTTTATGAGCAAGATCTAAATCAATTCAAAAGAAGCCTAACCTCATGGTACAAAAATCACTCAAATGCAACTTTTAGTAGACTGGTGTACGCTAAAAAAATTCCTGTCATTCCATCAGTCATTAGGACTTTAGAACATGCTACTCTGAAATATTAGCTGTTCTAGTGGCACAACTATCCCTTAAAACAATGCAAGTACGTACCCAACACTCGCTCCAGACCTGCCATATCAGAGTCTCCAGGGGAGAAAACAGGGCACTCAAATTTTAAAGAAACAACAAAGCTTGCTCTTAGGATCTGGTTAGATGGGGAAATACCACACCAAGAAAGTGAAGGGTTTTTTAAATTTATAATAAGTAGTTTTCAAAATGTACATGTGAAATAGTAAGATTCTAAGGATCAAACAAATATTTTAACACCCTGCCCCGCCCAACTCTGCAACTCAGTAAGCACTCACTGAACTAGGGGCTCGATTCTGGGGGCTACTGGGCATCTGATAATATCTGATAACAAGGAGAGTCTGCAGACAGGAGGAAGAGAGAGTCGGGTACAGCTGACCATGCTGCAGGGAGCATGTGATCAGTGTTGTCCCACCATCCAGTGACCAGAGCATCATGAAACACACCAGCAGCACAGAGGAGCAGGAGCTGCAGCATTAGTCAGCCGGAAAAGTGGGATTCAGGGTTTTCTTAAAGATGAACATTCTTAAAGGAGCAGAACCTTCAAGGATGGATGAGATTCAAGAAGCGGAGACAGAAGAACAAGGAGGGAAGAAAAGTGTGCAATGCAGCAAAGACCTGGGGAGAGGGTCAAGGTGCATTACTTACCTGCCATTCAAAAAGATGACCTTACCCTGACAAGAATCCATACTACATCTGAGTGTTGACGACTAACAACTCGGGTGGATTATCCAACCCTATGACCACAGAGTATCTCAACTGCTCTTGGTTCTCCTGAGCGTGGGGTCCACTACTGCAGCCCAGCCCTTCTGTCAGGTGGCTAGCCAGAGGAATCAAGCAGATGGACTTAAAATCAGACAAAGCTTAGTGATGGTGTTGGAGGGGAAAGGAAGTCAAAGTCACTGGGTAGGTGATTTACTCAATAAAGTCATTGTGAAGGAGAGAGGGTCACCAATTGTTGCCAACTCATTTGAAAGTCTTTTCAGCTTTAGTTATAAAATAGATCTTACATCTGTCCACTTCTCTCTACTTCCACTGCCAATGGTCCTGGTCTGTAAGTGCTTCCTAACTGTCTCCAGGCAAACTAGTCTCCTTCCCATCTATTCTCTATTCAGCAGCTGGCCTTCCTTTAAAGACATACGACCATGCCACAGCCATGATTTAAAGCTTCCAGTAACTTTCCACCATTTTGGAGTAATTCTTTAACGCTGCCTACCGAATTCTGGCCCTGGCCCACCACATAGCAGACTCCCAACTCCTGCTGCCCTGACCTTCTTTCTTCCTTGAACATCCCAAGTTCATTCCCAATACAGGGGCTTGGCACTCAATTTCCGTCAGCCCAGAAATGGCGCTCTCCCAGATCTCAGACAGCGGGCTGCTTCTCATCCTTCAGTTCTCATCTCAAAAACCATTTCTTCATAGAGGACTTCCCTGATCTCCCTAAAGCAAAGCCTTCTCATCTCATCCCAAGGCCTTATCTTATTTTCTCATGGCCTTCTGGCATTATCTTATTTCCCTGTGCATAGTCTGTCTCCCGCCATTCGAAGTGTCTATGAAAGCATTGCTACTTCCTCAGCATCAACAACAGAGCATGATGCTCAATGAACACTTGATAAATGGATTTCACCATGGACTCCACTTCAGACAACCTCTTTTTTTTTGTTTTCCAAAGGAAAGGTGCAGGCAAGAATGAAGGCAAGCAGGCAGGCAGACAAGAAGGCAGAAGAGGAAGCAGCATTTTTATTTAGTTAGTTGTTCATCTTGGTTGATCCACCCACCGCCTCGAACCCAGGGATGCATGTGGACTGTGCCCGGTGAATGAAACTGCTGGGCCACCTGGGTGTGCCCCACCCACTCTTCTTCAGACTTCAGTTTCCTCAACTGTGAAATAAGGATGACAGAGTCCATGATTTCTAAATTGTTTTCTAGGACTAATGTTCTGAGATTCTAAGAGTTTGGCAGACTTTTTCTGCAAAGAACCAAAGAGCAAGCATGTTGGGCTTTGTAGGTCACACATTCTCACACTATTCATCTTCCTTGTGGTAGCCACAGAGGATGTTTACAAAGCAGCCACTAGGAGGCAGCTAGTCCGTGACTGGTAATTTGCCAACCCTGTGTGAATGACTTCCAACTTCCTGGCGCCTCACAGGGGTGCTGGCTGTGTATGGCCCAGATCCTTTACCCCTATTGTCACTTCCAGAGTTATTATTCCCCTCCCCCATTAAACACTGCCTTTCCCTCTGAAGCTTGGCAATCAGACTATCCCACTCATCACCCTCCTTGTCATTCATCTAAAGACACCTTGAACAACTGAGCCCCTGGTCTAAGTTCATCCCCTCCCCTATCAAAATTCTCAAGAACTTCAATTCCATGAATATAGGCCTTTTTCCAATACGCTCGTCTCTCATCTCCTTGGCTTTCTCACTGCCAATGATTTTGTCCTCCCCACTACCTCACTCACCAAGGGTCATGGTCATACCCTAACCACCAATATCTGCACTTTGCCCCTCCGTGTTCTTTTCTCAGCACAGCAGAGGGGGCTCCTTTTAAAATAAAAATTAAGTCTCTCCTCTATTCAAAACTTGATAACGCTTCCTGTTTCACCCAGAATGAAATTCCAAGTCCCTACTTTAATCCATATAGTGAGTCCTGGTTCATGCTGACTCATGTTATGTCCCCCGCGCCCAAAAATTTCACTCAGGCATGGGCTTCCTTGCTTTTCCTCAAAGCATGGCAGGCACCTACCTCTGGGCCTTTGCACCTGCTGTTCCCTCTGTGTGGAACATTCTTTCCCTGGGCATCTACCTAGCTTTTTCACTTCCTTTGTGTCTGCTTACATCTTACTTTATCAAAGAGGCTTTCCCTGTTTTAGGGCAAAACCAGAACCTTCCATTCCCCTTATCCTATTTATTCCTCTGTTTCAAATTCCCATATTGTGATCTTCATATGTTGCCATTTGTGTTCTGGTAGAGTAAGGTCTTGTCTTATTCTGCTGTATCCTTAATTCCAAGACCACACTCATGTCCTCTGGTAGAGATGCTCAATAAACATTTTCTGAAGTTGTCACACCAAATCCTTTTGAAAGCAACTTACCTTCTTTCAAGGCTGCTGCCAGTAATGAGGCTGCCTGGGGAGGCTCTCCTGGGTCAGGTCGAATGAGAAGGTGAGGCTCGAGATGAACATCCTCAAATCCACTCAGTTCTCCAAGTTCAGCATAGATATGCAGCTTCTCCTCCAAATACGTGCAAATCTGTTGGTCTTGGTTACTGAGTATTTCTATAAAACAGTATTTACCATAGAAGGTCATCACATGGATACAGCAAACAGTATGAATATCCAACTTAAAGATAAAAAATGTGGCTAATTATTCAAGCCTAATGGGTAAAAGTACAATTGTTGGGTGAGACAGACCCCGCTTCAATTTCTGATTACTCTACTTAGTGACTGTGGCCTCCAGCAAACAACTGAACTCTGAGCTTTCTTCATCTCTTCTGTAAATGAGCTGCTTGGTAAAGACACATTTTCTTTCCCATTCACCTAAATCCCAGAAAAACCTGCAGAGCTATTCTTTGTTTATTCAGGCTGTTTTCTCTTAAGACTAAGCATTAGGCTCAGGAATGAAAATTGAGGCAGCCCTGTCCATGATGAGCAAGGCCCTGGAGGAAAACAATGCATAGCCCAGACATGACTTGGGCTTCCGCCCATCTTGCACACATTTAAACACACTGGTTTGTTTTTGTTTTGAAACATCCAATTTCTTTGACCATTTTTGCACGCATCATTTTCCTCTGATTTTAACATGTCACGGAATTCTTAGAGCTTACAGGAACCTGAACCGGCATCCAGTCCAGGGAGCTCAGTTCTCTTTGCCTCAAAACCACCTGGGGAGATTAAAATGTTGAAGTCACTACCCCACCACCCACAGATTCTGGGTGAATTGCTTGAGGAAGGGGCCAAGGCATCAATAGTTGTAAAGATTTCCCCAAGGAATTCGAATGTCCAGCCAGAGATGAGACTTGGAAACTGAGGTTCAGCGCTACTGGACCCTATATCCAAAGTCATACAACTAAGAAGTCACATCAGTGCTGGGACCTAAAATTAAATCATAGGACAATAGTTCTAACGTCCATCTGTACCCTATCTACCCACGTCATTTCTCATTTAACATATTTTTAAGGAGGAATAAGGATTCATCTTATTTGAAGTCTTCCAGAGACAGTGTTTTCGATGGTTATTATTTGGGGATTTTTTTGGAGCGTCGGCAGGATGGGTCTCAGGTGCACAAAATTAATCATTCGCTCATAAGCTCCCACTCTTCATACCTAGTCTTTCCCAATATTCAAAGAGAGCACTGTGACTAGGGAGCCACAGGGACCAAGCTGTACCTTGACATTGCTGAATTCTGGCCACTCTTGCTTCAGCCTTCCGCCTCTCCTCATCAGATTCGCTTGTCCTGCCCCCTTCTTCCTCTGGGCAACTTTAAAAAGACAACAGTCAAAAGAGACAACTGAAACCAAATCCAAGTATCTTTACGTTTATTAGGAAGACATGGGAGCTTGGCAGTGCAATTATTCAGAAAACAAAAGTTCAACATAAAGAGAATTCATCATGCCCCCTGATCAAGAGATTGGGTTTTCTTGAGTATATAAAGGACCTTACATAATATAATATGGTTCTCAAGCTCAGCAGGCTAGGATAACTCAAATATTCCAACCAACCACAGAAACATACACTTACATACAAACACAGAGTACCAAAGCCAACATTAGGAACAACTAATATAATAATTTTTGCTTTCAACTACCTTGGGCCCTACTAGTCTTTTTTAAAAAATTACCTATCATTTCTTTAGTCCACAATGCTAAATTCCATTTAGGAACTGAAACTGCATCTCAGTTTATATTTCACACCACACCCACCGCCAGAGATCCAGTGTGCCTTACCATCATGTCTACCCCTCTTCCTCCATCCCCCTATAGCCAGTCCTATGTTCTACGATTTTTCTAGCCATTTGTATATTCATTTGTTTAATTTCATTATGTCCCACATGAGTGAAAACATCTTCTATTTCTCTTTTTCTTTCTGACTTACGTCACTCAACATGATCCCCTTCAGTTCCACTCAGATTGTAGCAAAAGGCACATTTCATTTTTTTTTTTAATATCAGCACAGAATTCCATTGAGTATATACCACAGCTTCTTTGTCCAGTCATCTGTTGATAGCATTTAGGTCGTTTCCATGTCTTAGCTGAATTAGGCGAATTGTGCTGCTATGAACATAGGGGTACAGATGTTTGCCTGATTAGAGATTGTGTATCCTCTGAGCATATGCCTACGGGAGGGATTGCTGGATCAAATGAAAAATCCCTCCTTATTTGTTTGAGGAATCTACAGACTGTTTTCCAAAGTGGTTGCACCAATTTGCATTCCCACCAAGAGTGTAGGAGGGATCCCTTTTCTCCACACCCCCTCTAAAACCTGCTATGTCTAGTTTTTTTATATATAGGTCATTCTCACTGGTGTGAGATGGTATTTCATTGTAGATTTTATTTGCATTTCTCTAATGAATGATACAGAGCACTTTTTCAGGTGTCTTCTTTAGAAAGGTCTCTATTCAGCTCTTGTCCATTTTTTGAGTGAGTCATCTGCTTTTTTACTGTTGAGATATATGCGCTCCCTGCATATTTTAGAAATTAAGCTTTTATCTAATGTATGTTGTGTGACTATCTTCTCCAATTCTGCGGTTGTCTTTTTGCTTTAGTGCTGGTTTCTTTCGCTATGCTGAAGCTTCTCAACCCTAATTGTTTAGTTTTACTTTGATTCCTTTTGCTGTCAAAGACCTCTTTGAGGTTGAGGTCATGGAGTGTTTTTCCACATTTTGTTCCAGGCATTTTATGATTTCAGGTCTTATGCCCAAGTCTTTGATCCATTTCAAACTGACTTTTATACTTGGCCTTGAGTATTCTAGTTTCTTTTTATTGCTGATGTCCTTTGAGTTTTCCCAGCACCATTTACTAAATAGACTTTCCTTCTCCATTGTATGCGCTGCACCTTTGTCACAGACTAACTGCCCATGTAGGTGTGTTTTATTTTTGGGTTTTCTATTTGATTCCACTGATCACTGTGTCTTTTTGTTCCAGCACCATGCAGCTTTGATGACAATCACTCTGTAGTGTAGTCTGAAGTCTACAAGTATGATTCCTTCACTATTTTTCTTAGAATAGCATTGGCTATTTGAGGGCTTTTTTTGGTTCCATAAAAACTTCAGTATTATTTGATCCAAGACTTTGAAAAATGTCCCTAGATTTTTGATAGGACCTGCAGTGAACCTATATATTGCTTTGGGTAGAAGAGTCATTTTAACTGTTTTTGTTCCACTTCATGAACATGGGATGTTTTTACATCTCTTTGTGTCTCCTATTTCTTTAGTTAAGTTCCTGTAGTTTTCATTATAGAGGTCTTTCACCTCCTTTGTTGTTAATTCCCAGATACTGATATTTCTTGGTGCTACTATGAATGGGATTTCTTTAATTTCTTCCTCCTCTTACTTCATTGTTTGCATATAGGAATGTGATTTTTGTGTGCTGACTTTATATCCTGCCACCTAACTGTATACATTTGTTTCTAGCAGTTTCTTCATGGAGTCTTTAGAGTTTTCTAGATATAATATGTCGCATGCAAATAACGAGTTTTATTTCTTCTTTCCCAATTTGAATTCCTTTAATGTCCTTTTCTCCAGAACTGTATTTTTTAGTAGTAGTGATGTGGGTAACCTTGTCTTGTTCCAGATATTAAGGGAAAGGCTCCCAGTTTTTCACCATTGATTATGATGTTGGCTGTGGCTTTGTCATGTATTGCTTTTATTATGCTGATTTACGTGCTTTCTACTCCTATTTTGGCATGGGTTTTTATCATGAATGGGTGTTGAATCTTGTCAGATGCTTTTTCTGTGTCTATTAAGATGATCATTTGTTTTTTTTAATTTCACTTTATTGATGTGGTATACCACATTGATAAATCTGTCTATGTTGAACCATCCTTGCATCCCTGGAATAAATCCCACTTGATTGTGGTGTACATTTTTCTAATGTACTGTTGAATTCTATTTGCCAGGATTTTGCTGAGAGTTTTTATGTTTATATTTATTAGCAATATTAGTTTGTACTTTTCTTTTTTTGGTGCTGTCTTTGTCTAATTTTGTCATCGGGGTAATATTAGCCTCACAGAATATATTTTGAAGTTCTGTTTCCTTTTCAACTTGTGGAATAGTTTAAGGAGGATGTGGATTAACCCTTTTTTGAATGTTTGGTAGAATTCTCCAGTGGTCCTGGATTCTTGTTTGGGGGGATAATTTTTATTATTGCTTCAATTTCTGCTCTTCTGATTGGTCTCTTTAAGTTGTCTGTATCTTCCTGTTGAGTTTTGGGACATTATAGGATTCTAGAGATCTGTCCATTTCTTCATTATTGACAAAATTTTTGGCATATAAGTGTTCATAGTAGTCTCTTATGATTCTTTGTATTTCTGTGATGTGTTTTGTGATCTCAACTCTTTCATTTCTGATTTTTGTTATTTGGATTTTGCCTTTTTCTTCATGGGTCTTGCTAGGGGTGTTTTATTTCTTCAAAGAACAAACTTTTGGATTCATTGTTCTTCTGGATAGTCTTTTGTTTTCAATTTCATTTATTTCTGATCCAATTTTTATTATTTCCTCTCTTCTGATGATTTTTTGGTTTTGATGTTCCCTTTCTAGTTCCCTCACATGTGTGATGAAATATTTAATTTTGGCTCTCTCTTGGTTTTTGATGTGTGCTTGTATGGCTGTAAACTTTCCTCTCATAACTGCTTTTGCTGCATCCCATATGTTCTGGTAGCTCATCTCCAAATTTTCATTTGCTTCCAAGTAAGACTTTATTTCATCTTCAGTTTCATTAATGATCCAGGAAGCATGTTGTTCAATCACCACATCTTTGTATAGCATTGTTCTTTTGGTTCATTTCTGGACACCACTATTCTTAAAGGGATAGAATACAGGAGGTGGAGGGGCAGAGATAGGATGCCAAGTTGCATGGGATACAGTGGAGGTAGAAAAATGTTGTAAAGTATCATTTAAGATCTGATTAAGTTGCCATTAAGGATGATCACCTCCACCCTCTGCCCCCATTTATTAAAAACAAAAACAAAAACTGTCCTTGCACTGCAATGAGGAGTGAATTGAGTTAGAGCACTTAGATCACTAATCTCAAGATGTTTATTAAATGATTCCTCAGTAGGGACACACAGAAAACAGAAAACATGGTCCCTGCCCTCAAGGAGCTTCCAATCTAATAAAAATGTATACATAAAATAATAGCCACAAGGTAGTATATGCTACACACTAAATAAATGCTTTCAAGAGCAGGTGTTAAAGAATTTCAGGTAAGGAAGAGGCCACTGGGATTGAAGAGGTCTTCACCAAGGAGATGCGCCATAAGTTACCAAAGACGGGCAGGATTCACACAGGCAGAGGGGACATGGGGGCATTGCATACAGGGAAGTGCGGAGAAGAAAGCTGCAGATGAGGGGCTACTGTAGGCGAATGCAGGGGAGCAGAGGGCAGATCATTCTGGCTGAGGCAAAGATTTCATGCGAGGTAGACATGGTTAGAATATTTTCCCCAACTGAACAAGCCTGATCCCTAGATTATGGACAGAGAAAAGTATTACCTTTCTACTGCCTGTTGGATCCGTCTCATCCAGTTATTGCGTTCCTCCTTGGAATTGGTATGAATTTCATACATCTCAGGACCAGCAGATGAAGCACTGATGAGAAACATTCCTCTCTCCTCATTAGCAACTTCTCTAGCAATAAGCTTCTGAAGGGAAATAACTGAGGGCTTCTGATCCTGCATAAAATAGGAAAAGGTGCAGATGAAACACTTTCCTACCTAATGGAAGGGACTCACAACACATTATCTATGGATCTTCATATTACAAATCTTGATATTACTTCAACCTTTTAAAAAAACTGAAAGTTCTAAGATCACCAATGAAAAGGGTGTGGTGAAGAGAGAATGAAAAAGAAGGATATAAAAGAATGTTTTTCCTTGAAATAGGGGTGTTTTAAAAGACCAGCTTTACTCCTGGGACACCTTACCTCTGGTCCAGAAGAAGCTGCGTCTCCAGCCTCATCTGTCAAGACAGAAGCTACAGAAGAGAAGTCTTTCTGACTCTTCCCAAGGCTCTATGAGATTCCTCAAGATTTAGATAAAATTTTCATCACTCTCTCTCTGCTTGCTTCTCAATCTCTAGATAATATTCATCTCAGACCACATACTCAATGGCTTTTGTTATAAAAAGACCACCTAGGACTCTAACTAGGAAGTTACACAGTTAGACTATTCCCAGGTTCAAATCCTCAGTTTACTGATAAACTCTGTTAAATTTCAAAATAAATAAATAGGTACACCCTACTGGCTCAGGTGTTAGAGGAGCACCTGGGACACAGTTCACATAAAGCCCCAGGAACAGGGATTACATGCTGCCCAGGGCTGGCGGGATGGGGGGTGGGGGAAACAATTAAAATGAACTAATTAAATAAAATACTGCTTCTTTCTCTTCCTTCCTGCTTGTTGCCTGTCTGCCTTCATTCCTTCCTCTTTTAAAAATAAATAATAGATAAATAAATAAAAGGAAAACTTTGAAAAAGACAAAGAACAATTAGAGCTATAAGAGAAAATACTGAAATGCTAGGATGGAGTGACTTTTCTAGAAAGATGTGGGATATGAAATATTTATCAAACATTACAAAGAGATTGAAATGGGTGGAAGACCTAGAGAGCCCACTGGATTATAACAGATCAACTGCTGTGTTGGCAACAGTTTCCAGTGGGTGACAGAGACAGACCATGATTCCAAGGAGTAGATTGTCAAAATGAAAAAAATGAGGCGACAACACCTCGGATTCCCCCTGCACACCAATGTCCTCTGCTATTATAGTACAGAGCACAGCAACATAATTTCCAGAGTTCTACTTGAAAATGCTTCTTCCCACCAACCTTGGTGGGCAGACATGGGATTAGTTTATTTTTGTGTGCCTAGCACAGTGCTTTGCATAAAATTGGCACTCAGTACATATCTGTTAAACTAGCTTTAACATAAGCCCATCCAAGGAGAATGGGAAGAAAAGCTAAAATTCGGTAGCCCAGACATGATTAACCTCTTCTACCAATATTTACTTTGATTCTTTGATGTCTCATGCTAAGCACTGGGGATTTTCATTTGGGTGGGTAGCTGTAGTTGAGAGAATGGTGAAAATAATGTCTTCAGGATGAACAATTTGGGGGTAAATATAAAGAAAACTTCTTTGGTTATGGCTTCCCCCACTGTTTACAGAGTCCGTTGCAGTACATGGTTTTGCTTCTCCCTCCAGGATTAAATGATGCCTTTATCCAGAACATGCCTCTCCATCCCTCAATGCCAACTCCTTAGTGCTGACTTGTCAGTTCCCAGAACCCTTCAGCAATGCCACAATGAAGCTGTGTTTGAAGGCATACCCAGAGTGCCTCTGAATCCCATTCTTCTTCAAGTAGAAGAAAAAAAAAGTACACTGAAGGAGCAGTCTACTAGTCTACTCAGTCCCTGCTTTCCCTGCCCCGAGCACTGTTAAGACTCTATCTGCAATGCAGTTTTGATTTCCTTGGCTTCCTAGTGAACAGCCTCTGCATATGAAGAGACAGGACTTGAATTGCTGAAGACATCCGCAAGAGTGAAATTGAACTAGTTGGTTATTGTGGCAAAAGAAAGGAAAGTAGTGGGGTCAGATATTATAAAAGAGAAAAATAGGGAAGTGGCTAGAAAGGAGACATGGGGGCATATATGCCCATCATTATTCATGCTTGGCACATGAACACTAGAGGGGATCAAAGATTTCAATTAAATATCCAGTAATGGTGTTGAGATAGAAGTTAAAAAACTGATGACGCAAAGCCTAATATAGCCTCCGGAGAGTGTTTGTGCCACAGCATCAGAAACAATTTTTAAATAGTTGCCAACATTTAAAAACTAGGGGTATTCTACCTAAAAAAGAAAACAAAACTTTAGATTTCTGAGTTTGGAGGCTAGCAGAAGATCTGCAACCCTGGGTCCGTCATCTCCACAATTCCTCCTCTCTATTAGCTCATTGTTACCAATCTGGGTTCAGATCCCCATGTACACTTTCTGCCCAAGCCCTGTTGACACTGAAGTTGACTTCTGCATAAGGAAGAGGAAAAGGAGCTGCTGCCTTTCGCCCCACTGTTACACCGTTCTCATTTGCGACGCCACAAAGCAGGAGATGCTATTAGCAATTTCATTCAGAATTTAATGTGATAACAAGATCTTTAGGTTGCTTCGTATTTTGAACTTGAGCTTGTATACCTATGTGGTCACTTTATTGCTTGTTCATTTTGAAATTATTGTCTTTATTATTTATTAAGACATCTTCCTAGACACCTCATTCCAGGATTAAGTGAACACATGTACTTTCCCCTCTTCCCTTCAGAGGGTTGGGTCTCACTCTCCTATCTAGCTGAGCCCTCTTTAAATAAAAAAAATCCAAATTCTTTTGTAGGGGCACTATTCCATCCTTTTGTTATTTTGTTATCTTCTGGCCATTTCCAAATTTATGTCTTCTTCAACAAGTAGAGTTAAATAACTTCTTCACCAAAGAAGTTTTTCTACCAGCACAAAGATCAAATAATCTCAGCTGTGGATATTAGCATGATGATAACTTTCTCAAGTACTAAAGCGAACTAGAACTAGAAGCCTGGATATCTGTTTACTCCTACCTAATACATCAATCCCTAAAGATGTTAACTATTAGGTATATGACAATGACCTTGTCAACTAGACAGATATGATGTGACAAAAAAAATGTATGACTGACAGTAGAATGCTCTTTACTCTTTAAGGATAATGCTTCCACTTTTGCTCCCTGACATTGACAAGGGCTTGGCTAGGCTTTGTGGATGCAGCTTGGGTCAGGTTAACATCTTCAGCAAACATTATCAGCATCATCTTACTGCTGCTTGTAGCCACACACATTCTATCCAGAGGAATTCAGTTGTAACTGCCTGCATTCCAGCATTTTGTGGGTTGTATTTCTCACTTTCCACTTAATGGTAAATGTAGTCAATGGGAAGCACAGGTATCTCTTTAAGAGGTCAGACAAGAGGGAAATAGCCATATTTCAAGTTGTTCTGTATGCTGAGCATCACAGCTTGGTGAATCTATATGCTAAGTTGTCCTAGAAAACAAAAGAGCTATCTTTATGCCATATCTAATTCTTGATCCCATCAGCAGGTCCTCTGGCCTGTAAGATACAGGATTTGCTTCTCTTTCAGGTCTTTGATATGGAGGAAACCTTTGTTTCTATAAAGATATATTGTGATTTTGTTTTCTCTTTCATCATGGTTCTCACCATCCTACTGGTCAACCAAAGTAGTCCAACCTTCTCACTTATTTTCTGTGTTCTTTTAGAGTACCCCAGATAACAACGGGGAGGAACTACTGGATAAATCAATAGACTATCATGAAATTCACAATCTACACAGTTCAGAAGGATCAGAGACATGGGGATTTGTGTAAGTCCTCTTGCTGTCCCCTGGTGCAGCTTTGTAAAAGAATCTGACCTTTATACAACCTGACAGCATTGTGCTGATGAAAAGATACCTGCTGAATAGGTGAAGCTGCCTATAGGACAAACCTGGCAAACATGGATGGGCAGGGGAGGCCCTGTTCCGATTCCTTGCCCCGCCCCGAATCTACTGCTGGGCAGGTATGCTTGTTTTCTCTGAACAGCACAACAAAAACCTCATTAAGTTTTGATTTTGCCAAAACCAGCTGGAATCGATATCTGTGAATGGCACCTAACTATCCTATCATTCAATGGATGAGAACCACAGGCATGTTAGAGAGCCGCCAACATCATACTGCTCACACTGGCCTGTATCTCGAAGTCTTTCCTCTACAGTATGAACAAGGATTAAGTGGAGGACACCTTCCTTCTTTGATTCACTTTGTACCACAAGATGTTGTGTAAGCAATATCATATAAGACAGGTTTGGTTTTACGAGTCTTTCTAACTCTGTGCTGGCGATGAGATTCTGTCACACACGACAAAGGCAGCTGTTCTCGAACAACCTTAGTAATGAATTGTCATTATAGTGGAGATAAAGAATCTTCTTTAATCTTTAGATACCAGAAAGGTGTTCTCTTGTGGGGCAGTAGGAGCAATGAGGCAGTCATGCAGGGTTAAGCAACAGACAAAGCAGGCACCATCCAGTGGGCTTAAAGAGAGAGAAGGGGCCAGAAGTGACCTGCTGGCCTCAGTATGCACATTTCAGTTACTGCTGCTGAGGGCAAGTGGTAGATGAGAGAGCGGTCTGGAGGAAAGACTAACACACCAGATGGCAGAGGGTCACTTGGGGAGCTTAGAGCAGTGCCTACTCATCATCCAGCACCCAAGTTCTTCAAAATTGGTGAAGCTGCTAAACTAGCTGACTGCCAGTCCTGTCTGTGATGAATCAACACTGATGATGTTAAAGCCAACTGGATCCTTGTTACTGAACACTGCAATCACTCCACTAATACAGGGACTATGAGAGGGGCATATTCCTTTCAGTGACCATTTAAGTTCACTAGGAATTTAAGGCGTTTTTCAAGGAGATGTGGGATTAAATCCACTAAATTACGCATCGCATGGTCATATACTTACAACAGCTGCAAAGATGTATTTCTGGTCTTTTTCTTGTAAAAACAGCAGCACATCAGTTAGAAGCAGAGCTAGGATATCTTTAAGGGGAAAAAAAAAATCATCATTAGTACTCATGAAGCAAACCACAGTTCAAATGCCCTTATGAAATATTCAGATTTCATGTATGAAATTTCAATACATTTAATTAAAATTAAAAGATTAAGAGTTAATCTAATTATGAAACTTTTTTCTAGAAATAGCTGTGTTGTGATAGCCAAAGATATATTCTATAAACAACCTAGTAGGGAGGCTGTCTGTTTAAATGTACATGTTTGTGTGTGTTACTACAGGCACAGCAAAATCTCCAGAAAAAAATGTGTATTTCAAAATATTCAATAAAAAAATATGATAAAGAAGGCTCTAATAGAATGGAGTAAGCTTATGCTTTTAGAACTAAAAGAAAAAAAAGATTTAAAATGTTACAGGGCAACTTCTGCCTTGAATAGGGTGTACAAATCTGCTATTTTGTTCTATCTAGATCTGAGGGATGTTTGAGGCCCTACTTCTCATGCAAATTATTCACAAGAACCATCTTCACTACACCACTAAATATTGTAATACAAAGCTACAAACTGTCCATTCTACAAAATGAATAAAGAACAAATAACTTGGAGCAACAGGAAGTATAGACTGTGTTTAATTTTTTAATCATGAGCAATACTCTCATTACAGTTAACATTTAGTTGCAATACTGCTAGTTGCTGATCAATAAATCTGTTTCAGTCATTAGCTCTAACCACCATCAACAGCTGATCATCCTCCAATGGGTAATAATCTCTGGGTACCCAGAATTTAACAATCTCTCATTAGTTACCTATGGAAGTTATTAAGATGTACCTGAAATGAGACCCAACTAGAAGCTCTTAACCCTGCTACAACAGCAGACTCACCCAGGAGCTTTTAAGCATCCATATCTTGGGCTTCATCCCCAGAACAATAAAATCAGAATCTCTGGGAAGTTCTGAAAATGTTTAAAGCTCCAGAGGGAATCCTATGTGTGATCAGAGTGGAGTCAGCCTGGATTGGAAGGTGTTAACCATAGAATCCGCCCTTAAGAATTAGAATAAACTGTAACCAGAATAATAGTCTAGTTAATGCCCGCGAGAAACAGTAGCACTGAGGAAGAGTTGAGACCAAGGTCAACATGTCTATTTATGCATGATGTTACTCAGTAACAAAGATGGCATATTAGCTGCTTCTCCCCTCTACTGGCGGACAGCCTGGGGCTGACCTGGAAAACAATACTTTTATATGTACACTAACCACTTCACTTTGACACACTGCATTTGCCAGAAGAGTATTTCCATATCAACAATTACAGCATTCTCAGTTCCTTTGATTCACACCTCACAAACTTGTGGATTCTTATATAGATAAGAAGGCAAAATGCTTTCTGAGGCACCTAACTGCCACCAAGACACAGAGCACTGGCCACATTTGCCTTTTGACATTCATGGCCAGATCCCCTGGGGATCTTTCCACTGACCCAGGATTGTGTGTCTGCATTTCTGAACCATGTTTCTTTTAAAAATCTGTCTTCTGCAAAATGAAAAACATGTGTGAAAGGAGGAGGAATTGGTCTCTTAGAGCCACAATACCTTTGAAACGACCCGTAGCGGTTTTCCAGTAAACAAGGCCATCATATAAAAGAGTCCTTTCTTTACTTAACAGCGTCTGCTTCCTAAACACATGGCCATTTTTGAGCTTTGTGTATGTTTTGTTTTCAATCTTATTTAGAATCTCAAGCCATTTTTGGTTTTTCTCATATTCGCTGACTTTTAAATCCACTGCTGCGATCACGTCCTTAATTAAGCAAAGAGCTTTGCATAAGTCTTTATGTTCTTCCGTTCTTTCTATATGGGGGGAAAAACAACAAACATACAATAAACCAGAATGCTAAGAAAGATGATTTTCTCTTTAGTTTAAATAGTTAAGTGCATCATTCAAACAGCAAAAATTCCATTAAGAAAAGTGTTGGATTAAGTTGAAATATGATGGTATCGCTATGCATCCCTCCCAATGAGAACCATGAAATTATTAAATTATTAAAGATTTACGTACCTGATGAGCTTCAGCTAAAACACTGTGATAAGGTGACCTAGTTCTCAGGGCTGGTCTGACCCTGGCCTATACTTAGGCCTCCCTTTTACCTTCCTGCTACCCTCCAGGCACAGGCAATCAAATAATCCCCACAGCAAATTTCTTAGAACTTAACAGAGTTTCAGGCCCAGTTTAGAGTCTATTCATAAGGCAGGAGCTACAGAGTGACTTGAATGAGCCCCAAGCTCATTTATTTTCCTGGATCCCTTCTCCACAAGAATACTGCTCAAAACAATGTCTTATAGCTTCATTAGTATAAAGATGAATGCTTTCATACAATATATTAGACCATTTTTTCAGCCTAAAAAAATGGGACCAGTGGGGAAAGCAGCCATGCTCATGCCAACACAATAGATAATCATTTGCAGATGCTTTTCCTTAAAACACTGGCCACCTGCTCTAATGTCTAGATACGTTAAGGAAAAACTCTGGAAGAATTTCTGGAATAGCCTCCTGAAACTCCAGATGAAACTGAAGTTAGCTATTTTCTGTATTTAAATGTTTTTTTTTTAAAAAAACAAAACAAAACAAAACAAAAACAGCTGCTGATTCCTGGGGCAAGTGGAACTGTAAAGGAAAGGTTCAGGAGGTCAGATGTTAGAAGCAGAGGAGAAAAGAAAAACTGGCAGAGAAAGTAAAAGGTTCCCAAAAGTCAGCAGCAGAAATAAACACACAGAACTAGCAGAAATGAGACCAAGTCCTCCAGAGTCTATAGGTATCCAAGTTCTGAATGTCTCAGAGCCATGAAGGTTTTGTCAGAAAACCTCAAGGAACAGATGCAGACACCCATCCTCAACACGGAAGATTCACTACCCATGAGAAATTACCCTCACTTCTCCACTCCACTCACCTCCTACTAAGCAGCAACCCCTTAAAATAGGTTCTTTCTAAAGAGCATATTTCATAAATAAGAAAGTCGAGTAAAGAGAAATCAAAGTCACTGGGTGACTAAATGTGAAGCCAAGAAAAGGCTCCACATCTTTTAAATCCTCAGGGATAAATGACCATCTCAAAACAGCTTGCTCCTCAAAGTATAACAGCATCAGACTCACCTGGGAGCCTTGTTAGAAATGCTCACCTGCTGAATCAGCCTGTGTGTATACAGGAACCCATGGGGAATGGTGTGCCCAATAAAGTTTGCGAAACACTGTGAACCAATATTCCCAGAAGCCAGAGCAGAGGGGGAGAGTGAGGGAGACGAGGGAGCGGGGAGGGGGAGGAGTGTCAGGAGGCCATTAGGCAAGCCCTGACCTAAGGAGGCAGTGTCCATTCAGCCACTGCGACAGCTGTGCCGGAAGAGCCACCAGTCAGCCTAATCATTTGTGATGCACAGTAGGTAATCACTTCCCTGTTGCACCAGGAGTTGTTGGACACAGGATGATTCTTGGAATAGTGCTTGCTGACATAATGAAATCTGGTGGATTTGAATCTTTGAGGTGTTGTGTTAAATACAACACCTTAGCTTTGCTGATGACAAAATTTAAGAGTTTTTGCCTTTGTGTTTATATTTTCTTTTATGTGAAATTATAGGGGGCAATAAAAGTTGGAAACAAAGTATATGAACTACCATTCCTTGTCTGAACTTATTTCTAAATGTGCCTGAAAAAAATATGGACAGACTAGATCATGCATTTTTATTCCCCAAGACCTCTTCCAAAAAGAAAAAAGGGAAAAAAGGATATTAGCTCAAACTTTTAGAATGGCCATTTAAGATCTCAAGTTCATTTTTTATTTTCTGTAAATCAAGTCATGATTATAAAGGTAATAAAAACTAGTTCCCACTTACAGACACCTGTCTATAGCAGGCTCTGCACTGAGCATTTCCTGAGACAATCCCATGTAATCTTCACAACAATCCATAAGGATTATTATACTTATTTGGTAGTGGAGAAAACTGAGGCTCATTTTATCAAACGTAATGATAAGCAGAAGCAGCAAGTATATGTGATAGCATTGCAGGCTTACACAATCCAAACCCAAGCCCTTGTCAATATAACACACTACCACCTGAATCATAATTTTACTCAAAATGAATAAACTAGCTCAGCAAACAGGCATTTTTATTCTCATGGAACTCACTGTTCTGCCATGGAAGGATTTACTGCTAGCCCATTCCGCGCCAGGCTCTGCAGCAAGCACTGGAGATCAAACTGTGAACCAGATAACACACTGGCCTTCTAGACCCCCGGGGAGCTCGTCCAGCCACGTGCATTAATGGAGCCTTAAAAGATGTCCAAATATGACTCCCTGGAACTTGATATATTTGACAAGGTCAAAAAGAGCTCCTTTATAAACCTTTCTCAATCCAATAATTCATTGCTTGGAAGAGTTGACATTTAGTGATAGGATCAATCACGTTTCATCCAACTGCTGGGAAGGTAATAGGAAGATGAGGTATTAAGGAAGTCTGAATAATACAGTGGGAGAAAGATAAGGTCAAAGTATGGAAAAGGCTGTTGGGTAGAATTCAGACTATTGGCAAAGACACATTGTAAAAGATACTTTTCAAAGTGGATACACTCAATCCTATGACTTCAACAGCCTCTTATAATAGCAGTCCTAATTAGAGACCATGTGCATTTACAGCTGTTACAACACCTCAGCTAAGTTTACAGCTAGGGAGAAAGGCAGATCTTTGTCCCCAGTCACCACTCACCCTTTGTGTACTGCAATATCCTTTCAACCAACACAGGATATTTCGTGATGCGCTGGGTGACCAGCAGAATGCACTCCGGAACTCCGCGGCGGCGCGCCAGAAGATTACTATTTCGAAGCTTAAAATAGATATACATTTTTATATACACAAACTATATTTTCTTCATAGGTGTAAATTTAATAATACAAAGAAGTTTCAAGAGTATCATTCTATTCAGATGGAACATAATACACATTAGTATCAACTAATATTTGATGCACTGTCGTTAAATTGCATACCGGTCATTAATTTCAATAACCCAACTCTCCCAGATTTAAAGTCTCATGTTAGCCTGATATATCTGCAGTGAAGTCCCAAAGTAAACATGCTCCAATAATTATATAAATGCTAAGATTAATGAATAACAAAGTTTTAAAAAATATTCAGAAATCAATATTCTGAATAAGTATGTAGGAACTACATTTCAACAGGTCTTTCTCTATATTTGTTATTACATATCACAGCATTTGAAGTTTCCTCTAAAAGCACAAAGTCTTATAAAACTCTCAGATTCTTTAACTTTTCAAATTCTCAGTATACCTTTTTGTAAAAGAAGTATCTGGTAGCATTCTTAAAATGGTAGATGAAAATTTTAAATCTATGGAACTTTGCAGGACAAATTTCTTCAAAAGTAAATTGGACACACAAAAAAGGAGGGAGGAACACTCAAAGGAAAGGAGGTTTAAAAGATAACTTCTGTATACAATATGTGAATGCTGGTCAAATCCTGATTTAAACAATCCAATTTTATGAGTTAATGATGGAAATGTGAACATTGGCAAGCTATTGATGATATTAAAGAATTATTGTTAATTTAAGTATGACAATGTCTTAGTAATTCTTTTACAGACGTCATATTTTTTATAGATGCAGATTACATATGAAATGATGCATATCATGGATTTGCTCCAAATGAATCCAATGGGGGTGAGGTGGATTCTGTACTTTTACTATGGTTCTTCTGATTGATAACTTGCTGGGGCATGAAACAGCTTCCCAGGATGTTACAAAAGGGTTTAGAAGTTTGGAGGACAATATTTAGGATACAAAAGGAAATGATTTGGTAGAAATATTTCACTAAAACAAACTTTCCATCTTTGTCACAAACTTATCACCACTTCCTTCTTCTTCCCCTGAATAAAAGCACCTGGATGTGAAACTCACTTAGATCATGAAAGAAACAAGCATGATCTATTTCCCACTGCTGGTTTTCTACTATAAAATAGTTTTAAAATACTTGCCTTAATAAAATTCTGAAACTTTTTATTCTGCTGGAGTTCTTTAAAGAGGCTAACAGCTTCTTTGTGATGGCTACAGAATTCTCCATATATTTTCTTCATTTTACTTGCATTTTCTTCTGAAAACTGAGAATACCATTTCAGCAAGGGTTTATAAATTTAGTCAGTTAACACTGAAAAGAACATGCAATTTCTACATATTTTCATACATCCTTTGCAAATAAGAACAGTCATAGAGTTTCTGTAAGAGGAGATAGTCAAGACATAAGAGAAAGACACAAACCTAATGCAATTATATTCTATTGAACTAATTCATTTCTCAAAGAACCAAAGAAAAATATTTTATATATTCAATTTTTTACTGTTTATGAACTCTATGTCTCAATTTATAATTCTACCATGTTTATAGATAAGGTAAGGGCATGTGGCAACATTTAAAGGTCCTCAGGAAAGTCCGACCTCTCACAATGGCATTTACACTGACTGACCATGCCCATGGACTCAGTCCTCAGCTGGAAATTTTATTTTTGTCAGCACATCACAAATGTTTCAAGAATCAGGTTATCACTGACCAAAATGAAAAAGAAATATGAATAACCAAATGCCTCTCTCCATCTAAATAAGAATCTGAGTGACACATTTCAATAAGCTTGAAATATTACCTGTAGAAAAATCTACATGGGAGTGGCATGAAAATTAGCTGAATTATTTGAATGATGACCTTCAGAATCTGATAAATGTATATATGCACATTGAAGATCACTGCAACAGAAACTAGAACACACTCAAACCTCCCTTGAAAAGTACTTCTAATTTACATCGCTATCTCTACTCTTTAAATCTTTGCTGAGTTTTGCCTATGCTTAACATTAGTGTCTCAAAATTAACACCAAAAAAAGGCGGAGTGGGGGGAGGGCGTGTTGGAGAGACAGAGAAAGACAGACTTAGGCGAAATCTAACAAAACACAGGCCCTGTGGCCTTGTGTGTAGAAAACTATACATCACTGGTGAAGGAAAGAAAACGTCAATAGAGTAATAGAGCATGTGCATAGATTGGAAGACTCAACCTTGTACAGATATCAAATATCTCCAAATTGCCATGCAAAGGGTTATAGCAATTCTTAGCAAAGTTCCAGAAAAATTCTAGAAAGTTTCCTTTACAGGCAAGATTATTCTCAAATTTCTATGAAAAGGCAAAAAATGAGAAAAGCTGAAAATAATTTTGAAAAAGAATAAAATACAAGATTCAAGTTCACTTAGACACATTCAGACATATTTACTCAAACCATCTTGCAAAGTGCTCTATAGTCTCTTGAAACTTGGCACCTATGTGCAAACTATGAGGACAGAATATGTTGAGAACTTCAAAGATAATCTGCAAAGCAGAGAGCTCATTAAAAACAATACTAATGTGAATTTTTACATTGTTAGACAGGTAGGTGTTGCTCTGGGTAATAAAATAGGGGCATTTTTTGTTTGTTTGTTTCTGTGCATTGAAATATTTGCATTTAAATGAATGAATTGAAGTGCCCCATTTTTAATAGACAGACCAGCAGCTGAACTCCATTACTGTCTATCACAGGGTAAAACTGCTTCAAAATGATCATTTTGGAGATGACATTTTGGCATCACCTAAAGAGAGCCATGCAAGGGCAAGCAGCGATGATCTCAATGCTCTTCTCTCAGTGTTGCAAGCAACTGTAAAACGTGGCATTCAACGAACACTTGGTGTTTTTTCCTTTCTTTACATGACCCTTTCATTCAATATGTATTTATAACACCAAGCTCTATTCCAGGTGCTGAAATACAACCAAAAAGACAAGACTCCTGGCCTTACTGGAATTAGAGACTAGTGATAGTAAAGGAAAAAACTTACTCAGAATATCTATCGAACTATCGAACTATTAATATCTCAAGATAGGAAATCATGAAATCGCTGTTGAAAGAGAAGAGTGATTCAAATCCCAGATATGTCACTTATGAGATGTGTGAACTTGATCTGAAATCCTTTAGGTTCTTGAGGTTAAAGACTTCTTTTCCTACCTGTTGCACTAGAATATCTCCAATGCGGCTGATGATGAAATTTCTGTCACTGCCAGCACAGGATTCCTGCCTTCGCTCCTTCATACTATAGAAGAAATGCCTATGGAGTTCAAGTAACTCATCTAAACAGGGGAAGATTTTATCCACGGTGCTATGGTCAAGTTGCAGCTCCTCTTTCATGCCTTTCCTGAAGATCTCTGACATGATGAACAGTGTCTGGATGTGATGCATTTCTGTTTGCATTAGCTCTGAAACATGTGAGCAGAAACAAGCTTTAAAAAACATGTATCCCTAACTCGTTTTTAGTAGTTAATGACTAAATACTAAATGTTACACAAGTAAAAAGGAGGAACTATTTAGCAATAAAACTCCTCTTCCATTGTAAAAGTCAGCAACGATTAAACATTTGATGCAAATCAAATTATTAAGCTATTTTCTTTTTTCTAGGTACTGAAAAAAAAAGATACATATCAGCCACATCCAATATGTAAGAATCCAGTGTGCCTGGCTCACATACTATAACTAACTAGGTCTCTTCTGCAAGGAACCAGGTCTATTCTCCCCTGAAGTCTCTAAAATATAACTTAGTTTGTCTGTTCTCTTTCTTTTTTCCTTTACTGAGTTTTTCTTTTTGTATTGAGTAGGGGTATAATTAATTTGATGAATTAAAATATGACAAAATTCCTCAAAGCAGACAACAGTAGGTCTTTTCTATTGCTGGGTCTGTCTCCAATATGCCACTTTCTTCAGGGGAAAACAATGTATCATGATCAAGGGACACCCATGAGAGTATTAAAAAAATCAACAGAAGAAAATATTTGCAAAAAATATATCTGATAAGGGACTTACATTTAGACTGTATAACTCTTACGACTCAATTAAAATTTTAATCCATGTCAAAAATAGGCAAAGACTTGAATAGATGTCTTTACAAACAGAAATGTAAATAGTTAATAACTGCATGAAGAGATGCTTAACATCACTAACCATTGGGAAACGCAAATCAAAACCAAAATGAGATACTGCTTCCCAGGAAGTAGTATAATTGTAATAAAAAACAATGGACAATAAAGACGTGCTGGTGAGGACCCACTGCTGATGGGAATGAGAATTAGGGTAACTGCTCTAAAAAACAATCCAGCAGATCTCAAAAGGTTAAACAATACAACTCCTGAAGTCAAAGTCAATGTGTCCATCAACTGACGATCAAATGAATAAAATATGGTAAACAATGTGAAATACTATATAACTGTAAAAAGGAATGGAACACTGATACACACACATATATATCTAGATAGAGATGTAAAAACATAGATGAATTTTGAATACATTATGCTAAGTGAGAGAAGCCAGTCACAAAAGACTAAATACTGTACAATTCCACTTATACAAAATGTCTGAATAGACAAACCCATGAGGACAGAAAGGTGGTGATTAGTGCTTGTCAAGGGCTACTGGGGGGAGGAAACAGAGTAACAGCTAACAAGTCTTCATGGAAGATGAAAATTCTCTGGAATTAAGAGTGTGGCTGACAGCTGATAACTCTGTGAAGATAGTAAAATACACTAGGCTGTCCTGTAAAGGACCGAAACTTATGGTATGTATTATATTTCAATTTTTAAACCTAGAAGAAAATAATTTATACTCTGTGGGATAAAACTGGTGAATATTCACTAATATTCACAAATTTTGAGAAAGGATCTAAAATACCAACCAGGGAGAGTAAACAAATATAAATAGAGTCTTGTTTGCTATTTTAAGATAAACAAAAATCTTTTTGAGGACTCACTAACTTCAAAATTTTTATTTCCTACCATGTTTAGTGTCTGTCTGGCATGATTTTGTACTTATCCAAACCATTTCATTTACTCTTTTAATCTATTTATCTACATGACGCCCCCAATGGAAACCATGCTCATCTTTAAAGAAACAAAAGGGGAAGGGGAAGGACTGTCCCCTGGAACATAAGCCTTTCTGACACCCAAGGTCATGATGTGAACTCTAGTACATGATTTTCCCAAATGACTTAGATTATTTTTAATGACATATGAAATCAAGGGGTAAAGAAAGAAAAATTAAAGTACAAATACTGGAATCTTCCTTTCCAAAGAAACTTACCTAACAAAACTGGACAGATTTCAAGGCACCTTTCTCCCATCGTCTCACCTGACCCGCATCACCACCCCCTGACATGGGTGAGAAGGGGCCCTCACCATCACTGAGAGTCTGGGGCCATAGTTACATAGGGTTTATGGAAGACACAGACTAGTCTCATATCTAGGGTATCTTCTTGGAACCATTTTTCAGCATCTACTTTATACTTGGAAAAATTTTTAACTTCATCTTTTCCTAACTAGTTTCACTTCCCTTCATTCAAATTGCCTCTTCTTCAAACAGCACGAAATAGTAAAATCACACCAGAGTTGAACTCCATCCCCAGGAATGCAGCACACAGCCAAGCATCCCCCTCCTCCAGGCGCTGCCAGTGCCACTGAGGTCTGCACCAACAGCAGCCTGTCCACCTTACACTAGAATGTATGAAAATATACCATGATTCTTATAATAAAAGAAGTCAAAGAGTAGAGTTCGCGACTAAGAAAACTTGAAAAGGAGTTGAGAAATAAAAATGGCTATGTAGCAGAGAGATAGGATACCTCATTTAAACCTCATGATGTTTTAAACCTCAGTATCAACCATCCTTATTTTAGAGATGGAGACACTGAGGTCCAGGCGAGGTAAATAAGTTTTCTGAGAGCCAGTAACTAGAAAATATTTGAACCCCTGTCTATGGATTTAATTCCATGTTGTTTCCTCTATACCACACTGCTTCAGCCCACAAAGCATACTTAAAATCCTTTCCTTACCGAAAATGACATCCTGTCTTTTGACGACATCCTTTTCTTGCTTACTGCAAAATGAGGGATCCACCACAAGACTCCAGGATTCCGCTTCAAACTCCTGAGCTTCACTGCTGAGGTCACTCCACAGGGAAGAATCCACCACATCTAAGGTGTTTAGAGAAGAAAAGGCAGAAGCGGAATAACACATGTGACACAAACAGACCTTCACAAATCGCCATGTTTACAGACACATCACACACAATAAACTGGGTATGAAGACAGAAACAACAAAGCCAAAATACTGTTAATGTGGAGCTGAAGCATCTGAAAACCAAATTGGTGACATGGTCCCAATCAGGACAGCAGCTCATGAACAGGGGTTGTGTATGTGGGAACAGAGGGGGAGGGCATTTGAAGATGTTTGTTTTGACTTGTTCTATTTTAGTTTTATTTCTGGTAACCGTCAGAGTCATCCTGGGCTTACAGGAATCCTGAACACACTAATTTCTTTTGCCCCAGGTTATCAGGGGCTGTTTATGTCAATATGAATTTTGTACGTGTCCACTTGACCTGCTCTAAGATAAACATGAAGCTGGGTGTAAGGACTCAGCATTTGAGTGTGACTATAGGACATGCCAGCACAAACACATACATCCTTCAGGAAAACTAAATTCTATTGATCTAAATGGCATTCCATCTCAGCATGGAAATCCAGTAAATGGGCAATGGATTTAAAGACTTCAGTCTAAAATCAAAGAAACAGATTTCCTGGGGCAGAATCCTTTCTCTTGTTACTACTATGCTGTCATCTGGTTTTCTTCATGTATTGATACAGTTTGGATACAATAAGCAATCCCTAAATTAGGTCCTATTCTCCAAAATATACTTTAAAAATTGAAGTAACATTGATTTGCAATACAATGTAAATTTTAGATGTGCAGGTTCACTGCTCATCCAATACATGATGCAACACGCCCACCACCACCAAATATACTTCTTTAAAAAATGTTTTTATTTCCGTAAAAGTAGGGGGTGACAAATGGGAATAACTGTGCCAGAGATCCAGCCAAGTCCAGTCTTAACTAAAAGTAGATACTTTTAACATATGACCCTATTCCCAATTCATCACTAGTTGTAAAGCATTTTTCTAAGAGTAACAGGCATATGATGTATTTCCTTCTCTTCATTATGAATACGACATGCTCTTTGGGGAATATGTCCAAATTAAAAATGCACTTTGGTCCCTCTCTGGGAATAAATTTTCATTCCTTTTCTAAGTAGAACCTATATAAAAAAGACACCACAAGGCAATTCTTATTAAAAGGAACAAAACAATGTTTCAATCAGATATCCTTCAGAAAATGGTACCTTTGGAAAATGTTCAGGGAAACACATGTAAATGCAAACACAACTCCTTACCTTCCATTAAGAAAGACTCCGTGGAGGGAGAAGAACCCATGGACTGTAATAGCTCATCGGAATGAGACCTGCTTCTCCCGTGGTTCACATCACACTCTGAGTCCACCGATGCCCCTGACTTCCTAAAGCTGGTGGCAGAGCAGCAGTGGGAGAAGGGAAAAGTTAGCTTCAGCAACAGCTCTGAGACATGAAGATCTAAATCCACAGCAAGACTTACCTTTCCAAGGTGGTACCTGGAACACTTCTGGACAAGAGATGGGTCTGCCCTGCAGTGTCCTTCCTCCCAGCTGGCAACCCAATGGGCATGGAGGAAGAAGGGTGCAAGGAGAGACTGGGCTGTGGGGTGTCTCTAAATGAAGAATCTGGAAATCAGAAGGGAGGCTTCATGCAGTTTTCATAGAGGGCAGTCATCACAACTAAAGGTAGTCCCTTAAGAGCCAGAAAGCACTCAGCTGGCAGCTCCGAACGTGCTGCGTGCCCAGCCTTGAAACCAGTCTCCCTGCCACATCCCCACACCTGCTTCAAATGTCCCTCCCATTTCACGCCCTCCTGATACCTATGCCGCAAGCAAACTACGGCAAATCCACTTGGAGAGTGTGGGCGCCTGGGATTGCACAGACAGACAAGAAAATGGAATGGGGAAGCACTGGAACATCTTTCCCATAAACTACTGCTTGTACTCCTTAGAGCCAGCTTTAAACAGATGCAAGGTGTCATTAGCACTATTACCAGAGTGCATACTGTGCGTATAAACAAGCGTATGCACACAGACAGCATGTCAATGGATTGGAATGATGCTGGGGAGTCTGTTCTTGATGGTCTGGGGATTTCAGGCAAATGAAACCTGCAAGCCAAGATGGGCTGTTCTTGCCCTCTTGCAGACTCGAACTAAATGGTGCTTTAACGCCTTTCTAGGCAGTTCTAAAGGTTATGGGCATAGATATACTGACTCTCAATGTGCATTACATAGGACTCTCAGAAAATATTTCAGTGATGGCATATGACAGCATATGACTTTTCAAGCAAAACTATGAAAATACTTCTATAATAGAATCCCAAGATAAACAAAAGATCTTTATACAAGCGTGATCTGATTTTATTCTCATGAATCCCAAGTAAACAGAAGGAACTGACAGCATTTAATCAATTCTAAGATGCTTTTTATTTTCACGCTTAACCTTATAAATTTGACAAGTGCCTTATAATTGAGGTGAAGGGAACCTCAATTTACGTCAAAACAGGGGAGCAAATGATGTCACAGCACATCTAAACAAGTCACCGTAAATTTGCAAACATCACAGTCCTGATTCACGTGACTTTTAAAACATTGGTAACATTTTGTTGCAGGATTGAAATGAAAAGTGACCACAAACTGAAAATGCCTGCCATGTGACAAGCAACAAAATTTGAGGCAAAAGATATTGTAACATCTCACAATCAATCACAAGATTTTCAACCTTCGAAGACAATGGCGTGACTATTTCTTGAATGAAATGTAAAGAACTGCCAAAGGTCACCAATTATTTTGAAGAGAACTACTTAAATTTCAGTAATATGTAAGGGACATGGGACAACAGGGGCTGGTTAAAATCTACAGACTCCAAACTTGAAGAGTTTTTCACCAACTTTGCGATTCTTAAGAAGCATGTAGTGTGTATATAAATATGTTCTACAGCTTGGAAAACAAAATTATATATGCTTATTGTAGTGCCCCTTTCTTCCTTGAAAAGGTTATTAAATCAACAGAGTATAATGTACTCGGTCGCATCTTAGAATTGAGGCAGTATCATAATACTTCCTCCACATAGCCCTTCCCAAAGTAAAACATCATGCAGTGCACACAGCCCGAAGACTAACAGGCTAGTATAGAAGTTCATCCCATCCCTGAGTCTCTGCATAACTGAAAATTATGCCTAGCATATGTTATGAAAGAAGAAATAGTTGGATACATAAGAAAACAAAAGGAAGAGATATTTTACATTGGAAAAATATGTGGTATGTATGAAATTGAAAAAAGTTCTTGTCATTTTCCACATCACTTACTTCCAAGGATGGTCTGTGGTTTGTTCTTGTTATATTTCTCTTGGAATTTCTGGTAAAGAATATTAGAAACACATACAATAAGATCAAAGCACTGTGGACTACAAAAATGTCCACACAGTCACCCAGAATAGGACCCTTATCTATGCCATTTTCATTGGGATCATATTTATTTCAAACAGAGGAATTAAAAGCAAAAACCATTAATGTTCTGAGAGGAAGAGAAAAATGCAATGATAATGAGACATGCAAGTTGTAATGAAGATAGATGTGTCTCGTGAACATGTGTCTCATAATATCCAGCTTTATTAAAAGTCCCAGGGGGACCAGAAATCTCCAACCCATGTGTCTAAATGGTAGGTGGAAAAGGACTTAGCAGCATTGCCCTTCTCTTGCTTACTCTTTCTATTCCAGGCTCACCCTGACAATAACAATCTTGAAACATAACCTTCAACTGTGCCAAAACCATGTATGTTCAATTAACCCAGAGGTTGCCAATGATTCCAACTTTCCCTCTAAAAGTTCATCATGATTGTTCTCATGCATTCTGACTTGACTTCAGAGTGGGAAAGAAAGTAATAGAATGGCAGATGTGTCTATCTTCTGACACCCACTTCAAACACAGAGCACTTTTCTACTCGACAGTGAGCCCCTCGGTGTGGTCCTGAGACCAGTCAGAAGCAGCATCTAGGAACTGGTGATAAACACAAAACCTCAGGCCCCATCCTAACCTACTGAATCAACAATTCTGGGGCCCAGAAATCTGTTTGAACAGGTCCTCTAGATGATGCTGATGCTCGTTTATTCCTGCTCTGGACTGCATTTACATATGGCTGGGTTTCTCCTGTAAACAAGCAGGTCCCAATGGAAAGCCTTATCCAGTCACACCATGTAACAGATGACTAGACTGGAGCTTCCGTCTACTTCTAAATGTGTGTACTTAGCAGAGTAACTACACACACTTGCACCTAGTTAAGGGAGTAACTATACACATGAGTATGTGTCATTTTATCACCACAACAATACTGTAGCAATAAATCTCCACAGCAATAAAAGAGGAAAAACCTAAAGAGATCATATGAGGCAACAAAATTAGTTACCAATATGTAACATTCACAAATAATGGGATTACCTTGGTACAGGGAAGCACGGTATCTTTACAGCTCTTATGTACATGTGCATTACAGTCTGGAACAAAGGGAAGAGACAGAAAATCTGAAATGAGCATGACTACATCATGCTTTTATTGGTCACTATAATACATGAATGTTAAAAATATTTAGCAAACAGAAGGAATAAAACACATTTCTATCACATGCCACCCACCACGAGCACAGGTCATGTTCTGATTTCTGTGGAGACCCTTCTGTCCAGTGTCTCATCCATTATGAAACCTGGAATCCGTGTCTCCCTGCAAACTCATTTCCTATCACAGGCCTGATACTATAAGGGATTTCTGACACCTGACTGGTAGCAGCTGCCACTCCCACACCAGGTGAAATGCCTAGGAAGACGCAAAGAAAGCAAACAAGCTCACAGCAGTGCAGCAGGAATTGTACTGTCAGGCTCCGGTGGAGTTCCTACTAACAAGAGGAGCCAAATGAAAGCACTTAATGTAGATGGTGATCTACAACGACACTCAGCTTCAACCTGCATGATGTTACAATGCATTACTTCAATGCCATGTTAAAAAAGAAAATAAAAAGAACAGCTAGTGGCTTGCCGTGTAAAACAATGTGGCCTCATCTCACTGACAGAAAAAAATGAAACACATTGCCTACCAGGCTCTGCCCACTGACTCAGAGACCCGTGTCGTCTTCACAGATGACCGCTCTATGTGGAGACTGCCTTCTGTCAGGCTCCATGGTGCCACCTCTCTCCAGCTTGCCTCCACCTGCCAAGACCCTTGTCCCACCAGCCTCAGGCACTGTGTGTAGACAGAGCAGCTGCTAGCTTATCTGAAACTTCATTAGAAGATGCCTTCCAAGGGAAAAGAAGGTTCCATTAAGGACCATCAGAGTGCCCAGAACCCACTGAGAACTGACGGAGGAGCTGAGTCCAACACCACCTCCCTCTACAGGTCTGCAGAGGCGTTCAACAACCAGCTCAATGTCCGTGGTGGAGCCCAGATCAGTCCACACACAGGTTCTGCTGGCAAATGCAGAGACCGAGCAAGCATGCCTCATTCCAGAACCAGACAAGGAGAGGAAATGGGAAAAAGGAGAGACTCTGAGATGCCACAGACCATAGCTGCACTGCAAACTCACGGCAAGAGCATACCCCTGATGACAAACGGAGAAGAAAACTTAGATATTCGAAATGTGTTCTCCAAAACTAACATAAAATAGGACCAAAAGGCCATAAAGAGTGAACAGGATGACAATGGGCCAACAAGATGAGGTCAATGTAGTTTTGTAAGATGAGCAGGAAAGGAAGGAAAGAAAAAGGGGAGTGCAGAAGGTAAGCAAAAGTGAGCAGGAGTGACAGGACAGTTAGCTGTCCTATCAACACTATAAAATCAAACCGGCAAGAGCCCATTCAGAGTGTGGCGCTAACAAAGGGCACAAGAGAAGATGTCATATAAAGAGACAGACAGTGGAGATCACACATCTCCAAGGAAGAAATCAGAAAAATTAGATCAGAAGCAATGTCAAGCCAACAAAAAAACTTTCATAAAGTGAAAAAAAAAAAGAACCAAAAAAGGCAAACCAAGGTTTTACTGCTTTTGAGGCAAATCATGAAATGACACCCATATTATAGGCACCTTCTGAAAATAAGTGAGTAATTAAAAAGTTGGAAGCCCTCAATCATGTATGCAGAAGCAATTATGAAAAAATCAGGTCAGTCAGGCCCCAGACTTCTTTTACTATCACATTTGATGCTCAGGTACAACGGACCAATGTTGACAGGGAATGGAACTGTGGGTGGAATGTTTGGGCCTAAGAACTTATTTAACCAGTTTAATTGCTTTTCTTGGTGTGAAAGAACCAATGACACATTCTTAGATAGATGAGGTTTCAGAAAACAAATTTCTCTGGTCACCTTTTTTTAAAAAAGTTACCTGAAATCCTGTTCTAGACTATTAAGGACAGAATCAAAATTAAAGGTTTGAGAACTGATCATCTTCATTTAAAATTTACAAAAATTAATGAGCAAAAGGGAGCACACTAAGATCAGCTCAACTAAGAATCACATCTAAAAATTTGTTTTAAGTTGGAGTCACAGACTGAATCCAAATATTGAATTATTCTTGAAATAGAAAATCATTCTTGAAAGATTATATAAAATATGATAATGAATTTTAAAAGGATAAATATAAAGGAATTAAGAGTATTCGATTATAAGCCTTACACAGCCTGAAAATTCTTATTCGTGCACATTAAAAGAGCATAACTTGCCAAGTGCCTGGAGAAGATAAAAGCAAACACACATGGTTTAAATAGCAAAGCCAGACATCAAGCAAAACAGCAAAGAACTATAAAAGACAGCTGATAGCTAAAAATTAAATGTAAATAAGAAAAACCCTTGTTACAAGAGAAGATCTTTCAGTTTATTACAGATTACCTACAATTAAATTAAAGACACACATGCCAAATCAGAAATACAAAAATAGGAGAAATATAAAGAAAAGGAATTAATAAGGGTATTAATTCAGACAAAGTAAAATTCAAGGCAAAAGGCATTTAATGACATTGAAAGGGTAATTTTACATGGATAAGAGTTAAATCCACAATGAAGCTATTGCGTGTGACCTTCTGTGTACCCAATCATGTGACATCAAAATATATGAATTGAAATCTATTTAAACACAAGAACTTTTAAAAATAAAATTTTTGTAGGAAACTAGCTACTCAGGCTTCAGTAGAAAAACATAAGGACACAAGGATTTTGATTACGTTTTGTTTATACCATACATTTTAAAGTTAGAAATAGTAAACCTCACAATTAGAAACAAAAGTACACCCAAGAAATTGGATTATTTACCAATAATGGCAGAGTATATAAGTGCCATATTCTCCTACTCAATGTTTAATAACCAAGTTTAAAACCCCAGTACTCCCCAACTCTCTAAAAAGCTATAAATTTTTTAATTTCTAAAATAATGGTTGGCTAACGAAGGAATTAATATGCACTCATACTCATTCTAAGAATTTAATCTAAGGCAATAATCAAAGATGTCAATGCTGATACATGCAAAATAATCCTCATTGCACCATAATTTATGTTGTGGGAAAAAGGTAAATGTAGTAAGAAATAATTAAACACATTTGATAGCATCATCAAATGAGACAGCATAAAAAGCAGACTTGTTATAATTAAAAGGAAATCCATCAAACTAATAAGAGCAATTTTCCCTAAGTGGTAAAATTTTGGGTGACTCCAAGTTTCTTCTTAAACTTTGTACCTTCTATAAATGCTATTGCACTTTTTAACGATTATTTTTAAAGCTGAATATATCCTTTGTACTTTTAGCAATTTCCTCTAAAATTTCTATGGACATCAGCTTGACCAACTCAGTATGAGTTCTACACAACAAAATTTTATTTTGTGTGATCCCTGAACTTTCTATTACTCATTGATTATATATGAGTGACTAAGTGCTCAGCTTTTGTGAGAGCTGCTGTAGAGGACAGAAAAGAACAGCTGTGTGGGTATAATCCTTAAAGAACCTATAGCCTATTTTAGTGTTAAAATCAAAACAGGTTGTCCATAACCCAATATTAAAAAACAAAAGGGGATCACTAGATCCTAAACACGATGTGTAGGAATTTAGGCCACAGTGGTTAGGGAAGACAGCCCCCAGCCCAAAGAGAGGTAAGAAATTTAGGAACAGAAAAGGGAGATTATCCTAAGTGAAGGGACAGAGGCAGGAAAACATGCAGTGGATAAGGACAACAGACCCAGAAAGACCTCTGTGATCAAAGGCTGAAGAGGGAACCGACTGAAGGGCGAGTCAGCAGGACACAGGAACCCAACACCCATCTGAAGAGCTTGGGCTTAGCAGAGTAAACAAAGAGAGAGAGAAGTCCTTTAGTGTGCAGGAGGGCAGATCAGAGCATTTTACAGAGATTCACCTGGTGGAGCATTTTTCAAAAGACTGAGTGACCATACTTAGAAACAACAAAGAGGAAGAAGAAATGCTCAAGAATGACACTGGGATAAAGGGAAGTGAGACATACAAGTGGTCAAATAGAAGAAGGGTGAGCCATAGGAAGAGAACACTCACCTCAGCCAGGGATAGCAACATGAAAAGGAGAAGGCAGCAGCTCTTGGGTTTAACTAGAAAACAACAGCAAGTTTCCATCAAAAGCACAACTTCTGTTAAGTAGTGAGGCTAAGAAGTTAAAGAAGAAGCAGTCAGGTGGACACTAAAGCAGTGAGTGGAGATCACCCAACTTGAGGAGTCATCTGAAAATGAGTGGAGAGAAAGGTCTTGCGTGTGACTGGGGTCCCACCGAGGAGACCCATCCCTATAAATAAGGGTGCAGCGATAACCCTCAAAAGACATGGATGAGCCAGAAATGATCCATAAGCAACAGTGACACAAAATTCTAAAAATTTAGCAAATTAAATCACATTTGAAATGCCTGATGCTTTCTAAGATCCAATAAAAGAGAGAAATCAAGTCTCCATGAAAAGGCAAGTTCCAGCAGGCATTGAGTTGGTGTCATTAAAGACAATGCCAACTCTAAGAAAATGAGATCTACCCTTAATGTCTTGTGCAGATGATACTTGCATCAGATGTACCATATTAATGCAACTGTTAAAGTTCTGAATCACTTTCTAGGAATTAATGAGGAAGTTTACACATTTGATTCCCCTGGTCTTCTCTTCCCTTTATACTCATCCCCAAAATGTTTCCCCTAATTCTGGCTGCCAACAAATACCCTGAAATGTAGTTCACTGGCCTGGGTCTGAATTCTTTTGCTCCGATGGTTCTTTTCCTGCACAAATACATAAGCACCTGCTCTGCACAAGCACTGGTTCTCGGCACTATGGATACAGCAGGACACAGAATCCACAGGAATCCAGATATTGTAGAACTTATACTCCAGTGAAGACAGATAATAAACTAAATCCATATGACATATGCCAGCTAGTTAGATGGTGTCAAGTGCTCTGGAGTGGGAGCAGCGTGGGGGAGAGGGGAAGGACCAAGTCAGCACAGAGTGGCCAGGAAAGGCCTGACCAGTAGGTATTATCTGTGCTCCTGAAGTGAAGGAGCAATTCATTACACTCTCTGAAGGAAAAACATCACAGGTAGATGGACCAGTCAGGAAGGGCCCTACGGCAGAGAAAGTTCTTATGTTCAAAGAACAGCAAAGAGGCCAGAGTGATGGGAACCGGTGGAGGGGAGGGAATAGATTATGGGGCCCTACAGCCACAGCAGGGTTTTAGCCTTGTCCAAGGATAACAGGAGGCCATGGAGGATTCAGAACTCAGAGATAAAAGCCTTACCAAGCTCAGTCTTGAGAAAAGGCATTAGGAGTTAAAAAGTGTAAGAAAACGAGTTAGAAAATTATAGAAATAGTGACAGACCAGGGTGGTAAGAGTGGCAGGCAGGAGAAGTGGCTAACTTTCATTTCTTTTTTCTTTCTTTATAACTTATTATACATATTAAAATAAACTCATATGTATAGGTTCCCCATTCCTCATATATGCCATCACACCCTGCTCATATATATTTTGCAGACAGACTCAAAAGTGGGATGTGAGAGAAAGACACAAAGAAATACTCCAAGATTTTTGGCAGGAGCACCTGGCATCTGGAATGAGGGAGGTCCATGAACTGAGAGGGTCAGCTTGTGGGTGGCACAGGAGCAGGAGAGCAGAGCTCCATTCTGGAGAGACAGAGTATCTGAATATCTGAGAAGCTATTTAGACACCCAGTGGACATGCCAAGTAGGCAGCAAGATATACAAGCCTGGGGTCCTGAGAGACTCTCACTTGTGGACAAGTGCAATGTCTCTAACCGTTACAAGTCATTGCTTGTAGGTTCTTAAATCACATAGTCAACACTAAAACAGAGATTTATGTGAATACGCATAGCAGTGGCCCAGTTCTCAGGGAGCAGACTATCTGGGGAGGACAAGCAGAAAGACAGTACGGGTAGGCCGAAGAACTTACTGGAACACTGCAGTGACTCTTTTCCCAGGAGCGTTTTATCACACACCAAGCACTGTAGAACTCCAGAGGACGGTCCAGGGACAAACTGATGTCGATTCAGTTTCTCTTTCTCTTTGGCATCCTTGCTTTTAGTCTTCATATGCAGCAGCAGCAGGAAAGCAGAGGGAAATGAGGAAGGGAAAATGCTAAGAGTCAATCTACTAACAGAAGGTATACAAAGGTCTCTACGTTTTCTATCACAATGAAAGTTCTGTACGTCTCGAGGAGTACAATAATGCCAAAATGCAGTATCGCCCAGGATATAGTGGTCTTAGTGTTTCTAATGACTTGGACAATATTCCATGAGAAATACAGAGATCTTCAAATGTTTACATAAAATCTGAGATAAACGATTTTAAAAGGAAAGTGGAACCTATACTCGTTGCTGAGAAACAGACATCTAGGTTTTGAGGACAAGAGGCAGAGAACCTAATCACCTTTGACTTATTTCGAGGGCTAGTCATCCTATTCATGAGGAAGCTGAAGGTTCGGCTCACTTTGTATTTTTCAGACTCTGATTTGGCAGGTATGATGAATTTATCCCATTCTTCTTCCTGAATTCTACTAAAAAAAGAACCCGCTGTCATGGGTCATAGTATTTATAGGAGGAGCAAAAACAGCACAGTCATATAAAAGTATGTTCAAAGATGAAACTTTTCTTGCATGCTTAAAATGTGTCACAGTAAAATATTAGAGAAATGAAGGAAATCTTCATCTGACAACTTGACTCCGCAAACACTCATCTCCCTGTCTACTGAGCTACGAGAAACTGCCTAGGGCACCGAGAAGTCAAATAACCACGAGATAAAACTTGAAGGTATTTACTTTTGGAACATAGAGATAATACTCAGCACATACACATTTTCTTTGCCAGTCCAGCCTGTGAAGCAGCCTGCCTCTTGGTTCAGTCTCTCAATCAGGCTATTTCAGTCTAGACTATATAGGCTATAAAGGAGAGAAGGCTGTCACTCTGTCCCCAAAGTAAGAGAAAAGCAAAGAGGTAACTACTCCCAATCCATGAAAAAATTGATTATTTCCATCTAATCCATACACCCATTCTTTGGGAATAAAATTAATTCCAGCTATGAAAGTTCCCTGGAACTTTCTCTTGATAGTCTTATATATCTAAAATCATCATATAGAGAGAAAAATACTCTAAAGATCAACCAAAGTATCACATCAAACTAGGTAAATGAAGACTGAGAATTTCCAAAATGAAAATCTCCTAATCTAAGTGTGTTCTATCCTTCAACTTTGTCATTTGTCAGCGTAAGTGGCTAATACATTCATCTCTGAGAAATGCTTTCTGAAAGCAATCATATTATCGATATACACCTACATGATACATCTTGGGAAAAACAATGATTTTAATAACAACTTTATAGAACTCTGACTAATGACAGGCTCAACTATTTCTAAGGTCCCGTCTCAATCTTAAATATCATATGCACTCACTTGGCAGATACTAAAACAAAACTTTAAGTTATCTAAGCCCTGTCATAGATATTGTTAAGTTCATACATATGAATGTGTTTAGAAAGTGATAAATGGCTTCACAGCAGGTGTCATGCAGGGATAAAGGTACAGGTAGGATAGCATGTGTCCTGCTACTCGAATCCTACAGTCAGAGAAAATGGGTCTGCTACTTAGAAAACTGTTGAGAAAAGTCAGAAAGAGGGAGAACATAGTGAATGTACTGTGTAACTACTCAAAGTAACCAAAGGAACTCTGACCCTCTTTTATTTTCCTTTCTACTTCCACAGTAACCTCGTGTCATTTTTGCCTTCAATAACAGACTGGCTAATCTAATCTAGAGACTTCTATGTTCTTGTGTCTTTATCTTAAGCATCCTAACTTGCAAACCTCATGGCACAAAATTCAACAGGCTTATTTTTGGACTGGGGAAAATTACAACTGAGTCCTTAGAAAGAATCCTCTGTGGAACACTTTTTATGACTCCATCAAGTGCCATCTAAGTCTAAGAGAAGAGCTGTGTGAGGGGAGACCTAAATCTCAAAATGAAGGAATGGCAAGGTCACTGTGGAGTCCGAGGTCAAGAAGTCATCTCCCCTACACCATGGCAGGAACACAACTGCACTTCCTCAAATAAAGTTCATTCTTGTTTGCTCAACGTCACTGCCAGTGCTGCATGCTAGAGGAGAATATATGAAGAACAACATTTCAGTTCTGATTAAAGACCTATCCATGCAGGGAATGCCCTGTAGCGCAAGAGGCTGAGACACTGGCATGCGGACCACAGAGAACCTATTACCTGGGGTTTGAGACCCAGGGCTGAGGTGAAAAAACAAAATGAACAACTAAGTAAAGATGTTTCTCCCTCCTCTTCCTTCTTTAAGTGCCTCTTCCTCCTCTTGCTCTTAAAAAAAAACCTATAAATGTACCACAATCTACCTATATATCCTATATATCCTATATATCCTATCCGACAAGTCAAATAACCACGAGATAAAACTTGAAGCTATTTACTTTTGGAACATAGAGATAATACTCAGCACATATACATACATAACACTTCTAATATCCTATATACATCTACAAAATGACATAAAATCACACCACTTAAAACTCTGCAGACTGATAATACCTGAAGAAGGTAAACATAAAAATACTGCAATACCAAATATTAAAAATACGGAATAACCAACCAACTTAGTAGAAATGTGAACATCATAGGCCTGTTTCACTCTCAGAATATGAGAATGGTTAAGAAAGAAACCTCTGGCAAATGGAGAAGGCTGACTGTCATCTCTACAGGCAGGCATTTAGAGAAAAACTGAGAAGAGGGAAAACAATCTTCAACTGCTTTCACAACAGAATGCAACTATCTTTCAATTTAAGAATATGGGGAAAAATTAATTTAAGCTCTTTTTGACATCCTAAAACAAGAATATCTCATCTCTATTACCAATGTGAAGACTAATGGAAATACCCTCAAAAAATTTTTACAAGTCCCATTCTTCACAGACGTCCTTGGAATTGTCTTTTCCCTCTATAAAGGGTATTTAAAGTATCCTGTGAATATGGATTGTAGTGTGCCCTGGTGGCGCAGGCATTAAGTCTGCAGCAAAGTGCAAGTAGAGTCCAGGGACCCAGGTTCGCAATCCAGGGCCAGGGAGGGGGTAACAATCAAAATGAACAACTAAATACATAGACAAATGCTAAATAACTGCTTCTTCCCCCCTCTCTCTTCCTGCTCGCTTGCCTGCCTGCCTGCCTACCTACCTTTATCCCTGCCTGCTTCCTTCCTCTTAAAAAAATTATCATATATGTATATGGATCCTGAGCATCATAATCCTTAACTTACTGCATCTGTAACCTATTTTTTAAGGAACTGGGCAGCTAAGCGTTAAAAAGCTCCCACATGAAAACTGACACAATGAGACTTCTTTCAACACTCAGATACTCAGCTTATTTAATAGAAGGTACTCGATGGTATAGATTTAATAGTGATCATGGAGGTAAAATAAGTGAGGCATGTCATATAATCTTTAAGACACCAGGACCAAAAGAAACTAGAGTATGAAAACAAACAAACAAACATAGAAATGACAAAGAATGAAGGAATAAGGAATGTGCCATCTACACGCATCCAAATTAAAGCATTTTATAGGCTAATATTTAATCAATTATGACATTGGTTCCTCCAATCTTTAAAGTCTCACCTGATGGAAAATAATATTTTTTAAGGAAAGGTACAGGCAGAAAGAGAGAGGAAGAGGCATCTTATTTTATTTAGTTATACATCTTGCTTGTTTCCCCACTCCACCCCACCCGAGAACTCGAACATAGGACGTTGGGATGTGTGTGGACTGTGCCCACCAGGACTACTCTGCCAGAATACACCAAAATAAATTTTTTGATTGAAAATTAGAATTAGTCCATTACTACTCCAACTGTAGAAAGACGACAGGGAGAAGACTGCCAATCAAAATGATGACCCAACAATGATCAAATACCAACCTTAAGTCAGTAAATCACTTAAATGTGGTAATAAACACAAGCAGCTTAAAATCATTCAAGGCATATAAAAAATATTGGCAATGGTCGGTTTTTGCTGTTTCTACTATTATCTTCACTGCGATTGTCCAGTCATCTTCATCACTGACCTGTCCTTCAAGGGGATTCGTCTTCTTCTGTTTGTATCACTTGAAAGTTTCTAGTCTAGTCTCAAAAAATAATAAATAAAGGAGGCTTTTTCTCGTGATACTTTTATCCCAAGATTTCAAGCAAAATAAGCCATCCTGATCTATATATATGTATATATGTGTGTATTAAAAAATTCCATAGTTCTAATAAAATTAATTTTCTCATGTGATCCTTTAAAGTCAAACCTTTCTGTCATTTCTGACACTTAGTTTGTACATGACCTAGGGCTATTTCACGGTGTCACTCATAAGCAGTTAGCTACTCAAGACCAACAGAATTCAGAAATCCTGCTTGTTAGTCAGCATCCCAAGCCTTAATCTGGGATGTTCTAGGGAAAAGAGAAACTCTGGTCGAAAATGTCCAAATCTGCATAGCAATCAGAAAACTGAGAATGCTTAAAGCTCTTTTTACATCATTTATTTTGTTTCATACATAACACTTCTAAGCAATACTCTAGAGACAGAGAGCAGAGATATTTAGGCACTTTTTAGAGCTGACTATCCAGAGACCTGTTACCGTAATGAACCTTGTCATGGCAGACAGACCTAGCAAGAACCTGACACCTTTCTAAAACCAGTGGTCCTCACACTGTTGCCCTTGATTCTGCACACTGGAGGTGTTTGATTAACCTATAAAATATAAAACAGTGCCTGTCACCCGTTCTGAGGTCTGCGTATCTGGGGACAGAAAGGAGCGAGCAGCCTACTTACACTGATGTGTATCACAGGGAGCACAGGATTCAGGCATGCTCCTGACACGGACACCTCACACAAGCCATTGAGCAGGTATCAACAATGACATGCAAACATTTCTAAAGATAGCTCCAGCAGTGCCTCAGAAAATCCAGAAACACGTTAAAATACCTTTTTTCTCTTGGTGGTTCCGGTAAACTGTAAGCTCTTTGCTCTACAAAACACAAAGCAATAAAATAATATGTAAGATAGAGAAACGAGCAGCCATGTGTTTGTTTAAAATGCACACACTCCACTCTGTTTTATCATTAAACACATGGCCAGTTTAAAAAGTAAGGAAACAACTAAGTGTCTGTAGGTAGGGCATGGCTCTGGTTATCTGCATCCTTCCCTAGTTTGGGGAGAAGAGGGAGGAGGTCAACACATGACAACACTGGATAGCTTTATGCACTAAGTTAGCATCAGCAAGGGGTGCCTGACAATATCAGAAGTGCAGCAAATTAACTCTTGTTGGCTATTTCTCACCAGACCTTCAACCTTTGTTCATTACACTAATTCTCCAGCATACAGAATCAATAAGTATCCTAGCTGCTTTTCAGCGAGGTCCAAAAGAAAACAACAGGGCGGCCAATATAAGGACAAGACCATTTTCATACAGCTGCAATGCTGCAAAAATTGTAGCAGCAGCCACTGGGAGATGGCTCTGCCCCTCATAGGAGGAGTGAGCTCCCCTTTCCATTGGTCTGTGGGGGTGAGGGGAGGGACTACCTCAGGGATGAGCAGAGACACTGATTTAGACACTGAGAAAGACAAGGAGGGAACGCCCACACGGAGCACACCATCCCAGAGCAGGGACAAATCCTTTACCAAGGTAATTCAGAAGACTGAAGAGGCAAAACTAGGTTGCAAAGGGAGATGGGCCAGATACATGAGGAGGAAAACTAACAAATACATATCCCCTGGAATGTGTACATTTCAATGTGGAATTTAACAGTACCTTGGAGGGAGTAGAAAATCTATTTTGAAGAACTTCAAGGTTTTATTTTGTTGCCATTACTTTCATCCTTATTGTGAAAAGGTTGAGGTGTCCAGAGATCAAGCTACATGTGCAAGACAACCGAGCTAATAAAGTGACAGAACCAGCAACGGGCAACTACACAAAGTCTAGTAAGATTTCCTCCATCGCCGTACAATAATTTTCAGGAGTACATTCACCTCACTTTCCAAACTCTTAAATGTAGAACACTTTCTCCATGGGGAGGGTGCAATCATCATCTCAATACTGACAATGTTCCTTTTGATTTAAACTCTCCGTGTACCAAAGGGAATTCACATGATTACAATTTGTTTCATGTATGCAGCATTAAATAAAGTTGCCACACTACAGTCTTGGCTCAAAAAAAATAAAAATAAAAATAAAAACCTTGTGAAATCACATTAGGTAGATCCTTGGAAATGACAAGGAAGAGACGATATCACAAATAAGAATAAAAAAACATGAAAGGCTATCCTAACTTTGTATGTCTATATCACAGCTCACACAGAGGTTTCCACTGGGCCAAAGGACACAGGGACCCTGTTCAAACACAGAAAAATTTTAGCACTATTCGTCAAGAGGACTTTATAGCAATACAAATGCTAATTACCTCTGATTAATCTAAGCAACCTAAACAATGATTATCTCTTTCTGGTGAAGCTTTCACAAACTTGCGCTTTGAACACACAAACACAGCTAAAATTAATCCACTTTCCTAAATGTTTCTTCACACTCCTATTGTTTTGATGGACTTAATATTATCAACTCAAAGCAACTGCATACAGAAATATCTATCAGAATCTTTTAAGTTTATCCTTAACCTAAATTACCTGTTAGTAATTCTTACCTTCTGGAGAATATAAAATTTCATTCAAATAGCGCTATCTTTAAATATACTGTCTAATGATAAGGTTTTGTTGACAAAAAACCAAGGGAATTGATGTCAGCTTTTTATTTTTCTAATTCAAAGATTTAAGGATTGCATATAAGACAAATACAACCCTTTCCTCACTAGTTACAGTACGAAGTTAATTTTCCCTTTGGTACATCAGCAAAAAGGTGTCAAGTTGCCATTGAAATAGAGAAAAAGGAATTCCAAACTATACAAAGGTTGGGGAGACCTAGGGATCCTAGCAACCTGTAAAATGAAAAAGAAAATCCAAGAACAAATTCAATTCATCTTCTTTTTCCTATCTTCTCAAGGTAATTGCATCCTTTCCTACTTTCTCTCTTAGTCCTTTTGTCCATCTCCCCTTTTCAAAATTTTCCACTGACATGTATTATCAGTCTTTCACCTCTTCCAACGAGACTTCCCAGGGGAAAACAGAAACAAAAAACATGCTTCGTAAGTGCTTGTTTTGTATTTCATGCATCTTGTCTACCGTATTCATTCAACCTCTTAACAAAGATTTCAATATTCCACATAGCATAAAAATGCAAAACAACTACAATGCAATAAAGCAAGAAGAAGAAAAGAGAAAGGGGTTAAAAAAAACAAGTCCCGTTTTAAATAGTATACATTGGGAAATTGAAAATACTTAATTAAGCACATCTTGCTTTCTAAGTCTTTAAAGACTTAAATAGACAAAAAAATGCATATCTAATATACCAGCAGAAAAATGTTACAATGCTATTTTTTATGGATTAGCAGGAATACTTCCCAACTATGCCTTTTAATGTACTTTTTATTGTACAGCATAATATGTACAAGAAAGTATGAAAAAATTACATTTCAAAACAAAGTTGAAAATGGGGGTGTCGGGTGAGAGGAATTACAAGGGCAGATCTGAACTGTCCAGAATTGTTCCATTTACTGATCTGAATTTACTCCTGAAAATTCATCAGGCTGTATGCTTACGACTTGTACCCCTTTTGATAGGTATATTGAAATATAGTAAATATAATATAGTTAAATATTAAAATTTTATTGTAAAAGTCATATTTCTGATTCCTTGTATTACCACAAAATATGTTGAGATATATTTACTCATGTTTCAAACTGCTCTGTTATTTTGAATTCATTAAAGTCCCTTTCTAAAGAAAGGAAGAAAATCCACATTATAATGTTTGACTCTAAGCAGTCAGGTTATTTCAGCAATTTATACATACAGCGAAAGTAAATTTTAATAAAATCCTCTCGTGTCCTCAAAATAATAAGCCTAAAATAAATTTTAGTTTATACTATCCTTAAGAAAAATGTTTTCTTTAAAAACTACGCCAAGGTATGCGCATGCTTGTAGTTTCATTAAATCAGATCTACAACTTGACTGATAGTGCATGAGACAAACGTTTCACAAAGCTTGGGAAAAATCACTTGCGAAGATGGAACTGAAAGTTATCGCAGCTGCTCTTCTATGTCTTCGGCATTTTTACTTCCTGAAAACCTGCTCTGGAACAGAACACTTCAAAGCCAGATGGTAAGTGATGCTCACCTTCACTTGAACTGCACACTGTAAAATCCCGCATCAAACGAGACTGGCCTAAAGAAATTTTGGGTGACGAGCAGGAATAAGAACGTGAGCGAACTCCAGAAAGCAATGATTCCTAAAAGAGATCGTAACAAAGTTTTTAAAAATTCTACACAAGAATCGAAAGCAACCATGAATGTTACCAAAACAGCAACTTTGAGAAAAGATCCAAGTTGAGTATTTCTGATATAATCTCATTAATAAGTGGCTTCTGATTGTCTCTCCCAAGTTTTAAAATGTTATTGCCTTTTTAATGCTTGAGCAAATTTAGGCTTTGGGGAATGATACCTTTGTCTACTTTAGGATGCAGTTATGACATTCCAACCAAGTTGGTTAAAAGTGAAAAATGGAGTTGCATGACTTTTTCCCTGTATATTTAACAGTGAGTTTGACTTAATGTTTTTTTACCTGAGTTGCTCTGTTTTTTTATAGGGCAGAATTTAAACAAAATTCTGTATTAACTGAGATCCTGATTTGTCATGATTATTAGAAGGTACAGCAACAACCATGGACAAATTTTTAAAACTTCTAAACAGCTATTTAAGTTTATAACGTTAGCTGCATGTTCGAGGCAAGAATGCATCAGGTCAATACAAAATCATCCTAGCATCTGCTCATCTTTCCATCTAGCACTTCCAGAGATGATGTCTGACGATCACTGACATATTTTTAATGTATTCTTTTTAAATGACCTGCCATTTTTGTTCCTGTTTTGCCAATTACATATTACTCCTATTGTTATATTGGCAACCTTTGAGAAAATGCAAGATGAATTAAAACAAGTTTCTTAAATGTCCTAGAAAATATACGTGAAAATACAACAGAATGCCATAAAATCATTTACAGTGCCTAACTCCCATCTAATAGTGGTCTAGTGGCCTTTGGGGACATCCCACAGGTCTATTTGTAAGATGCCATTAGGGTTAGAGCTAAAAGAAACAACAGATTTTCTCCGTTATCAGAAAGTAACACATTCTTAGTTGGTATTGTTTGGTATATTATTTGGGGGGTTTGGGAATAATATCATTAATATATATGGGGAAAAAATTTAGCATTTCAGATCCCCAAAATAATGTACCAAATAGGAATATTCTACTTTCAGAGAGCAGGGGAAAACTGTAATGTAAAATTTGTTGCTGAAATTAAGTCATCAACAACTGTCCTTCATAAGCACTGTTCTTTTGTTCTCCCTAAGTAAAAACACATGGTTATCCTAGGTTCATGGATTTAGTTAGAGAGTCTGGAGCAAAGTGAAAAACAGAAGTCTGACTCTGCTTCAAAGAGTCTTGGAGGCTGTGGCTCCCTGACTGTCCTATTAGAGAAGTTCCACAGGGTCTGGGTGTCAGCAAGGCCAGCCCAACCTGTCCTATACCCGCTATTGTGTGCTGGTTACACAGGGCCCAGCCAAAGGCCATCCTCTACATTTAAGTCACGCAAGGTAATCATTTTTCATTATAATGGGGCTTTGGAAATTATCCAGAACCCTTTGGCAAAAAGTTACACAGGGTAATTACTGAGGCAAGGTAAGATATATTTTACAGGGCAGATTCTTCTTAGATGTGAACATGGAAATCAAATTACTTTTTACTTCAAATAATGAGTTTTTCATATTCAAAATGCAGAACAAATACCTGCATGGGTTAACAATTTATTATCCAGAAATATCATGACCTTCAGATTCTAAGGATTATGAAACTCTACACACCTCAGAGCTGACAGAGAAGGATGCAGAATCTGGGGTCAGCAGCCTGGGTGTGAATTCCGATTATCACCAGGCCTGCACACCCTGGACAAGATAGCTAATGTATCTAGAAATTCACTGCTCAAAAATTAAAAATACTGCTCATGTCTTAGATGAATCATCAGGAAAAGTATTTCTTTTGTATATACGCAAGACATGTTTTGCATATTGTAGAGCATATGCAAAAATAAAACATTATCATTAATTATATATACTTATGCTAAGATGTTTGGGCACAGTGTGCACTGTTTTATAATTGTAAACTCAACTTTAAAAGAAAACATGTAGACAAGAATAGAAACCAAAAAAAAAAAAAGAAAACGTGTCCAAACACACAAGGTCTTTCTCTGCAAGACTTAAGAATTTCATTTAAAAAAATAAATGCTACAACGAAATGAAACTCCAATGTGAAAATGCCCATCAGAGAAAAACTGTCTCCTGTGGAAAAACAGCAAAATTCAAGGTGTTCCAGATGAGTCCGTGCGGCCAGAAATGCTCAACGAACACCACCTCTGCCTTAGTAATAGTCTTTTCCTCATCACCTGGGCCAAGTAAAACTGTAAGCAAACAAAACAAGTTTGATCACTTCAACCTACTTAATGCTACCAGTTTTCCCCCTTTGCCTAAGGGACGATGGCAGAAATCACCGTATGAAATGGTATCATCTTCCAAGTGTGTGAAAGATTATACGTACTGGGGTGAATTCATGAAAACATAAATAAACCATTGTAAGTGATGAATATATAAATTAGACTGAGTGAGAGATATGAAAAAGAAGACTATCAGACAGCTCATGATCTCCAAAAAAAAAAAAAAAAAAAGAAAAAAGTTCACCTGTGTGAATAAACTATGTGTCTCTCAGATAGGAATGGACAGATTTAGATAACGTACTTCAATGCTCACTAGGAACCGAATTGATTCCATTAAGAATACCTTTGACGGCAGGTTACTGGATAAAGAAAGGGACTCAGCCCTGGAGATATTAAAATCCGGCTCAGCAGAGGTCTCAAAGGAGTCCAGTTCAGCCCCGCTGGGAATCCCTGTTCCTGAGCCCTGAGACACGGGAGTGTAACACGCGTGTGAGCGCTCCGGGGGCCCCTCCACTTCACTGTCGGCATCCAGGGCATCGAGGCTAGAACTGAAGCAAAAGAAACGATCAATAACCCAGCGAGCAGACAGAGGGATTGGGTTTCTGTTCCTCTGCACGCAAATTCTCTTATTCATGTCAGGCACAGTGGGTACTCATTAAATTTCTAACAATTTATGTTTAAATGGTTTGTGCTGTTCCCCCTACTGCCATCTCCTCTTTTAAAACTCAACTTTCTCTTTCCTCAGATAAACATTTCCATCTGCCAAAGCCATTTCCAGTCCTCCAGGAAAAAAAAGCTGGTTGGAGTCAGTACTATACTCACCATTCTGGTTTTTTTTTTTAATATAATTATTATAAGGCCCAAATAATTATCATTCAAGTATTAAAAAGGCAGATGACACAGTCCCTGGTGCTCTCTGGGCGCCCTCTGGAATGACATGCGTGTAGAAATATGCTGGGGACATTCTCCTGTGGTGTGGAGACACACTGGTGAAGGAGTTGTGTGAAGGTCACCCAGTGCTGGTGTCAAGACACAGGTCAGACATGAGTCAAGGAATGTCTCAAATGTGTTGACATTTGCAGAGATTTTTAAAAATGAGTTCTGTGAGAAATCCGCCTCAGAATGGAGCGATTCTGCTCAACTACTGCTTGTCTTTCCTTATTTAACTTTGAGAAACAGAAAATTAAAAAGAATTGACCTTCCACATTCCTGACTCATTCTGTAATACACTTTAAACCACTCAAACTTGGAGGCCAACAACTTTCATATGAATGCATAATTTGTTTTTAATGTAATAGTTGTAGTCCCTGAATCAAAACTGTAACAACAAAACAATGAAACTATCTTGAATTTAAAATATAAAGAACCAGAAAGTTAAATTTTGAATTTACCCACTGGGTTATTTTTCTTTAAAAATAAGGGGGGGGGGGTGTATTAGGTAATCACTGCATATCAATTTATAAATGACACTTGGAACAGTCTCTAGCTTGACAATGAGTCTCTAATCCTTGAGCTATTTCACAAGTCCTCCTGGGCGCTGGCAGTAAATAAAGGCCAGGACTAGTACCACTGAGATTTCCAATGTGGGGTTTTCTCCTCTGAGAACTCACTGAGGGCCTTCATCTTGGCACTAAGCAGGAAAGGACAGATTGGAAGTGGATGACACACTTTTCAACACCTAAATATATTATAATCTATAAATTATATCTCATAGAAAGCTAAAGCTTAGTGTTAAGAAAACTCTTCTGGTGAATATTGGTGCTTTGGGTGTTAAAGTAATCACAGATATTTTAAGATGCTCTGTAGGCTCCTTAATTTAATGATAATCTGACAGTAGAAAAACCTGGGGGATGGGGTGTGTTAAGGGTTTGCTGATGCTTTACGCCTCTTCATTTCTTTCAACATGCAATCGATATATTCATGACAATGCGTTCAAATGGTTGGCTGCCCGCAGTACCATTCAAACACAAGCCTGGTAACAGACAGTATTTCTCCCCTATGACCTTATCCTGGACGTATTAGTGAATGTGACTTTATTTTGTATGCTATACCTAGACACATTTGTTTTTCTATCCATTAAAATTGGGCTATTTTTCTTTGTTAAACTGTTCACAGTATCAAACATAATACTCTTCAGAATTGTTTATAGGTTCTCATTTTACAAAAGCATTTTTAAAAATCCCATCAGTAAGATGTGAAATTTATTCATTAGGTTGTGACCAGAATTTTCTTTTAAAGTTGTATAGACTAAAAGAGCATGGAACAGAAAATATCATGATACATCCCACATGGTATGTCATAAAACTTTTGTCCAAATTTGTGTGGGGGAGAGGCTCATGGTGTGACAAGCATTACATACTGTGGATTGTATTAAAAAAGAAAAGGTTTAAAAAACTGAAGTTGTACCACAAAACACTTCTTTCATTGCTTACTTTTTGTTGTATAGCTGTTTTTAATAAACGCTGCATTGCTTTTTTCCCCAATGTTTTCTCACAACAGTTATTAAGTTTAAATAAGGTGTTTACACATTGCATGTACATATATTCATCCAAGTATTGTTTCAAACTTTAGAAAACTTAGGATTTAAGTCCCAGTCAGCTTTGTCCCTGTGTTAGTCTCAGTTTTTATTGTGTCCCTCAAAATTTCTCCTACATTAGAAGTTCCCCAGCTCAGTCTGTAGTTCACTTATTCATAAATTGAGTGCATTTCACATTGTTATGTGTCAGACGCTTCCACCTTGGAACCCACAGAAGGAAGGGTCCCACAAGCTTCCTAGAACTAAAACGGGGCTCCATGGAGATCACTAGTTCTTTCCCCTCATTCAGAGGAGAGGAATCTACAGAAGATAAAGTCAGCCTGTAGGGCCAGTCTGAAGGTTTTTCTCTTAGGACATCCTCTACTCCTTATCTCCCACTCCTGTACCCAGTCCAGAGTGGTGACATTTTACAAAGACTTCTAATTACCTCTCCTCAGACTGGATAGCTTGTCTTATAGTCCAAAGAGGCAAAATCCTACCTGCAGCAGTGAGATGTTTAAACTTCCCAGAGCAAGACCATGAGCAGATAACATAATTTAGATAGCCTATACATGTTTGCATAGCAGAACAGAGAAACCATTTTGCCCTTTCTCCCTCTATTCCTAGTGGCTTCTGTAAAGAACATATTCACCTCCTGAGATAAACTCAACAGATCTTAAGAGCCTACCAGAATGCTCTCACCACACACAGTTCAATCCGTTTCTGCAGAACGCTGTAGCATCTCGCCTGGCCTGGCAACCTCTCGTTCCAAGTAGGTATGTAAAAAGTAAACAATGTCCTAACAAACTCAGTGTGTAGTGATGATCACCTAGAATCTTTGAACCCCCAACTTAGAAATGCAAATTTAAAGAAAAGCTTTTCTTATGTGTCAGACATCTTTGGTAGCACTAGCTATTGCTTAAAAGTTTAAACCTCAAGTTAATGTCTATCAGTGCAAAGCTCAGCAAGCGATCAGCTGTGATTGCTTTCACACACCCCTTTCTTTTTCTGACCAATTAAACCTCTGTGGGATACTCATTCATCCAAGTGAATGTTTATTCATAGAGAAGTATTTCAATAAACACATGTATTGTTTTGTGTGTCCTGTTTTCATTTTTATTTATGATTTCATACATGAAAATGAGATATAAATAGAATTCAAGGGCATGAGGAAAGTAGTCTACTCCCTAAGGAAACTAGGCAATAGCATAAAATTAAATTAGCAAAAATTGACTTATTCCCTAGTGAAACGATAATAGGATGGATGGACAGATATACACATGACCGCAGACACTCATGTCCACACATAAATGCACCCGACCCACTTATATATACAATTTTATTGTTTAATAATTTTACATATATAAGACAATACATGTAAGGTGACTGTAAATTACAGAGAATGAAAATAAAGCAAACTTTCATGAGCTCACACAACTTGAAACTTAAACACCGGCTATATTATGAACTCTCTCCTATTCCTTTCCATTCCTATTCCTTATTTCCCCATTAGATGTAATAACTATCATGAATTTAGGAATTTTTTTCCCTCTTCATTCTTTTTTTTTTTCTTTATAGTTTAAGCACATATGTACATGCTCTATAGCATATTGTTTTTGTTTTATTTACATTTCAAATAAAAATGTAACAGATTAATTGAATTTTATGGCTTGCTTTAGGGGTTCCATTTCATATTTCTGAGATGCGTGTTATCACACATGTATACGAAATCATAGCTAATTCATTTTCACTACTGAAAGTGCATAACTACTATATTATCATTTGTCCATTTCCATTTGTGTCACTGTCTGCACTAATTATTCTCATGTATGTCTCCTACGACACAGACATAAAACTGATGAGTCATAAGACATATGCGTATCAAATTTTACAAGATAATGCCAAATTATTTTCCAAAGTTATTACATTATTTTAACTCCTATCACTGTAATAGAAGTTTTCATTACATGCATTTTCATCCAAACATGGTGTTATTCAATTTTTTACTTTTGCCTTTCTACAAAGTGCAAAAAGGTATCTCATGATGGCTTTTTCTGTTTATATCTGTGTCAGTTTTCAAAAGTGTCTTATTTTGAAATCAAGGAATATAGGAACCTAAAGGGAACAACATTTTGATGTAGAGATAAAAGTGATGGAGACAATAAAATAGAAGAAAATAGAATTCCCCAACTCCAGCTAGAAGCCCTTGCATTTCTACATTTTTCCCCTAGAATACAGCATCTTACCTTCTTTTCTTTAGATGACTCTGTTCCTTTTCAAATCCACGATGACCAAAAGCAAGACTCAAACTGGGAGCATATGAACTAGATGGTGACGTAAAGGACTGCTGGGCTTCAGTGTCTGCTGTCACATCCCTGTTCTCCCTTGGTGGGCACATGTCAGGGCTGGTTTGGGTAGGAAGGGTGTGCCCGTAGCTCTGAGGCCCCAGAGCAGAACCCATGGATTCAGGGAAAGTGTCTGCAGTGATCCCCTCTAGATTAATATAGTTAATATCCAAATCACCAACCTAGGGGTTGAAAGAAAAATATTTGCTGAGCAAAAGCAAGACTGGCTTAGTTAAGAATAAAATGTTCCCAATTTTAAAACCTTCCATCTTATTTATCTCTTGTCCTGTTTGTTCCTGTTTTTTGTTTTACATAAACATAGACTTCTTTCATGATATGCTTTTGTTCATTTGGCTGCTATCCCATAATTCACAAAACAAAGACGACCAACTAAGCATTATATAAAGCTGCTTTTTCTTAAAAAGAAAAAAGAAAACCAGAAACTGATAATGCTTTTTATGAACCACTAACAATGAGGGGAAATGCTTTAAATCCTTCAGAGAATAACTGGCAGAGCTATCCTTATTTCACAAGTAGTTTCCAGGGATCTGGAAGGGAATGGTGGTCACATAAATGTGAATCTCCCAAAAAGCAATGTCAAACAAAAATAAGAACAAATGAAACAACGTAAGGTGCATGAACTTAGCACAAAATGCCCCCAACTTTAAACTACCTGGAAACAATAAACTGAACCTCAAATCTTAGCAAGGAACCTGTCACACTCCTGCCAAAAGCTTTTGCAAAGCAAGGGAAATCTGGAAAAATGTGCATGGCAAAGAAAACGGGGCAAGTAGAGGTACTACCACTTATCCAAAACCATCACTAGAAAGACAGAGTCCAGCCCACACATGTGAGTGAGCTCCAGTTGATCCAGGCACTGGTTCTAAGGAAGGAGCTTGAAAGTGCTGGTGATCTGACATGAAAATCAAAAGGCATCTCTTCTTGGGAAGAAGACAGGAAAAACGGAAGATTTTCACCATTCTGACATTAGGTAGTGAAGAAGAAAGCAGCAAAAGGGGAAATTTTAGGGTCTTAAATCAACTATCATAATAACTTACTGTGGCAAAAACAATCAATTAAAGTTCAAGCTAGTAGGTGAATATCAAAAGCTAACAGGATATTTACAAAGACTCAAACTATGTCCCCACAAGAGATGGAATAATTTAAAAAGAAAAAAAAAAGTAATTCTGCTGAAAAGCAACTTGGCAGACCAAAGATACTTGCACCAGTAAGGGACGAATGGATGCTCTGCAGCTCCTGAAACATTGTACTGAACAGAACACATTAGCACTTCTGTAACATGCTGCCAGCAACCTGAATCTCATCAGGAGAAAAGATCAGACAAACCAAAATGGAAGCATATTCTAGCGAAAACAAGCAAAAACTTAATCTGTAGTTTTCAAAATTATCAGTGTCATAAAAAACTAAAGAAGTGTCCCAGATTAAAGGGGACTAGAGGGACATGACAACTGAATGCAAGACAAGTCACTGGATTTTCTTTTCCTACACAGAGCATTACTGGGACAATTGGTTAAATGTGAGTAAGTCTACAAACCACAAGTGATTCTATATCAGTGATGGCGTCCTAATTTTGCTAACATATGTGCTAAAGTAATGAATGTCTGTGTTTTTAGGGAAATGCACCATGAAAGATGGAGAGTTTTTAGGGAAATGCACCATGAAAGATGGAGAGGTAAATGACCACTATAATTTCAATTTAATCTAAGATAGCTAAAAAATATTTATAGACGTATTTCAAGCATTTGCCTATGCATACACACATTCAGAACAATAAAGTAAAATGCAGTAGAATGGTAACACAAGGAGTTTTGATAAAGGGAAAATGGGGATTCTTTGTACTGAATTGTGTAGGATTGATTATGACCAAATAAAGGTTTTGCAAAGGAGTTTATATGATACAGCAATTTCGAAAATAGTTTTTATCATGTACATTTCTTCATCAGGTAGGCTGATAACCTTAAGAATGGGGAAAGAACCTCCATAAACATTAATTTAAAAAAAAAAAAGCATGGGAACTAGCAGACACTTTTAAGCTTTTTGTGCCAAGATTTTTGAGAGACAAAGGAAATTACATTAGATTCTTCCCATATATTGCTAGAAATTAATTTTAAATATGCAGAATTTGGACTCTTTCCATTTTCCTTACTGCTCAAATGGATATACAGAGAAATAGTAACTACATGCTACTGACATTGTGAACTTCGTGATGTGCACCCTGATTTTACATTTCATTTCTGTTTTCACTGCATAAATTCAGGAATCTTTGGCCACATTTCAGTTGATTAATTAGGCTGTTTTAGTTCTCTTAAATATACGCTCCATATTATTAAAGCAGTACTTTTCTCACCCCAAATATTCCCAAAGAGAAATTATACAGCAACCTCATCTTTGATTTGAGAAGTTTTGCATTTTAATGTATCTTAGAACATACAAAGGCAAAGTTTTCCCCCACATAGTACTGAGTCAGGTAGAATCTTAGCTCCTCGAGCTAAATAGAAATATTGCAACATTCACTGAGGCTCAAAAAGTGTTGAGAAGAATAAAACCATTCAAATCAGAATGTGGCTAGAGCAACCTGAGTCCAGTTATCCTGTATCTTCAAAGAATGCTCCCCGAATCCCCACTCTGTCCTAAACTCTGCCTCATTCTAGATTTTATTAACTAGGGCTGACATTCAGCTGCTTCATACCAGAAAACTATACCAGTGATTTACAGTGGATGTCGATGCTGATTTATGGGGTTCTCTGCCCTGCTGAATATCATCCCAACCTAAGCCTCTAATACTGTGCATTTGCCATTAGCAATGCTTTATAACACAAAAGGAAAAAAGCAAAGATATCAAACTAGAGTACTGAAATTGAGATCTACTAGACGGAATAAAAATTTCTATCACAGAACACATCTCTAAGTAATAGGGTACAACATATATATACTAACAATAACAATAAAAATACCTTATTGATTAATGAGCTTATATGTGGGACTTACACAGGGATTAGGTTTAAAAGTCAGTGGATAAGGCAGAAATCGTGTGTTATCAAAATTACCACTGAAAATTTCTTAAACTTTCATAAATCAGGATGTGCTGAAATATTTAGAACTATAAATATATTTCAATTTCTATAAATACTAAAATTTCAGGATCACCAAGCTAGAGAAAAGAATAAAGCCATATGTAGGCACACAGTCAAACCATCTGCCTTTCTGAGATTACACTCCCAGATCTCTCAGGAATGGGTGGAGACTTCTAACAGCTTCCAGCTTCCCTGTAACATGACACTATTCTGTTTTAATATCAAAGCTCTATAATCTTAGTACATGATAATAGGTGTGTTTTAAGGATTAAACAAGTAATTTATGTGACAGCATCATAGGGCGCTCACATCAAGCTCTTGCTTATCACCCTTTCTGTCTTTGAATACACATATTGCTTAATCAGATTATTACAGACATTTTTATGAAAAGCTATAGAGAAGAAATTGGTCTCCTAATTATCAGTTCTATTTTGACCCATTGAGGAGTTCTCACACCCTTCTCCTGCGGCAGTGTCTCAGGATCCCCTCCTCCTCTGGTACTTCTTGGTGGGGAAAGGTGAGCTGTGTTTGAAGGAGGGAACCAAAGTTAAATGCTTGTGTGACGGGACTCCAGAGCAACATCGCTGGAGCTGCTCTCGGGTTCCACTTTCCAGAGGAACACAACAATGCTGAAGAGATTTCTCGCAGGCTTGGATTTTGGAAAGAGCAGATCCACTCGTCACAGCATCACATCTTACCTGATCTATGACCATAGAGTTAGCGTAGACGTCATCGCCACCATTCAGCACGTCAGAAAGCTGGCCTGCAGCGAGAAAAGCTGGGGGATGCTTAGGTTTTTTGAGATGGTCAAAGGAGCGATCTAGAAGAAAAAAGGTAAACAGAATGAATAAGTAGGAAGAACTTTTTTACAATCTTTACCTTCTTAATCTAAGGGGGAAAAACAGGCTGCATTTTTTTTTTTAGATGGCCTTTTGTTATCTTCCCATATTAAGATCTACATACAAGTATTTTCTCTTTTACACATAAACCTTCTTAGCTATCTTACATCTTCATAAAGAATGAAGAGTTCTATATAAATAATAACTTGCTTTTATTATTTTTGTTATTACTAACAGTGATTTTTTTAATCAATGTGAGGTACCGGGTTATTAATTCTAATCATAGTGCTAGACTAATAACAGATTGTTGAAAACTATAAATTACTTTAATAGAGCGGATTCAGGTTTTAGCCACAGCAAACATCGTCCTTACTGACAGTCCAGTAAGTTGTCTTGAGCGGCACAAAATGGGTAGAACTGCAACTCCTCTAACAGAAATGGCAATTTTTCCAACACCTGCCTTATCTGTGTCATAGCAAAAAGCCCAGGTACGCCAATGGGAGTAAATCAGGAAACGAAAAAAGATTACTGACTGTTGGGCTGATGTATTGGGACTAAAGAATTCTATTCTTTGATGACATGATAAAAGTTAGAAAGGTAAAGGAGTTGTATGAACCTCATGGCCCTGGCTGCCGACTCCGCATCTTAATCTCGCTGCTCACAGAACAACGAAGTGAAATTTTATTAGACTTCTTGAGGAAACATACAACGGAAAGGGAAAACACTTTCTAATATCTAAAGTGTCTTCTTCAACCAATTTACTTAAATAGCTAGCAATGGAACACACAAAATCCATAAATTTCACCTCTATATAGATTATAAAGTATAAACTTTATGATCAGGTACTATACATTTGAAGTCTAATAACACAAAATAAAAGCATGTTCTAAAGGTTATAAATCAAGAAGCTGACAAAACACTTGTAACATGTGTTCTGAAGAAAATGCTTGCTCATCTGTCATTGTATAGAATGAAGAACAAACAAAACTCAACATGACCCTCTAAGGTGTAATTAATCTAGTTTAACTGCTCTACAATATAAAAAATACACATAATTTAAAATACTCTGTGGCATGTGCTGGTGGAGCAGCAGTTAGGTCAATTGCCTCTCAAGGATGCAAGCCACATACTTCTGGGTTCAAGTGCAATGTCCAGGGGAAAACAACCAGCGCAAACAACTAAATGGAAATAAAATTAAAATGCTTCTTCCTCTTCTCTCTTCCTGACTGCCTGCCGCCTACTTGCTTTTATTCCTCCCTGTACTTTTCCTTAAAAAAAATAAACAACTGCATTTCTACCACTGAACTTGGGAAATTGTACCATTTAACCAGTTACATCACTGTCAAATTTAGTAAGTTAATTAAAAGCCAGTAACTTCATTGGTAAGTATATCGACTTAAAATTATTAAGGTATTCAGTAAAACAACAAATTACCAGTGGCTTTCATTTTAAAAATATAGAACCAAATTAAATATTATTCCAAATTGTCTGGTACCAGTGAATGCACTGAACTCACAACCATATCCTTAACTACCTAGAGACCTAGCTCTATGTTCAGAACTCTGATGCTCATTTCAAAGAAAGCAGGACAAGGAACTACTGTTTTTCCTTATATAGGTAAAAATAACTTTGATTAAACTTTTCTTCTATAAGCAAATCTACCTAGCCTTATGTGGCAGGTCAGAATCTAGAAGAATATCTTACCCATACAGTAAAATAAACTAAAAGATGCCAGAATTACTTTGACCAAGTTGGGTTCTAACTTGTTTCCCTAATTATTTGGATCCATATTTTAGAAAATGGTGTAATTTACACAGATTCTTTATAATCTCACCTGTAATTCTGAAATGCAGAAAAATCTAAAACTCGAAACTTTTTAAAATTAAGTTTGGTTCAAAACATTTAGTAGTAAAATCTAACCCAAAACCCACCTGGGGCCCTGTGGAGTTTTTATTTCTACTACTTGGTGTTGACATTCTAACATTTTGCTCCTGAGATTTTACCATGATTGATGAGAGCATTACCTCCATGGCTACTGTGGAACTCATATCTAAAATAAGCACAATGCCAAAAAGACCCAAAATTCTGAATTCCAAAACAAATCTGGTGCCAGGAATTTCACAGAAGAAATTGTGAATCACTACAAAATTAAGCACAGCAGCTATTAGGCCAATATTTCCCAAGATTTTGTCATTCCTCTAACAAATTCACAATTTTTTTGTATCTACCTATCATTTGTATGATGACAGTCTTTCATATTTGTCTTTAGATTGACTCACCTTGGTTCTTTTAAAATGATTTTCAAAGAACTACTTCATCCCCTTTGCAAACAGAAAGTCAATATTCCTTGTCAAAAGTAGAAATGAGTTATATATACTCAGAGTGCAAACAAAGCAATGAAAATACATTCTGACTAAATACAATTGCTTATCAAAGCTGAGTCACTGTGGCCTGTTCTCTCATGAAAGGAGATGCTGAGGTATTCGAGGGACGTGAAACATGGAGAGGTGCCAAAGTGATGTTCTCCTTGCTTCATCAGGAAGATCAAAAGAAAATGAAAAAGGAAAGACCTGCCTTCCTATGTGACTCAATGTCATCTAGCTCGAGCATTGGGTTGGGCTCTCCAAGGTCAACCCTCCCCCAGAAGAATGTACCCTCCACTCCAGAAAATTTGATAGAGCATGTCAACATCCTGTCACTGAAGCAATGACTCCACTGAGACAGTAATTCTTGTTCAGGAGAACATGACTGTACAAAAACACTACAGAGCAGTAAGAAGGAGAAATTTTTCTCCCCTCCATGTCAGTCACCCGTAACACGACATTTAGATTTTAGATGGACTGGAGTGCTCCCTGTAACTATTTCTAAAACTGACCCAAAAGTCCTTTGCAGAATAACTCTGGGGCATTCATGGCCTCTATTGCCAAAGGATGCCATAAATCAACAGAATCTAACATGAATCCAGACAGACAGACCAGAAGACAACACAGGCCTTCACTCCTTTATTAATTTCATCAATAGTCACAGCAGAACAATAACTATTGTGGAAAGAAAATAAATTTTCAAAATTAGTCCTAAACAAATATCAGTTGCAGCCACTAAACCAGCTAATTTCTCTATGGTGTTTCAAAGAAATATCTACATTGTTTCACTTTTTAAAACTGATCTTCTCAAAATTCTCAAGATATCATTTTTATTACTTGCATATGTAACCACTTTAATAGCAAATTAAGTGTATATTTATTGCCCAAAGATGATCCTTCTGATCCTTTTTCAATGAGCTTATAGAAATAATTTGGAAGATGAAAACTAGCTGTTTTAAATTAATGCTCTTGGCCAACAGTTTTTCTTAACAGAAAGCAAAACTATAATTTTTTTATAGTATTGATTTTTAATATTTGGTAAACTCATATTTCAGAGGCAAAATAAAAGTAACCAGAACTCAATTCCCATCAAAGAGCCACATATTTTAAATTAGTGAGGAATAGGCATTAAGAACACGGTGGGGTCTTGGCTGCCAGGATTAAATGCCCTACCCGCCCCCCATCTGTGTGTGTGTGATCTTGAGCAAGTTACTTAACTGCTCTCTGCTTCTATTTCCCAATATGTAAAATAGAAATATTCTCTCTCTCTCTCTCACTGAATTGTTGTAAGGATTTATGATTTAATATTTAATTAAAACAATTTGATACAAACTAAGCAATATGTAAATGCTTGCTACTATTGTGTTAGTAAATGTTAGTATTGTATCATTTTGATACTTGTATATTGTTTTGATTCTTTAAAAAAATGATTCTAACCTGAGCTATAATTCTACCATAACCCAAGGCAACTGGAATGCACACAACTTTCTATTTGCTACACAAAGATTTTTTTCAGTGTAACCCTTTTATTTCGGTTATAGGAAATGATTTAAGAAATTTGAGTTCATTCTGAACACAGTAAGCGAAAAAACAAAGTCGAATTGCCAGTAAGATTTACCTTCAGTGACTCAAGGCTGCGATCTAATGACATGGAACAGACTATAGCTACAGGATGAACCAAAAACAAAAAAAAAGGCCTGATCGTCGGAGAGCGTTTCTCAAGAACAAAGTGAGGTCTGAGAAGGACGATGTTCTGACATGACAAAATGGACCCAGGCCAGGTTCTCACTGCAGAGCGCCTGGAGGATAAACAGTCTCTCTGAGGGGATCCCCAGCTGCCCCTTTTCCCATTCTTCTCACGGCTTTGTGATGTGATCTGTGAAGCTTGAGGACTCCGGAGCAGAAATTCCCGCCCGCCCGCACTTCCTTGGTACACTGCCGGTGTAGCCAGGTGAGCAACAGAAGCAACTGAAAGTAAATCTGTTTCACCCACTGCAGAAAGGAACCAGCGAGGGAAGGGGCAGAGGCAGCTACAGATGCTTCCCTTTTCTCTGACATCCACAGCTACACCACAATCACAGGAAACAGTTAACAGCACAGACCAGACTAAGGCCACTGCAACCTAATTTCTACAGAAACCCAACTCTTCCTGCAAGAAGCTGAGGACCTGGCTGAGGACCTGGCTTAGGAAAGGAGCTAAAGGAAAATGTGTCCTACTTGACTGGTTATGTTAAGAGACCCACGCCCAGACGTAAACAAACTGGGCCAGGGCGGCCTTCAGCAAATCTGCTGCTGACCTGGTTTGGCCCAGCCTGGGAACCGAGTTCTTGCCTGCAAAAGTCAAGAAAGGGCCCGCAATTCAGGTATCTCACCTGTTCATTCATTTACTCATTCATTCACTTTTGTTTTGAACCTAGGAGTCTACGAACACGGCGAAGGATTTATTGAGACAGATTAATGATGGCAAAATGGATGAGATTTATTTTAGAGTTCACTTCCCAGTACTCCGCTGAAGCAGTGACTTTTAGGTCTGACTGCACGTGACCTGACAGAAGCACTTGATAGAATTGACGGCTCCCTTTTCCCTTTCCCTCCAGGACACCACACTCTCGCCCCGCTTCTCCTCCTCAGACTTCTGCATTGTAAGGTGCTCCAGGGTCAATCCTCACACCTCTTTTCTCTCTCTGGGTCATCGGCAACCTGTCATCACACACCATTATAAGATAATGACTCCCACATTTCCATCTCTGTCTAAGCCCCCCCACCCTCTGCAACCGAATTCACAAACATCTCTTGACATTGCCACAGAACTCTCTGGAGCCATCTGAAGCATGACAAGTACAGAACAGCATTCAATTTCCCCTCCTATACCTGCTCCTCCTTGTAAACAACAACTCTGTCTTTATATGGAGTTGCCTTGACTGCTCTTTCTTTCACAACCAAGTCAATTCAAACTCTGACCTTTTATCATCACTGACACACCAGGACCAGTCACCACCATCTCCTGTCAAGACTACAGCAAGACGATTGTCCCCCGAATGTTGTCTGCCCGCTTTCACTCTTCTGCCCTCCGTAGCCTGTTCTGCACTAAGCAGACAAAGCACTCATTTCACAGAAGAAACCAAATCATGCCACACTTCTGCAAGACTCTGCAATGGCTTCCCATCTCATTCTCAGCAAGAATCAAACTTCACCACAACCTACAGAGCCTTATTAAAACAGTTCCTGGACCCAATTCCAATGTGTATATTGCAGGGTTATGGGGTCGGGGGTGGTTTCCTCACACAAGTCTTAGATACCCAGTGCAATTCAACACAATTCTGACACTATCTACCTAGCCCCGCATCTGATCCCACAAGTTCAGGGTTTAGTCCTCGGAGAAAATCACAGGCCTATTTCAGATAACAGTTACATGCCCAGGTTATGACCAGTGCTTCTGACTGACTGGTTATAGTCTGGAGGTTTCCATGACCCCTCTCCATGGACGTCAGATCATTCTAAATTCAAGTGGTTACCTACACTTCTTACCAAGAGGCTATAAATCAGACATTCCCATGATTCCCACCTCTCCCTCTCTGAGTGAAGATTAATTTGTCAGAACAGCTGACAGACCTCAGAGAAAACTTGACTTACCAGGTTACTGGTTTATTAGACGAGGACATAACTGAGCCACAGTTAGATGGGAGAGATGGGAGGCATGTGGGAAGGGGAAAGAGCTTCCATGCCCTCTCCAAGTGAACCACTATTTCCAGACCTCCAGGGTTTCACCAATCTGGGAGCTCTCGGAACCTGTCCTTTTGGGTTTTTTTTTTGGCGTCATTACACAGGAATGGCTGATTAAGTCACTGGGCCATGGGTAAGTAAACTCAACTTCCCGTCCCTCTCCCGTCCCAGGTGGGGGTCACATGTCCACACCCTTTATGCACATTGCGGGTTCTCCCAGCCAACAGCTCCCATTTTCAGGCCCAACAGTCATCTCGTGAACATAAAAAAGGCACCTTTACCACTCTGACCACAGAGGAAATTCCAAGGGTTTTTGGAGTTCTGTGTCAGAAACTGGAAGACCAAATATACTTCTTCTTAATAAATCACAGTATCACATTTATGGAACCTCCGCCACTCATCTCACCCAGCGTCTCTGAAGACCGCCGGCCACTCGGTCACAGCGGCCTCGCTGCTCCATGCCGCAGGCCATGCGCCCTTGCTGTTTACCAGGACTGCCCTCCCCTGGATGCCCACATGCCGTGTTCCTTCCCACTCTTCAAAGTCTGCCCACGTTACCCCAGTCTCGCCTGGCTTTTTAATGTAAGTATTAATAATGATAGTGTATATATTTATTAAGCTATACATGGGGCTTTATAAATAGAAAAAATATGCATATATAAACATAGCACATTTTATAGATACAATATAAGACAGTACATTTTATATACACTTCATCTTTGTGACTATATATTATACATAGTAGCAACCCCCCAAGCCCTGCTTTATTGTCCCTTATACCCAGTATGTGAGGTATTTATTGTACACTCTTTCCTTCTACTAGGATGTAAACTCTGAGAGCAGTGACTTCGAATGCTTTGCTCACGACACCCAGTGCCAAGAGTCATATCCATGGCTAGGAGATACTCAAAAAACATTCTCTGAAGGAGTGAAAGATGTCTCGTGAAGAACAGAAACCTTGTACCAGGTACAATTAGAAGAGACTACTCTTCTGGCCTAGTAGTGTCTGCAGATTCTGGAGGTTTCCTTGTGTGCTGTTGAGCTGTTTCTGCTCTACTCTAGGTAGTGACAGGAATGTCACCTTCTTTTTGCTCTCATTCATTCATTCATTCACCTATTCAATATTTTTCTTTCTTTCTTTTTTTTTTTAGTACTGAGGATCCAGGGATATCACTTGCTGGGCCCTGCCCAGGGTCCTCAGCCTCCATCCATGACTCTTAAAAACCTCCTCAAAGCCCGGTCCACCTGGTTCTCCCGGCAGAGTCCCTGACAAGTCTCCAGTCAGGAGACTGCTCCTTCTCTGGACTCTACCTGCCTGTCATCTCTGGGTTTTGTCCTGTGTAGTCTACAGCACACTGGTGTGCCCTTCCGGCAAAACTGCAACTTGCTGGTTGGCACTTGAGCTAAAACGAGATCTTCCCACTGTGCAGAACAGCGCAGATGCTAGGCGTTTCCTGTGCGACACAGGCCCACAGGCCTCTGGGCAGCAGGAAGGCAGGACTCTGCTCTTTACCGAGTATACGCATAACAAAGCTGATTCCTAACAGAAAAAAAATGCAAATTTTAATAACACCAGAAAGAAGCACATGACACACCGGCATTCATTACTAAAATGTACACTGTGAATCCTCTTAATCAAAACTCATGTATTATATGTAATTCTGAAACAGAACTTTATTCCGGAGTGATCATCAATTGTACCAGTGACTCAATTACAGTGGGCAGTGACGGATCTTCAGTTCTTAATTTCATTCCCTCAGAAAATGAAAGACCACTTTACTTTTCACAAAGATAAGAAAAAAAGAATGTATTCTTTAATCTCTATGGACAGCATCAGGTAGGTTTCTCTTTCACTACAAGTATAACAGGACAGTCAGGCAAATTTGTAACACAAAGATGCTGGGAAAGATCAACAGAAGTAAAGCCATTAAAAGGAGGGAAGCAAAATATTAGGTAACCCAAGAGTCAGCAGCTCCTGAACGCCTGTTACATACTGGATAATTAAATCAGATACTAGTACTACAGTTAATACAAACATAACACTCACTGTGAGTCATATACTCTGTGAGTGTCAACACAGACACACTAATCTGATTCCCCCAAACCACCTTTTCAAGCTGTATTGTTATTTCCATTTTACATATTAGGAACTCTGGGGCTATTTAAGTAACTTCCCAAAGTCACACAACTAGCAAGTGGCAGTCTAGACACTGTGCGAGGCAGTTCAAAGTACTCTAATGACTGCGGCTACTGAGTATTCTGTTTCGAAGCAAAGAAAAGGTTTTTGAGCAATGTCTGGCATCTTCCCATTAAGAAGTTTCATTAATGTGTTACGGTATGACTTGTGTTTTGGTGTCTGTTCGCTCCCTGGGCCTGCGTTAGCCACGCTGGAGCTTTGCTGATAATATGACATGTGATACACCGAACATGACAGTGAGAGTCTTGTTGAGAAAACAGTCAGGGAATAGTAAATCTATGATTTCACTTTGTTGAGAAAGATAAACTAAGATGCTGACCGCGGCTCTAGGCGATGAGATACAGGTAAGGTAGCTTTTATTCTCAACACAACTATAATTCCTAGGCTTCTAACAAAAATCATTTTACACTTAAAATATGAGGGGGAAAAATGCAAGCCATGTTTTGAAAATGTGCCTCTGTGGAATCTTATGCAAAATAGGAGATTATCAGTAAATCAGCTACACCAGATGATAAATGTGTAAATGTTTTAGCTGGAAACGTTTTGCCCCAGAGTACATAGCACTGTTTTTACCCACTGCCAACCCTTCTCTCTGTATCAGCACATTCACTTCACAGATGAGAAAGCTGAGGCCAAGCAGAGCGATCAGCCTGCCCAGTGATAAGGTGATGGAATGAGAATGCACATACTGTGCTGAAGGGTCTTCCTTCTCACTGCCTTGCCTTCTCACAAATCCCCAAATCAAAGGGAGCTGTGTCAAATTCTGACATTTACAGACAGTCCTTCGTACCTATGGTCTGAGTGTACTCCAGAAGAAAAACACTACCCCCACCAGTGAAAGTGGACATTTTCAGGGGCAAACTATCATTTATCTCCCTACCTAATCTTCCTCTAAGGTTCTACGCAGGATTTTCCCGATGTTAATCTTGGCCTGGAAAATCTCCGGGTCTCACTCCTCTAAGATGGACTTGAGGTTGGAGAGAGGCTCCATTCCAATTCTTAAAGTATCCTCAGCCCAGGGGCTTCCTGTGGGTTGTATGTAAGTTAAATTTACCCTGAAGATTTTAGTCCACACGAAGATGTGCCAAACTAACAAACCAGAGTCTCTAGAATTGATACTCATGCCAAATTCACTCTCAGAACTTACCTCATCTGCCTGGGATCCTGTAAAACCAAAGTGAGCCCCAGCAGGAGAGTGGGTCTCTGGGATCAGTCCTGTTAACAACAGTAACAGCTAAGGACAGAAGAGAATAGACTCCAGGGTACTAGGGGAGGAGGGAGGAAGGCTGTGTCTCCAACCCCCTCCAGTGAAACAGTAGTTTAAAATGCCTTTAAAGACAAGTTACAACTTGGTACTTTAAAATCAGATCCTAAAAGAAGTCCTATTATGCAGTTCTGAAAGACCTAATTATCAAAATGATTGAAAAAGAAAACAAGCTTTTTCTCTAGTAAAACACTGGATGCATAGAGAGGTGGGATGGGGAAGGGAAAGAAAATAGTCCTCAGAGAACAATTTTCTCCCAAATCTTTCCAAGTTCTCTTTCCTAATTATAGTAGCACAAAGTAGCCTTCCAGAGGACATATGTTTATGTTTGAAAAAGAAGGATTCTCAAATATGTAAATAACTTTCTTCTGCCCCTACTTCCCCAAGCTATCAATGAGACATTTGGCCATGTGTGATGTGCGGACTTTGGTGTGATTAATCAGTAGATCCTTATCTTCTGATGCAGTTGTCCTAGGCCTAAAACAAATTTGTCTACAGAAAGGAAATTGTGATAGGAGGAAAAGTCTAAACATTATACAAAGATCAGGTTAGAACTGAAAGACCTCAAAGTGGTGAGACTTTGATGAACCTGCTTTAGGTAACTGTAGACAAACAACTGAGCTGGTGAGAAAGACGCTCCACTGTCATCACCATGAGAAACCCTCTGCATAGTTCAAATCCTGCACAATCCGATGCAAAGACATTGGCACACGGTTTTGCTCACTTCAAAAGTCATGAGAAGCTTCCATTCTCCAGTACTTACCTTTAAAGTCAAACGTGTTCTTGCCCCACTAAATGTTCCAAGAAAGTAGCTGAGTTCTACTATAGAAAAAGGAAATATGCTGGTGAAATAAAGAATTTCCCATTGAAATGTAAATTATTTCACTCGCATTATGTGCCGACAAAAACTTTTCCAATGAGTCAATAACAAAAGTCAAGCACAGTCCAGCTCTCCTCAAAACTGCTGTCACTTTCTCCTAGTTGGGAAACCCTACCTGATTCCTGAATTCGGTCTCATTATCCTGAGCAGCTCTGCCCGCTCTGGGTAGACCAGGCACTGCAACTCATTAGCAGGGACAATGACAATCAAAGTGATGAGACAAATGGTTTTCCTGCCTGTGGAGAGCAGTGTGAGACAGGCTGGGGGCTATTTTGAGGAGAGGGAGCTTCCATTTGGAGCTCTGAAGGAGATCACCTTACAGGCTACCTGTCACCAGAACAATTACCACCAAGCACACTGGGTGAGGGTGAGAGCGAAGTCAGACAGCAGGATCTGGGACAGCTTTCTTGGGATGCTCCCAGTTGCCTAGGAGGTAAGACCAGATCCCTAAGAGTCCACTGGCCTCTCAGAGGAGCAGGAGGTGGCTGAGGTGAGAACCTGGGGGGCTGCCTTTGGGCCACCCATTGCGAGAAGGAAGGGAACCAGCAGCAGGTATTTTTAGGGAAGCATCTGAGTCAGTCACCATGTTCAGGGCTCTGCAGTACAAACTCAGCATGAGGCCAAGTCAGTGAAGAGAATCATCAGTTCCTGACCAATGTCAGGAAGAAGATCTTGGTCATGAATACCAGAACTTCCAGGAGTAAAACAGTGGTGTCCCAGAGAAGAGCAGGCCTCCGAGACACAGAAGACCAGAGGGCGTTCCAAGATCAGCCCTCCTCCTCCCCACCACCGGCTGTCCTCCACCCTCACCAGGAAATCCCTTTCCATTCCAGTTTGGCGAGGAAGACGAAGTCTGAGAGACAGATACTTAAAGAGACTGAGCAGTTATCAGAAGTGTCTATTATCGTTTCTGATCATCAGACTGTTTTCTGTATTAGACTCTTCCCACTGCCTAGTTGAGGAATACCAGCTCTATTAAAGGCAAAATTCAAAGTATCTGAGTGCCGTGTGGGTAACTCGTGCCATGATGTATTTTCAGTATTTGCTGCCTGCGTGGAGATGCGGGCACTACAGATGGGAAGACGAGTCGGTCAAGTGTCCACATCATCAAGGAATTCAGGGTCTTCGGGTGAGGGGTTTAAAAAATAGCCACAAGACAGTGATGAGAGAGTTACGTAAAAATATACCCAAGCCAGGGTGGCGCAGAGGATGGTCTGAAACTGAGGAGGTCAGAGAAGGCCTTCAGAAAGGAACCGCAAGCCGTTTGAAGATCAAGTTAGAGATTTTTAATGGGAAGTGAGAGAAATATTCACCTAAATTTGCTGTAAGGAAAATGAAAGGAGAGAGGAAAAGAGATTTACCAGAGGCACACAAGGACAGTTCACAGAACTAAAGAATTTCACACCCAAGCCTTGAGAAGGAGGCGCTTGGGCAGCAAGAGGTGCTCGGAGACTGGAACAGGGGCCTGGAGTCCAGTAAGATCCTATTCTTTGCTTTCTTTACACGTTTGCAGTCTTTCCTACTACAGACTGCTTTTTCCCAGGCAATGGCTTCTCCTGATCCCTCTGGCACTGCCACCCAGACACTTTCCTCCAAATTCCTTCCGAGTGAATCCCAACGACTCTGGCCAGGTTGTAGGGGTGCTATGATTAGTCTAGCCTGAATGGGGCACGCATCACACTGCCTCCAGGAAGGCAAGGTCACACGAGAAGGTGGCAGCACTGTCTGGACCCATGGCCAGGAGGGACTCAAGTCTAAGGAATGTGCATGCTGCTCAGCAAAGGAAAGGAGGATGAAAGGCAGATGAAACACTCTAGGCTAATGCAAAATCCAGCACCACTCTACGTTACAGACCCCCGTGAATCCAAAGTGCATAAGCCTTGACTATGTCTCATCACTTTGATGAACTCTATGTATCTCTAAGTCTGCCTTTCGGCTCTAAGGACCACTTACCCATTCAAACCCTACCAATTCACCACTGGCTATTGAAATGACATCCCTTTCTGGATGCCCAGAGCTTGATGTCATCTCTTCACCTTGAAAGTGGACAATAATCTGTCCTGACCGCTCCTCTGGGCTATAATTAATGTATCTGAATAAGCAACCACTGGCCTTCCCCAAAACTAGAGTGATAAAGAACATAGGATAACAAAGTGGAATCATGCCTTCCTTCCACTCACAGGGATCAATGTAGAAATATACCCTGCCAGGGAATTTGAAATAAAAAATCACTTTCAAATATTTGGCAAAGTATTTGTTTAACTAAAGGAAGTCATGAGGAGTATGCAACTATGCTGTCTGGGAATGGGTTTATAATGAACCTCCTATCCTCTGTCGACAAAGGTGGGCCTCTAGGCAAGGTCTGAAATAGAAACTGTTCTGGATGAGGTTAAACACTATCTTCATTGTGAGCCAACGAAATCTTAGCAGGTTATGTCACTTTAGGAAAATGTTTTTCTTCCTTAATAAGGATTTCTTAGTGACTTATTCCTCCTATGGTAGTCAAGCGTCCTTTGGAGGAATTTCTGGGCTGAATACACACACAGCACATGGGAGTGTATGTGTGTATTCAATGAAACTTTTGAAAGGAAGGAAAGGAGGATAGTAAAGAGGAAGATTAAAAAGGTTTTAGACCCATGATAAGGTAACTCACCTTTAAAAATTACCATTAAACTTTATTAAATGTTATCACACTTTTAATACTATTTCAGGGATTACCTTTCAGACTAGGTACAGCCCTGCAAATACTAAATGAATTCAGGAAAAGTGTCAGAACAGTGGGCTTGTGATTCTTACCGCCATTCCCAGCATGCGCAGTCTCCTCTAACTTTCTCTCTTTCTATCTCAAACAAGTCTGTGGACCTTCCAGGATACACTACAGCTCTCTCTCATCTTATTCTTTTCTCAATTTGTCCTGCCCCTTCCTCTCCTCAGCCAACTATTCAGTGCTCCAGTTAGTCATCTGTTCCCAACCAGACCAATCATGTGTGTTGATCCTATGTACATATGCAAAAGGGTGTACCAAGACATAGAAACAGTCCTACCATTCTATTCTGCAGACTTCCCACTACCATCTCTATTCCTCATCAAAGAGTCACGAGAGGGGGAAACTAAGATAGTCAGGCACCTTTTGAAGGTGAGGTAGCTCTACCCATTGAAGTTCACCATCTCTACCTTCTATAAGAGATGACAAACCATACGGGAAGAACAGAACCTCTGAAGGTGATATCCTAGTTGGAGGCCGAACTCTGTCATCTACTGGCTCCAATCTTGTGTATCTCACTTCTCTCTGAGCCCCACTGCCCCAAATACTAAATGAAGATGGCAACTCCATCTAGCACACAGGTCTTTTACAAGATAACACATGTGAAAAATACCTTAGACATGTGCTACTCACTCATTCATTCTCCCGCCTTACTCTTGTTCCCTGCACTTCTTTGGAATCAATTTTAAAACTCTCTAAGCTTCTGCTCCTCACCAGCGGAACAGAGATAATCCCACAGAGAGTTCGATTGATAATCAGATATCATATACAGAAAGTACAGCTTAATAGGTAGCAGATATTATGATTAATAAAGTACCACATAAATAATACTTATCTTGACTATGATGAAAGAAAGTTTGGTGCCAAGCTCCCCAAGGTCATTAACTTTCTGACAGGTATTGCCTCCTTTGGCAACTATAGACTGGTTTAGCAGTAGCCAAATGGAAAATAAAGCATCCTTTCACACTTTGCTTCATGAGAGGGGCATAAGATTAAGAGCTGGAGTAAATAGAAAATGAGAGAAGTTGCTTAACTGGATGAAAGGTACAAAGAGCAGAACAGTTCAACATTTTCTGGGACCTGATCATTTATACTAAAGAATGCAGTTTACAGATTGAATGATAATTATGAGAAACTTAGGCAAGGTTCAAGCCCTCTATTTTTTAATCTTTGATTAATAAATATTAAATTTCTTAGCTGAATCTACTGAAACCAACAAAGCAAAAATCCAGGCATTCCTAGAGCCCTTGAAGCAGAACAGCTGTGGATTCTAGCCCACTCCGATCTTTAACCACTGGGCTCCCAGTGCAATCTGTTCTGGGACGGCCCACGAAACATGCGACTTTTGAGCACATCTGGGCTGCATGTTTATAACTGCTTTCAGTCCCCTTTGTTTGTACCATATCCCTTCTCTAGATACTTGTCATTCCCAAAGGCATTGTCTGAGTTATATCCTTGGACCTTTCTGAAGCCAGGGAGAAAAGAAAGTACTAGATGTAAACGTTTAGCTTATAAATAGTATTGGTGGATCTCTACTAACCTAGTTTTCCTCTTATGACCAAACCCTCTTTAAATTTTCATGTCACCTTCTCTACAAGCCAGTGATATAAACATAAGTCTGTCAATGAGCTGTGGAATAAGGACAGGAGGCAGTATTAAAAGGAAATGACTAATGAAGAGGGTCAGGCTAGAGAAATAAAGAATAAAAGAGGATATTTCTGACCAGAAATAAGAGATCTGCTAATGTGCTAGAAAATTCCAAGTTCTCAAAACTTCCTTCACGATATCCTACGTGAATGAAACCTACAATCTAAGAATGTTGGTGATGATTAGAAGGAAGAAAAGAATAAAGAAGAAATTCAAGCCACTTTAGCTTTAAAGACTAAAATAATCAAATCATCCTTGAAGAGACAGGAGACCATAGTTCTTCACAAACTAGCCATTGGACTGAAAAAACAAGGTCTCGGTGCTTTTCCACCATAGAGAGGCAGCATATCTGGGTCCAGGAAGATGTGAGATCCATTCCCAATGCCGACACCCTGTAAGCAGGAGCAGTATCTGCCTGGGTTGACTCCACTCCACTCCCCCGGCTTGGGCAGGACACTACCTGGCACTCTGGAAATAACTGTTAATTCCCCACCACTTGACATTTTTGGGTCCCTTCAAGCTTCATGTGTATAACAAGATGGCTAGAACAGATAATTTCCAAGATCCTTTTGGCTCTAACAGCCTACAGTTACAGAACTCTGTCCAGTCAACATTTAAACCCATCCTTGACAACTGGGTCTCATCGGTCAGTGAAGACAAGAATCATAAGACACTGACAATCCCCCAAAGCTCTGCTTCCAACCTTATTTTCACTGGTCTTTTACTCATCAATGGCAAATAGTTAATCATTTTCATATCTCAGATACCTGTTTTCACTTGAATCGAGTTTAATTTATACATAGCTATGTTATGACTTTCTGCAGTTCAAACTGGCTGTGTTCCAACGTTGGTTTTAAAAGAAAAGTATGATTATTAATGCATTCCCTCCAACTTTATTGACCTGCTGCTCATTAATCCCATGTCTCTCCAGGCTGTTAAAACTAACCCAGGCCCCCAACATCAGTATCAAGTCAGTCAAGCAGAATACACACACACACACAGAGCACATGATTTTCCAAATCCGGCAGAGTTAGAATTAGCACAAAGATTTTGTAGTCTTACAGAACTGGTACCATCCTCCAGAAGTTTTCAATGTACTAGAACTAAAAATACTCACTCTAAAGTATTTGTGACTTAGCATATCTCTCCTGAGAAGTAAATTAAAAGTTTAAAACTTGTAAATACTGCTCAGCTATTAAAAAATATGAAATTGGGCCATTTGCAACAACATCAAAGGACCTGGAGGGAATTACTCTTAGTGAGATAAGCCAGGAGAAAGACAAACATTGTATGATTTCACTCATATGTGGTATATAGAGAAGTCAAACAAACAGATGAACCAAATCAAACAAAAATAGAATTTTAGTCTACAGAATCAAATTAGTGGTTACCAGTAGGGAAGGGGCTGGAAGCTGAACAAATCAGGTAAAAGGGGTGAATTATATTGTGAAAGACAGAATTGGACTATTGGTGGTAAACAATGTACTGTATTCAGATGCTGATTTATGAAGATGCATATATATAATAAGCTATGTAATATGATCCAAAGTCCCTTCAATAAAATTAAAAATGAAAGTTTTAAATGGTTTATTATTTGGAAATAATGTCAAACTTTCAGAAAAGCTGAGAGAACATAGCACAAAGAACATCAATATATACCCTTTACCCAGATTTACTTGTCAACATTCTGCCCATTTTCTATTTGTATCCAGGCTGGCTTTACATGCACATGGCTTGTGTGCGCTCGCAAATATATTTTCCCCCTGATCCTTTTAGAGGCAATCTGCAGATCATGGTCCTTTGCCCCACAGAAGAAATTCTACTTTAAAACAGACCATCAAGAAGGAGAGAATGAGCTACAAATTTTGAAGCTGTATGACAGAATGTGGATGATGGCAGCCGAGGGACCTGGGAGATCTTTTCAGGCTGAGGTTGTCTTCCACACTTAGAGAGCCACCCCATCCTATTCCTGGGGATGGCCTGATCTCACGCAAAGGGAGAGAGAGAGCAGGACGCACACATCCCTCCTGTTTCATTTTAGAAGGGAAAAGATCCTAAAAGTTAAACAGGTATGTCGATAATTGCCGACCTCCATTTTCTGGGGGAAATACCGGGTGGTGAGGTGGGTCACTCTGCTCCAGAGAATAGGGAATTCTGAGCCTCAAGGGCAAGCTTGCAGAGAGGAGACAGCATGCTTTCTAGAACCCCTCTTCTGCTTTTATTTTTGTAGAAGCATTCCTTTCTTCCTGAATAAAAACATAACCACAGAAGCTCCTGCATAAGAGGTAGAAAGGGATCCTCACCACTTTCTTGCTTTGTAAACACCTCTTGTTGAGTCTGGCCACGAGCAGTCAGGGGACAGACACTCAGGCCACCTGTGCTGAGCCCTAATGCCTCCCTGCCCATGAAGCCTAAGACTCAAACTACAAGAGTGGGTTGCAGGTGAAGGGCAAGAAGGTGATGTAAATCCACTCCCTTGTTAATCACACTACTTCCTCTGGCAGTAAAGGATTTTGATGTTTGGTAATCACTGTTAATAACATTTTAATGTATATGACGGGTGGCCTGGAGATATACAGGTTTTGTTGTGGAAATTCCTCTTAAAAATCTCTTCCTTAGAGCACCTATGAAACCAATAAAATAGCATAAAACATAAACTATTGTCTTAGGTACAGAAACTTTTTTTTTTTTATTAACACACACTTGAAAACTGCAGCATAAAAACTCAGCACAAGGTACACTGAGTTCTCTGCATATCTCACAAAGACCCGACACATTTAAATCAACAGGACTCTTTATTGTCAAGGTAACTCCAAGGTAACCAATTAAGTGAATCCAAGACATTTACCTAATTCTAAACTGCCATTTTTAAAAAGAGTTGTTTATTCACAATAGAACAGCAAAGACAGATTCAAAGCGAAAGGAACAAAAAAGAACGAGCAGGGTTAGCTTAGAAGTCTGTACATAAAGTGTTTCTAGAGTGCCAGCTTTATAAAGACGTGTGTAAGCATGTACTTCTCTAGGAAAGTCTGGCAAAGAAAGGAGGAAAAGGTAAGAATATAAGGTGCTTGGCTGAGCTGGGGTGGGGGGGATCAGAGATTTGCGAGCTACCTTTTTTAGAAGCCCTCCGGCGAATCTTCATTTTGGGAAAGGAAGGCCACGAGTAGTTAAAAGGTGAGTCCGAGTCAGAATCCATCTTTCTGTTTAGGTGAAATCACCAGATTCCACAGCAGAGACTCAGGAAGAACTCCCAAGTCCCCCGCCAGGAGGCAAGTCTCCCGTGTGATGTAAAAGGAAGGAATGAGGCTGGGTGAAAAGCTCAACACAGGGGAGGGAGAGGCAATAAATGTTTTGCTTCCTTCAGGCGTTCAGGCTTGTAGACTGAGAAGGAGGCTGTAAATATTAAAGCCAAACTAGGGAAGTAAGAGGCAGCGAGAGAGGGCGCCTGTAAGAGCAGCCCTGGTCCATCTCAGTCTGGTTATTCAAAAGGTCAGTGGGAGCAAATGAATCATTAACTCCCCTCTCTGGCTGCTGGAATGGAAATGAGGAAAGGTAACAGGAGATCAAAAGAGCTGCTTGTGATTGAGGAAAAGCCTCCCAAAGCCGGAGTTTGTTTTGTTCTGGAGCAAGAGTCTCACTTCTCAGAAAAGGCACCCTGCACAGTGTTAGATAAAAGTTGAGGTTGATGTATGTGGATAGCCAAAAAGCTTGATACACAGGCAAATAAAAAGACCATCGGATTCAGAATAGGGATTTTTCCAGAGCAATCTTTTCTTTCAGATAATTGGCAGCTTTTCAGATCTAAGCACCAAAACAGCTCAGATCATTCATTTAACAATCCACACTCCCATTCCTTTCAGCCAAAAGTGGCTGGAAGCTTTAACTTCTATCCAGAATTGTACTCAATTTGTTAATTTCATGCAAAGTCATCTACTACTGTTCAGCATAATTGGGCTTTCTTAAACTGTCACCAAGTTTGGCCATCAATCATAAGGATCTGGGCACCTTTAGTGTTCTGATCTAAACCTGTAGACCATCTCAATGGAGCTAGTGACTAATTTACCACAAACCACCAGTTCTTAAGCCGTCTCCCTTAACAACTCTCCAGTAATTAGCGTTCTCTAGAAGCCCATTATTACCTCCCCATAAATCCCAACATTGCTCAAACCTACTTCCCCACTCCCTCTAGGTGCACAGACACACATGCCCCAAATAAGTTCAAGCACAGCAGCCAAGTTCTGAAGCAGAAAAACACATCCCGAGTCTTTTATGAGAAATCTCTTAAGCATTTCTTTTAGTAGGACCAATAGCAAGAAATATTATCTTTTGTGAATTCATCTGATGACCAAATAAATTTTAAAAAGAATGTAACAAATATGATGATCTGTTCTACTCTGAAGATTTGGACCATGATATGTGCCTTAATTAACATACATCTCTTTACTTCAGTGATTTCCCAAATTGTTGATACTATTGTGCCATGCTGTGTAGGAAAATAGATGTATAACCTGTTTGGTGATAGCTAATCCTTTCTGCCTGGGTAGAGGTTGGGTGAGGTGAATGGGAGAGAAGAAAGGAGAGACACCTCTTAATACCCAATTCGAATCAAAGTCAGAATTTCTTAAGTACTATGTTTTTACATGGTTTGCTACATAAATATAGCATACGTCTAGGAGACAGTTGCACATACAATGAAGTAAAAAAACATTAATACGTTTTTATAATTTGACCTTTTATTTGAAGATTTACATATTTTTCTTAAGCAGCTGGGTACAATTTAAGGACAAACTATTCTTGACACTTCTATCAGGTAAATGTTTTAGTTCAGATGGACATTTAACAAGAAAACTGATAAAACCTTGTGGATGAATATTTTTGTTCATTCTCAGATTTGGAACCGAGAGCAGTGCCAGGGACAGTGGAGGCATCTGCTAAATGAATGAATGACTTCAACAGATATGTCTTAACCTATGAATGAAAAAATCCTTACAGGATCCTGTTTAGATGTTTGGTATTCTGATTCGAAACATGTATAAGAACTTTTATCAAGTGTCCAACTGTATTTCTATTTTATTCATCACAACAGCAGCATTTTTTTAAAAGGGCAGTCAAACCTATTGTGGAGAAAGCCCATTGTTCCTTATGGCTCCATCCAGGCAATACTTGGGGTGTGCTATATCTATTTGATCAAACAAAGGGAAACTCCATTAGTAGAGGCAATCACCAAACTGAAAATGTTGATCAAGAGATACTGCTATCTTTCTTACACTCAAGGATGGTGAAGTTTTAGGGCACTTAACTAGAATTAATCCCAGGCCAACAAACTATTAGATCAGAAGAAATTAAGGGCAAGACAAAAAGAGTTAAGGAAAAAAACCAAAAATATATAAAATGCATTTCTATCAGTTGAGATGCCCATTAGATCCATTTTAATATAATTTTCCCAAAAGTACCTATCAACTTATTATTAATATGGAAATTATTTTGACAATGAAACTATTAAAAATACCCAACCAATAAAAGTGAGATGACAACAAGACTTTGCAGTTGCCGTATTTTCTTTAATATGTATCAGCAGTTTTTAAAAGATGAAATTATTTACATTGACCAGTCTTGCACAGTTAATGGATAAAGTATGTTGGCACAGCCCTTTTTATTTTTAGACCACCTTGTTTCTTGCTCAGCAAAGAATTTCTCTTGAATGAGGGTCATTTACCAGCCTTGTTTTCTACAGTAATTGAGGTTTTTTTCCCCTCAAGTGTCAAATGTGATTGCATTTAAATTAATTCAGGATGTTATTTACAACTCATTCATATTCAATTGGTTAATTTCTTTGCATTCCTTGACAGACTGACTGCAATTACAGTTAGCAGAATTCAATGATAGATCTCCAAGGCCATTTTCTCACCAGATATCACACAACCATTATAAGAATGTGAGTGACTCCATCAGCCTTACTGTGCCTCCTTAAATTAGAAGAGAACATCCTTTACTTAGGAAAGAACATCCATATGGTTACAATCACCCAGGACAGTTACTGCTGTCTAAAGATTCAGCTTTCTGGAAAGGAGACCCATTTAGAAGGGAAACATGCCTTCTTTCTCTTATCTAGAAAACATGTCACCTACCTTTCAACTTCAGTAAAATTAAGTCCTTAATTGTATATTTTTATTTGGATTAAAGCATTTGTAAGTCTTCTTGGGACCCCATGGGACCCAAAATTCCTCTGAGGTAATAGTTACCCTATAATAATATGTATAAGGAATCACAAGCTAAAAAGAAGTCATGGGTTTGGGTGGACATATATATCTTGACTCAAATAGGGGCTGTGTCATTTTTTTTACTTCATGGCTCGAGCCTGATCATACATGCTTTCTAAGTCTCAAATGACTCATAGAAATGGGATCACACCTCCATACTTCAAAAGTTATTATGAGAATCAAATAAAATTATAACAGTAAAGAATTCAACATCAGTAAGTGTAATATAAAGTTACTCTTTATATTTCATTGTATTTCTTTTCTGCCTTTTAGACACTGAAGTATTTTACCTTTCTTGGGAGTAACATTTTGATTTTCGAAGATGAGACATGGCCATGTACAAGAAAATGACAGCAAGTCAGAAAGGGGAGGCGGCACCACTGATCCTTGCTGACCTGTAAAGTCCCACTCCAGCAGTGAAAAACCTGGTGTCTACTGACTGTGACGCTTTCACTTATTTATTTCTAGTATTTATCCATAGCGTTATCAGAAATATTAATCAGTTACTGTGGTAAACAACTTTATCACCTAGAGTACACTGCATACCATTTCTTTTCTTTTATATTTACAGACTAGTAATTTCCAAAATTACTGAAGTTTGCGCGCGCACACACACACACACACACACACACACACACACACACACACACCCTAAAGTTATTTCATATATTTTTAGTACAATTAGACTGTTTGGTCATATTCTGCATTCCATCAGTCTCCTCCAGCCTGTTAATTTTTTACCTGCACACATTAAAGTTTACTCTGTCACAAAGTTCTATGACTTTTGACAAATGCATGCCATATATTCACCTCTACATTATCAAAAAGGACATTTTCACCACTCTAAAAAGAAATGAGAAAAACGGAGAAATGACAGAGAAGTTAACTGAAGAGTATCCTGCCAAAGCCAGAACTCTTTGAACAAGAAACGTAGTATTATTACCAAAGTATAAAATAAATATTCATGAATCCAAACTGACATATAGAATTGAATAAGTAGAGGGACGCAAATACCCATGAAGAAGAATTCCAGTAACTGTGAAGATACTCTTCCCACAAAAAGTATATAACTCTCCACTCCTTAAGTGTGAACTACACATTGTTCCTTCCTCCCCAAACAATATTTGAGAGACAAATGGGTTAGAGTACTTTGACAGTGGAGAAACCTAACAAACACCATGTCAGTCAGGTGACGAAGACCATCAATAGTAATAGCATCTATCCTGATAGCACACATCACTGATATGACATGATAAAAATGGCACTTTACCTTATGATCTTCTTCCTCCAAACTCATAGCACCAGTTTAATAGTGGGGAAAACATAAAAAATAACAATTGAGGAATACTCTTCAAAATACTTCACCCATCCTCCTGAAAACTGTCAAGATGATAAAAAAAAAAAAAAATCTGAGAAACTCCCACAGCAAAGGGGAACCTGAAAAAACATAGTAGTTAAATGTAATATGGTATCCTGTGTGGACTCCTGGGACAGAAAAAGAAAAGCAGATAAAAATTAAAGACATCTAAATGAAACATGGAATTTAGTCCATAATAATTGATCAATACTGGCTCATAAATTTCAACAAATATACCATAATAATATGTTAACAGGGAAAACTGAAGAAAAAGGGGGAGATGGGGATGGGAACTCTATACAAACTTTGCAACTTTTCTATAACTCTAAAACTGTTTTCAAAACATAAAGCCTAACATTTTAAAGGATAGGGCAAAAAAATACAGAACCCATGTTCATTAAATGCGATATTCATGCAAAAAGACTTGCATCACTAATTTAAACATGTAAAATTCAAGTATAAATTTCCTTTTAAGTTCTATGGGAAGTTATCCTTTAACTCTGAGGGTACTAATTAGCTTTAAAAGAGTATATACTGAAAATAATTTTAATTTCTCAGAAAGCAATAGCCTCTCTTTGGGGTTAATATGTTCCCAAGAGTTAACCCCAATGAGAAGTTCATTTTGCCACCTGGAGGAAGGGGAGTCCGCCTCGGATCAGCAGACACCTTAGCAGCAGACAACTCTCAAGAAGCTGGATGAAATCCAACTAGCTTACTCAAAGTTTTCTGAAGTTCTGGACACCTCTAACATCATTCTTCATTCTGATATTTTGTTTAGTTTTGTTTTTCAATTTAAACATTATGAAGAAACAGACAATGTACTACTGGCTCTATATTCTCTGTATCATTTCTTCCCTATATTTCAGCTACATGATTTCTTCCACAGATTCTCCTGTCGTGTGTAACAAAAGCTGTTGGCTTTCTAGGGACATATTTCACAAAAATGTCTTCCAAATTTGCCACTCTAAAACTTAAAGCAAAGTGCGCCAGTAAGCTGTTAAGGCTGTACCGCCCGGTGATGAAAGCTAACCAGAGTCTTCCTTGCTCTAAAGTCCTTCTCCAAGGGATTAACCATGGGGTACTCCGTAAAAAAATAAGCCTGACCTCACTTAAACTGCAATCGAGTCCAGTCTTCTGTTGTGTCTGTACATGAAGGTATTCTGAAATGTTGTGACACAAGAAAGGGACAAGAAATTCCTGGGTAGAATTTTAACTTTTCAGCAAATTTCATAAATACTAGGCCCAACAGATATTTTCTATTTTTCATTAGTCTTATGCATTATAAATCCATCTTCTGCTTGCTTGGAAGTTATCATTGAATAATTTGATTTAAACATCAAAATAGAATCCTTAGAGATGCAACCTATGGAAACTGCTCAGTCACTAAGCGGGTTTATTTGGAGCTGAGGATCTTAGAAAAGGAAACATGCAGAGTTCAGAGAAAGAACTGCATTTCCCACTCCCTCAATTACAGTTTCCAGCTTACATCAAGCTTGGACGATGAGGGAAAAGGCGACTGAGACCACCACGGTGCGTCAGCACTGATCCTGTGTCACGCATCCTGTGCTGCCCTGTGACGTTGGAGCAAGTTGATCCCCTCAGCCCAGTCTGTGTGCCCCAAAGTCTAATCAAAAACTCAGCACACGACAATCACCTGATTGCCCGGTAATGTTTAAAAACCATTCAACTTTAAAGGTTTTGTGGCTGGAAAAATGTTTTCAGTGAATTAATTTTCAGTTTTTGCATCTCACAGGCCTACAATGATAATCACGGAAAGACAGCGAGCATGAGTGCTTCTGGGAGCAGCTTTTGCGATCAAGTCTGATTGAAGTCAGACTACATTTCCCCAATTCCAAACACACTGAAAACTCAGTAGGTCCGAGGCGACTGCAGCAGGCCAGAGTCTGTCAACCTTGCTGCGCCTGAGAATCACCTGGGGAGCTTTTAGAACTTTTCAGACACAGGCTGGGGACCCCAGCTTCCACTGTTAACAGCATCAAGGTAACACCAATGTACCGGCAGCGTTGAGCCATGGACGACAGCGCGCTTCCTTAGCAACTCACAGCCTTCACTCACTTACATGTTTTACATCTGTGAACAAACGCTAAGTGGAACATTAGACCCATCATCATACCAGACACCAGACTTGGGGTTTACAATTAAACATTTTAATTCAGGAAAAAAAAAAAAAAGACGACAATGACATACTTCCAATAAAGCTTTAGTTTTTCTTTGTGTTCCCTAGTCTGTAGAACATATTAACCTAAAAATTCCAAAATTCTTTTAAGTTAGGGGATTGAAGTCTGTCAATAAATATTCCAATTGTCTAATTTAAAGAAAAATGCTTTAGTCAAATTCCACAAGAGTTGTATCCAAATAATGAAACCTCAAACATAAAAGACAGAAAGCTTGTGATAAGAGAACTATACATGAACTGTCTAACACTCAGCAGAATTCCAACAAGTCAACAATTTCTTCTACCAAAAACAATTTTAAAACTGTAACAAAGTGCAGAAAGAAAATTTCACTGAAGTGAATAAAAGGAATAAAATTTGAATCAGAATTTTTACAAATAACATGCTCCCAGTGGTATTCTTACATTTCTCCATCCACAACCCCTTTATTTCAAAAGCAAGTCACTGGTAACACAGACACACACACACACACAGTGGTGGGATAGAGAGAGACTTCTGCAACTTTAGCTAGCATGGAGAGAGAGTTGCCAAAAATTAGCCTTGAAAACATTCTTCAGAAGGAAAGGGCTCTGTTAAGGACCCCCTCCCTTTCAATTATTTTATTTCATGTTTCATAAAACATTCTTGAGATTTGAACACAGATACACATTATTAAATAACAGACCAGAGATTGCCAGCTTCCACTCACATGGGTCCGAGATTTTAGGACTTCGTGCATAGTTTCTGCTTTTTGGAATCATCTAAAATTTTCACCAACAACTTAAAATTGTCATTTTAAAAGTCTTTATAACTTTGTGGCATTAATTTCATTTTCAAACTTTTAGTTATTGTTTAAGTCTAATCTAACTAGTCCGACTTATTGGTAGTTTGTCAAACTAGCACTGTCTCCAACTAGCTCCACTGACACCCATGAGTCTGGACCTCACCCAGACATATTCCAAGAGGAGATCTCGAAGAAAAATGTTGGTACTACACCTAAAATTCAGTTCTGGGGATCGCTTGCTAGTTTCCTAGCAATCTCCCTTTGCTGGCGCATTCCTAAGCTTTCTGCGGGAGGTCATTTTTCCTCCATGTCGTCTAGAGTTATAAAAGGTCTCATGACTTTTGAAGTGGACAAAATCATTTTTTAATGTGCCTTCTCAGTTTCCAAACTGACCGCTTTCATCTACCTTCTCTTATTCCATTTCCTCTAAATGCCTCACCCGCTTTCTGCTGCCTGGGATGTGAAGGAAGTACAGGCTGAGGAGATCCATTCTGCCCTGTGGCAGAAAAAAATCCAATCCCAGTCCTTCAATGGACAGTCTTCGCTCAGAGCAAGAGGCCAGGCCCATTCAGCATACACAGAGAGCAGGGCCATCACCTCTGTGCTCATCCTAATTGTCATAATATTGTCACTACTTGCTGAGGTGGTTCAGGGGTGCTGCTTCAATGTACTTATCAGCTATTACCCACATCAGTTGACATTCTCAATGCATAAATGGCAGGTATGATTCTCGATGCTTTGATGAGTCAACAACAACAAAGAGAACGCCCTCCAGTTCGGCCCTGCCCAAGGCAGCAAACTAAGTAAAAAATGAAAAAGGCAGGTCTTCAGTCACAGTAGTCACTCACATGCTCCCAAGACACAGTGTCTACCAGCTGCCATCTGGAATTGCCACAGCAGTGATGGGGCGTGTCTATCAGCGCAAAAGCGCCATTGGAACAGGACTGATGTACTTTATGAGACAGCACTAAACTCAACTCGCACCACTGGAATAACACAAGTCAGCAGAGATGTGTATCTGTACCCTGTACCGCACATTTATCAGCATTTCCTTAGAGACTGCGCAGAACATAAGCACAGAGACGATAACCACCCTTCTCAAGCAGCCTGGGGGAGAGTTACTTCCCATTCCAGACTCCACATGACTGTCTGACTACTGCCCTCTACCTCTGTCTCAGAAGGTTCTTTTAACATTAGCATTTTCTTTGCATAAAGGCAGGGGCCCTTTTCAGTCCAAAAAGTTTAAAGGAATTAAAAAGCAAATGTCAGCACAAGGGATGACCATTCAGGGTCCTTTTCATAAATCATGTGAATGAAAGTCAAACACCTTCATCTCTCTCAAACCTTTCATTATAACCCTCTTCAGACACAACGATGTTTCTGACAAAACCCTCAGGCCACTACAATTTCTATGACACATGTCCTTACCCAGTTAGAATACCAGGCTGAAGACAGAGTTTTTAAGCCTAGAACTAAAAATCCTACTATTTTATACTTTTAACAGTCAACGCTCCTGCCCCCAGCAGCAAACTGTCTTGGTAAACATTCTTCAAAGCTAACGTTCCCGGGAGCACGATGCAATTTTTAGATGAGACATCCTGTGTGCGTGAGCAAGAGACATTCCTGGCTTCAGTGCCCCCCTGCTCCTCACCCACCAGTCACTCATGCAGAGACGTTTGCTTTCTATTTCTCCTTCCTCTCCCCGTCTTCTGGAAGTAAGCTACACTCGTACCTAACAGAGCAGAAATATTAAAGGCGTGCATACTGTCCGGTACAGCCTACGCTTCTGTTCCGATTTCAGCAGCACCTTAGGCAGGGACATCCAGCAATCCACCTCTGGCTTGCAGCCAAGCTACCAGCTGCACAGCCAACTGCCTCTGAGGGTGCTTCCTCCTGGGCCTGCTTTATTCTTCAGGCCTCCCAACAGTTGTAACGGTTCTGATGTGGCCAGCACCACTCCCCCAGCCTCCAGGCAGTCCCCTGCCCCGGCAGCTCCGCAGGCACACCCACTCCCTGCTAACCTCACCCAGGGCATTGTCTTCATTTTTCCATGATTTCCCATCAGCCTGAGCACTGGCCACTGCTACCACTGCACTGTCCCCTCCAACTGCTAAGACTGTTCCACCCAAGTACAAGTACTTTCCAGGTATGTGAGTTGCCATCACTTTGCTCAACCTGACGAAACCAATCTGGCTTTGCAGTCCCAAAGGTCTTCAAAACTATCCAGTGCCCCGAGGAGGCATCTGCGGAGAACCTCGTCTCAAACGCCCCTCAGACCCCAGCAACTTCAGCTGGCGGCCTTCAGTCTGGAGCACAGATTAGACTGAAGAATGACAACAAGCCCTGGGAAGAGATTTAGGGGAAGGTGCTCAGGTAGCTGTGAATCAGAATGCGTGTGACCAAATGAGAGTCCCAGTCTGTGGAAAGAATGGCCTTTATCTGGCCAAGGATGCTTCTTGTCCTTTAAAAGGACACCACATGAGACTCCCACCCTGCAATAAGATATCTGGCCTTTTCCTGTGGCCAGGAAATAAGAACACATCGACTTGGCTCCAAGCCCCTCGCCCACCATCCTATCAATGGAGGATGCTGGTAAACTTGGGGGTTCCAAGGCCAGGCATGAAATTATAAAACTCACATCCGCCACCCATGGCCTCAGTCACTTCACCTGAAACTGAAGCTGGAGGGCTTGCTTGGTAGGAATAATGAGGTAACCCTAAGACAATGTTTGCTCCGATTTGTTTTTAGATTGTAAATAGGGATTCAACCCCTCAAGTCACAGTAGCAAAGAAAAATTATCTGGGTAGGTTTCAAGAAACAGACAAGGCCTGGGAAGGAATTTTCAAATACACTGTCTTCCTGTCCCCTGGACGCCTGGGTCCATGATGTCCCCAGGAGTGCAGGGAAGGCCATATTTTGGAACATACCCACATGCAGACTGCGCTGGTCTTCATGTGCATTCAGCTGCACCGCCAGACTCCTTGCACACTGGGAAAGATAAAGTTAGGTGGATTTTTAAAAATTGTGTGACACATTAATGTCCATTTTTATCAATGAGAAAAATAAACTGGGCATCCTTGGCAAAGATATGTTACATGCATCATATGTAAATGGAAAATTAGCCTTATATTTTATTATTTAAGAGCTAAAAATAAGGTAAGGATCTGTCCCAAGTTGAAATATGCCTGAAACTTATCCACAGGTCACTTTCTTCTCAGAGAACATCTCCCAGGCTTATTCTTAGAACCATACTGTTGGCAAACACCTACAGATATCTTTGAGTACAAATTTGTTTTGGAAAATGAATTCAATCATCTTGCTTATACAACTACAGCCCAGAAAGCTAGCTAAGTTGGGTTATAAAGATTATAAATATAGGAAAAAATGATAAAGGAAACTGCATTTCAAGATATTCTGAATGTGACTGAATACATTCCTGGTTTTCTGTTTGGTTTTTTTTTTTTCTATTTTTATGATCACTGGATCATCAACTTCAACTCTGGAAGGAAATACAAAGAAGAAAAGAATCAGAGAATAATTACCTTTATATCCTCCTGTTCAGGTGATGAGTTGGATACCAAATTCGTACTCTCTGCAAAAGGAATGATTCTCATTAGGATCTGCTGAGAGAACTTTTGTTTGGGGGTGGGGGGAAGCAAGGAGGGGGGAAGCAGGAAGGGGAAAGAGGAGAGGGAGGGAGGGAGGGAGGAGGAGGAAGAGGAGAAAAATGAAGAAGAGGGGAAGAAAAAAAACTAGATGACAAGTACAAATGAGTTGTCTGCAGGTTTTTAGATTAAGATTCTTAAAAATCAACACTAAGCACAGCAGAGTTTCTGATAACCTGACTGCCCGTGCTGGTATTTGTGCACTTGTAGGGATCAAGACCTAAACAAGACTAGAAGCTCTCTCCGGAAATCCTGAGGACAAAAGCCAATCATTGAATAAATAGATGCCTTCAATTCAGAAGATAGGCTACTCACTGATGGAGGGCACTTTAAAAGAGCACAATCCTGAAGACTTGATTCACACCCGCCAAGGAAATCCCACCTCTCCTGCCCCAGTACTATGTCATGTGTTTCAAAAGAGTGTGTGTTTCCTAAATGTGGTTTGGCCTTTACTTGTACAGCGCTGAGTCGAGAACACCCCCACAGCCCTTGGGCTTCCCCGCTGGAGCACACCAGCAGCCACTTTCCAATAAAAGGCCTTCCTGGAAGATCGGTGTCAGCAAGTTCTGGGATGAATGGGAAGGTGACTTCAGGGATAGTTTTCTCTGTGTCTTGACTGATTAGTTGTCTTCCCCAATACTGGGTTGTCTACAAACAAGAGTCACTATCTTGGAAATAACCACCAAAAGCAGGTTTGGACCTGGAGAAAATAAAAGTGTTGGACTTTCCAAGCAAAGGGAGACAGCTTCAAAGTCTTTACTACTCAGAATTTTCATTAACATACAATCCTCTTCTGGGCCCCTCAGCTTCCTTGCGTCAAGGCTCTGATGGATGTTGGTTCTGGGGAAACCACACTAGTTTCACAGCAGATACATGATCAAAACATTCCTTGACTCTCCTCTGCCACTCCTATGAGGTCACCAAGATCTTAGACCTCACAGTGAATTTAATCAATATCTTCTTGCTGTCTGGAAACAATGCTAGTTTTCATCCATGGTTCTGCTTAGAAAGAATATGACATGTTTATGTGGCTTTCCAGGACAAATCATATTAAGGCAAGGATGGAGCTGATAAGTCAAAAATCCTATTGTCATGTGTCTCTTTTTATCTGCATAACTATAACTGTGGATTTGTTTTATATCAAACGAGCAAGGTGTTTTCACTCCACAGCAGAGTGTGTGTCGCTGCCCAGCTTTACGTGCACATCTGCAGAAGGCCAGCAGATGGCAGTAGAGTAACGTCGGCACCACGATGGGCGGCCACGCGTAAAGTCAAAGTGGGTCAATGTCATCCTCGGAGAGACTATTTAAACACTAAAGTCCATAGGATAAGAGAAGGCTTTGTATCTCACTGCATAGATGCAGAAAATTTTTGTGAAGTACCTACTGGTGTTTCCATATTAGAGGAGAACAGGAGGGCTTCTGTTTTAAAACATACATAGCCAACCCTAAAAACTGGGTAAGCGGGAAAAATATTACGCACCCAGGTGTTGAAAAGAAAGGACAGCCAGAACCAAGGTCTCAACAGGCATGTTTGCGAAGACATCAAGAAAGCCACACATTTTATTTTTCCCACAAGAGAGCCCTGTGAAACCATGTCAGACCACCTGCTCCAAAAAGATTCTGCATTTCTGAAAAATTCTGTACCTATAGCATTGATTTGGGAGATTAGCACACATTTTATTAAAGATAACTAATAAAGTCTATACTGTCTAATAAATAATAATAGCAAGGGATGTGTTCAATTCCCGTGTGTTCAGATTTCAGCTTGTTGTCTCTCTCAAAAAGCCCATCCGTGTATATTTCCAATTTGTTCTTACTGTCTCATGTAATTTTGTTTGATTTTTAATACCACAAGCAACATGAAAACACTACAAGCTCCATTAAGATAAACATGTCTTTGGAAGATTTATGCTTCTTATTTTAAACATAAATTTCAAACTTATAAAAATATCCTACAATCATTAAAAATACTTTTGATAGTAGGTAGATACAGGATAATAATGTATCTTTAGTTAATCTAGGGCTATCCAGAACTCTGAGAACTTTTGAAGAATTTGGCAGTCCTTCTCCCAGAGTTTAATTAAATTGCTCTAGGAGAGTTTCTGCTAAATTACTGGGATCCTTTTACACGGCTGCACAGTACCACCAAACACGGAGTGCAATCAAACCACGCATTGCTATAGCAACCTTCAGCAGATAATGATATCGGTAACTCTGCACTTTTCTATCTTAATGGTCTATTAATTTTGCCTTCAAGGCCCACCCTGCAGTAACAATTATCTCCCTCTAAATGAGATATACCAAACTTAATAAACATGCTTTGCCAAACTGTAATTGAACAAGACATAATCTCTAATATTTATGTTCACCAGTGACATTGTACCAGCAAAAGGGCTTTTAAACAGGGTTAAGCAGCTCTAAGATTAATAACATGTCTTGTTAAGAAAAAAATTTGCCTAATAGATGGCAACTCTGCACACAAGTCTTATTGTCTCCTTTTGCAAAAAGCGACAACAGAGGCTGAACTTAAGCAAAGAAACAGCTCATACTGAAAAGACAGGATATCCATTCTCCTTGAACTACATTTGCTGTGACTCCTCCTCCAAAAAGGAGGTACGAAGTTTCAGAGCCAGGCAGACAACTGCCGGTGCCCCGTCCCCACCCTCGGGTTCAACTATCCAGTCAAGTCCATGCTGGGTTAAATTTGCAGGCAAGGTCAAATGCACAAGTGGAAAACAAGGGCGTGCGCTCCTTTGCTCTGCCAGCCCCACGTGTCCAAGGAGCTCTTAGGGTGGTCTTTGAATGAATCCCAGTAGACTGAGCTCTGGAAAGGCTGGATCCAAGCAGATCTGGACCCAACAGCTGTGTCCCTGGTGCCAAGCAAGGTGCGTCACACATTACAAAAGCTGAATAAATGCTTTTCTCTTCCACCTAGATCAGTTGGCCCAAAAGAGCATGAGATGTGGTGGAATCTTAGCTAAGTTGTGGGTCAAGACAGGAACGGAAAGTTGTTTATTTTTTTGCATTACTAATTCAAACACTCCCAATGTTGGCACTATTTCATCACAGATTCTGATCTGCCAGGTTAGCAGACAGACGAACGCTTCACCCGTGCTTCCTCCTACCCCTCTGTTCTATGAGTCAGAAGATGTCCTCCCCTCTCCAGTTGTGCCCTCGCACTCTGCGTGTAACAGCTTCACTTGGTGTCACACGGCATTCTTCATCCTGGAGAACACGTCCAGGTTACAAGTCTCAGAGAATTAGTGTTCACGGGGACAAACGGACAACCATTTGCCTACCTCTCTTAATTCAAAGGCTATTAGAACTCTTGACTCTTGCTTCAGTATCTCAATTATTCTTCACTAAAAGTGGGAGTACTTACTGGAATGATCATTTGGCCTTCCCAGTATAAATATGGGTGAAAAAAACAATGAGCACTCCTCTGTAGAAACGTCAGCATGAGCCCAAGAGCCCCCGAGCCCCAGCATCCTATTCACCACCAGCCCCACCAGTCCCTGATGGGAAGCAGGAACAGCAGCAGGGAAAAGTCAGAGAAGAAATTCCTTCCCTCGGGCCACTCCAAAATGTGTTATTTTACTAAGGAGTCTTATATTTGCACAAGTCCTCTGCATTTTTAAAAATGACATTTTTTAAATAAGTTTTATTTCACTTTTTGAGTCCTCAAGGTAAATTGTTTTGAAACACCTGAAAAGTGCTAAGGAAAAAAATCAAAATTACTGCTAACAATTTAGTACATACTCCATATATGTGCATGTACATGTATATATATGTACATGCACATAAATATATACACGCATGCATATAGATATCTTTTGTAACAGCTTTATTAAGGAATCATTCACATACCATACTATTTACTCATATCAAGTGTATAAATTTAATGGTCGAAACATTCAGAGCTGTGCGATCATCACAACCAATTTTAGAATATTTATATCTGAGGACCCCAATAAGAAACCCATACCCACTAGCACTTACTACCCATTTCTACCCAACCGCTCCCACCCACACCCTAGGCAACCACTAACCTACATTCTATCTTAATGACTTTGCCTATTCTGAATGTTTTATAAAAGTAAAATCACATAAGTGGTCTTTTTCAGGCTCAGCAGAGTTTTCACGGTTCACTCATGTTGTCAATTCCTCACTCGTTTTTGATTGCCAAATAGTATTCCTTTGTACAGATAGACCACCTTTTATATAACTATTCCTCAGCTGATGAGTATCTGAACTCTTTCTACTTTGGGGCAATTAAGAAGAATGCAGCTATGAATATTTTTTACACATTTATGTGAAGATATCTGTCTTCATTTCTCTTGAGTATATATCTAGGAATATCATTACTGCTTCATACAGTAACTGTTTAATGTTTCTATAATACAGAATTTTTTACATCTCTGGTATGGAACATGCCCCAGGAAAATCTCAAACAGTAAATAATCTAGTAATGGGGAAACCAAAATGTTGGCTCCAATTTTCAGTTTGGCAGAAGCTGTAAATCATTATATTTCAAATTTATGTCAGGATATAATTTTTCTGATTTAATCAATGTTTGGTTAAAACAAGGCATGTCATCTTTCAAAGCTATAAACCAAACTTGATTTTGTCTTAAGAAAACATTTAATGTCTTTAAGACTTCAAACTTAGAAGCCCTTGAGCTATATTTTCAATTTCAGTTTATTGTAACTATATCAGAATCCTTCCTTGAATTTAATGACTGTCCTTCTGCCAGCTTGCTAACCTGGCCCAGCCAGAGCAAAGTATCTACAACAGATCTGAACAAAACATGTTGCATCAAGGTGAGTCCTAAGGAATCTGATATTCTTTCCCACTCAAACTATGATTCTTTAATTCTGTGACAAAGTAAGGGAAGCAAGGGAAATTTCTATTTATGTACGACAAAAGGCTAATATTATAATACACATATTAGGCCTCATATCAGTTCTATAGCCCATCTTTATCCTTGATTCTTTAATGATGAAACGTGTTCTTTTCTATAGGTAGTGGAAAAGCAGATCGGCAAAGTCAGCCTCTAAAGAAAGTATAAGAGCAACAACTCTGGAAGATGGAAGAAACCATCACAAATCCCTTCTGGGACTAGCCAGTGCATTCTCTTTGTGTGATCTGAGCTGTCTTTCAGCTGCTAGAACACCTAACCTGTAGCTGAACAGAGGGACTGAAGTTTAGGTGGGTATTCAAGGGTGAAGACAGAAGACAGTTTGCTGCTGCAGTGGTTATTTCCCAATATCTCATGTCCCCACCATGCTGGTTAAGGACCTATACACCGAGCAGACAGGTGGACCGCATGCAACAGTCCTAGAAAGATTTCTCGTTCAGAGTACTTAAAATGAAGATCTTAGAAAGGAAATTTGGCTCAGATAAGAACCCTCTTGTGTTCCTAACAGTGTCTCACAGAAGATACTCAAATAAGGAGAAGCTACCATGCAATCCCCTCTTCACATTTCCCTCACTCAGAGCACAGAGATGTGTGGCAGGCACCTCACCGAAAGCACACACGAGTGAAAATCTGCTCATCTTGTCACTGTGACACAGGAGCTATGCCCCCATCTTGAAACCGCAGTGCCGCTGAGTCCACCCCAGCCATGCGCTCTGACTTGCACCCACAGTGAGACAGCATCTGCTTCATGTCCACAGACTGACACTGGTCAAGGGGCTCTCGCTGCATTTTCTCATTTAAGCCCGACTATAAAATATCAAATGATATTCTCACACCCACTCTCAACGTTTTTCCACAAAAGAAAACACAGTTGAGTAACCTGCATAATTCTCAGAAGCCAATTAATGACCACGATTTTTAGAAGAGTCGGCTTTTACTGACATGTATCATTGAGACATGTCTGTGCTTGCAAGTCGCACATCTCCCACTGTAAGAACGTTATGGGACAGATCAGCCAAGTGGAAGGAGTTCGTTTCAAGGTAATGATTCCACGGTTCACTCTTTTTCCACCACACACATGGTAGATCTGCAGTCAAAATCCTAACTAGAAAAATACTGCTCTAAGAGGCGACAGAAGTGTGGGTGAGAGGGCACACTCTGAACCTGAGTTCTGACTGTCTGGGCTGTGTCACCTCAGACAAGTTATATGACCGCTCTGTGACGCCACTTGCGCATGTATAATATGTGGGAAATCGATTCCTGGTCCCTAAAAACGTCCCTCTCCAATGTCACTGAAAGAGGCATTCCATGAGCACACAAACTTCCTTCAGCTCACAGCGGATGCCCCAGCACCAAGAGCAGCGCCCAGCATACAGGCCACCCAAGAAATGCTTGGGTGAAATTAAATGAAAGTCAATTCCTTGAGATCATATAGTGGTCAACGATTGCTTTATAGTCCCGTGGGCTGTAGGCAATATCCGAGTGAAGGGGTGTGCAAGGTGGTATGGGGGGCGGGGGGGTAGGGATATTTGAGACAACTGAAATCATTTTTAAAATGTCTCCTTTACCCCATCCCAGCTACTTGCAGTTTGACTATTTCTGCTCTAATGGGTGGAGAGAACCCAGGTGATGGTTTCAAAAGAAATAATGTCCAGAAAGGGCAGGAGCAGTAGAGATGGGGAAAACATTTCCAAAGTACCTTCTACAGACCACTTCCTTGAGAGGCTAAGAACTGGGGAAAATGATTCTTTCATGATCAATGTAGAAATATGTTAGGCTAAACAAGAGTATATACTTTTCTTAACTACAAGACGTACTAGAATCTATAAAACACTCTCTGTATTCTGAAACTTCAACACAGGGGTTTCATATTCAGCATTTTTTATTTATTTGGCCAAAGAATGCTTATTTTTTTCAGATCATTTTCCAATGAGTGTTCTATACACTACTCTTCAGGAAATTCTAGATTAAGACCTCAAATAAGGACAAAAGCAGCAAGGAACAAATGGAGTCAGTTGGTAGATTAATAAATACTAATAATTAGCTTATGAATAACAAAATGTTGAAAATTAAATGACCTTTTGGTCATTTAATTCATTTGGAATAACTCCCCATCTTTCTAGAAGTATAATTACCATCATGAAATTATGAAAACATAATTGGTTCACAGATAATAAAACCATTTATCACACTAATAGAGACAGCAAAATTAATTTTCAGGTTAAAGTTATTACAGTCTTTTAATCAACAAGAGCTACAGAGCTAAGAGCCTCCCCCTTTACCCACTGAACCAGAAAAAAAACAGAAAAATCAAGATCTATTAAGAATCTTCTAGGCACATGCTGTTGGCTCAAGTGCTAAGCCAGCAGATGGGGTGTAGACCCCATAAAGGCCAAGGTACTGGGTTTGCAACTAGGGCTGGGAAATCAACCAAAAAGAATAAATAAATACAATGTTTCTTCCTCCTTTCAATTTCCTGCCTACCTGCCTCCCACCTGCCTTCATCCCTGCCTGCCTTCCTTTCTCTTATAAAAGAAAAGAAAAAGGATTTTTCTAGTAGATCTCAAAGGAAAAGTTTGCTCTGGGGTAAAAAAAAAAGAAAACAAGCTTTTATTCTGAAAATGTTGTTTTCTTCCAGGTGAATCTACTCCAACCTCAAGAATGCACAAAAAGAATTGATAGTTTCACTTTAGTTGAATACTGCCCTCTGCTGGAATGTGCATGCAGCTCCTAATATGTCCTCCAGGGTCTACAAATAAAGGCATTGTCTTTAAAATATACACATTAATCATGTGGAGTGAGAGAACTTGAGTTTCTGTCCAAATTCTTTTGTTTGTCAGTGAATACGTCAACCTGCCTAAAACAGAGCATGTTTTGATCACAAGTCTATTTCCTCTAAGGCACATCCCACCCAGAGCCACCAGGAATGGAGGACCTCTCCCTCCCCTAGCCTGTCACCCACCTGACATTCTGAACCTCCAGGGCAGCATTCATCGGTCCCACCTCTCCAGTCTCCATGGCTATGGTACAGACCCTCTCTTTCGTTGCTTCAGTAGTCCCTGACCCTCCCAGGTCATTCTCCACGCACCAGAGAGTGACCTTTCTAAAAACAACTATCTAACTGGCCTAACAGCTCCCACAACTGTCGGCGTGGAGTTCTCGTTCCTTGCCTCACACAAGTCCTGCAGATCTGCCTCAGAGAATTCTCAAGCTTACGTTCTTGGCATTGTGCACACACAAACACATATACACATACACACATACCACACATACACACACCACACATACATACACATACATATATACACACAAACACATACAAACACAGTGTTGCATATATTACCATATGTCTAGAATTCCCTTCCCTTCAGTAGACCATAGTTCCAAGCTCACCTCCTCTGGGAAGCGTTTCCTGACCACCCCAGCCCCAACTCCACACATTCTCATACAGCTATCAGTATGTGGCTCCTGTAACACTTCTCACAGTGTGATAGCAAAGGCTTGTTTTCTGCTCTGGTCCCAAATGTCAGCCCCTTAAGGGCAAGAACTTGGAATTTAAATACTTAGCTTTAAATTAGTTTGTTTTAAATTAGTTTGAAGGTAGATAACAAGGGATGTCAAGTATACAAGATGATTTAAAAAAACAACTTCTGATTTTCACTTTAAGGGAAAGCAAAAGTAAAGGTTTAAATAAGAAATAAGAATAATACAAAAATGCATCAGCAACACTCTAGACATTGGCCTGGGGAAGTCCAGTAACTTAACTCCAAGTTTTCTATCAGCCAACTAGAAGCCAGAAACCTACCTGCAGCTACACTTTCTAGAGCAAAAAGCAGGCCAATGGCCAGAAGCAGTGTGACAGGAGATCACAAGGAGGCGTCTCCTGCAGCACTTCAGGGAAAATGCACCAGGCTCCCCCTCCCATCCTGGGTGGACAGGCACACTTGCAGCTCCCTCAAAACTCTGTGGGCCCTCACCCCAGGGGAGAACAGTCAGGGCATCTCCACAGGGGCCCAAGCCGGCAGTGTCAGCAGGAAGCTCAGCTGGTCAGACTGAAATCAGGAACATATGCAAAGTGCATGGGCCACACTACAACAATTCAACTTCAATTCACAGACACTCCTTCTCCAAAGACTGCCTTTTAACCAACAGGGGAACAAAAAGTGTAAGATTATACTAAGTAGCAAATACTTGCAACACAACTATTCTATGTTGACAATTAAAAGCAGAATCAATATTAACTAGGTATCAACGCTGGTGGCTTAGGGACAAGGGTCTGCTCTATTTTCCCTCCCTAACCCCAGCATCTAACATGGTTTTCAGTCCTATCACACCATTGTTCCTTTTTTATTAACAGACATTTCAAAATGTCCCCTCCACTATCCTGAAATAAAACAGATAACATAATCCACCCATTTCTAAATATGCATAACCCTCTCCTCATAAATAATTTTTTTTTAAATATCAATATACATTAAAAATATAAAAAGGAAAGTAATTGATAAGATAAAATGTATTTCAATATATAAAACCTTTACCCTAATTATGTTAGACAATATTGTAATGTGGTCAGATTCTTCTAATTACTGGATTTGGGATGGGGAATCAAGATCCATTCCAGACAAGAAATACCGGAATATTCGAGAACAGTGCTAAGAATGATCCCTAGAATAAAAGCTCACATTCACTCCAAGGACTTGCTAACAGATTAGACTTATTTGTTTATGGACAAGGGGAAAGAACCTGACTGAAGCTGAATTGCACGCCCAGAGAAACTGCCGAGTTAGAGGGGAGAGGAACTACGAAGTTCCTGCGGACGAGCTGGGGTGATGTGACATCAACATGATTCCACATGGAACAATGTGGAACAGACTAGTGGCAACGTGACATAAAAATACCTCTTGTGGTGGACTCCCAGCTCCGCTATACTCGTTCTCTGAAACTCCATCAAACTGTGAACCATGAACTGATCAGCTAGTGCCCCCCTCACCTTGACACAAACAGTGATGCTCCCCAGACCCCGTGGTAGCAAAACACTTTCACCACTGCATCCTTTTGAAGACCCAAAAGTTCAACAGGGAGTCAAGGCTCCACAAAGGTGCAGCAAGCTAAAGAACAAATGAAGAAGGAAGGCCTGGATGGAATGAACAAACAACCTGGGAATGAGCAGAACAGTGTCAGGAAAATACACTGAAGATCAGGAATGCAGGAGGATTTGGCTCAGGGTCTGGCAAAGGGCACTCAGGTATGCTAGTTAAATAAAAAGCATACACACAGTATTACATTTGTTCAAGACTGTCGAGGACCCAGCGTCTTGCTGCATCCCACACCTTCAATCTTAACTCTGAGCCCCAGGTTCCTGTTCCATTTTACCAAGTCCTTCAACCACAAGTGAATCAGTCAGCCTGAGCACTTTCAGGGTTCCCCAAGTGGGTAAGGAACATGCATACCTTCTTCAGTTTCTGTAGCACTGAAGGGCATATCTGATCTTTCTTCTGCTCTGGTTTCTTGTTCTTCAAGAGCCTAAGAAAGGAAGAAAAGAAAATCACTGAAAAGACTGGAGACTGCAGATATGTAGCAAAGAAATAAAAATCACAATCAAGGATTTCAGAGCAGAGACAGGCCAGAGGCATGGCTGGGAGATTGGAAAAGGGAGGAGTGGGTAAAGGCAGCACCCCAGTATGATGGTAAGAGACATCTGGGGGAGCACCAAGGTATGTCTCTGCCACTAATCCTCTTCTCCTTTCCCAGGCCACAGCCACCAGAGGTTCTCAAGTAGATGGCACATAAATCATCATGAAACTGGAAAGAGGGGCCACTGTTTCATGCATCTACCCACTTAAGACGACCACCCCTCCTAAGGCACAGGATCTCAGGGCCCCTATGAAAGGGGAAGGCCCACCACTCACAGGGAGGACACAGGATGTGCCTGGGTCAGAAGGGTGCACTGCAGCTGGCATGCGCTGGCTGAGCCTGAAATGAGTCGGTGGCTTAGAGAGAAGCTGTCCTCTTTCGATATTTTCCTTTCCAATGGATCCCCCACAGCCAGTGAAAATGCAGAATTCTGTGATGATGTGCCAAGTAGCAAGACAGCCCAAGCCTGCAGCAGCACATGTCCCAAAGCAAGTACCTGGGTGCACTGGGCAGGCAACTCTGCAAGTGACACAGACCTGGGAATCCCCCGGGATGTGTTACAAGCTTCAAGTAATAAGTGCCTTGCTCCTGACTATTGCAGAAAACAGCCTAAAGTCTGAGCAAAAGAACCTGAAAATACACACCATTTACCAAACCACAAAGGGTACGGAAGCAAAAGAGAGGAATCACCTACCTTCTATGGCTGATAAATCCCCCAGCCTCAGCCCTAGCACTCAGTATTGTCTCATTTAGGGGCCTTCAGGGAAGGTGTGGATGGACCAGAGCAGGTGTGCACTGGGAGCTTCTTGAGAGGGCCCCATGAGTACTTGGGGTTGGAAGAGGGCTCACATGCAGGTTCAAGACTAAAGATAATCACCATCCCCCACCTGTCTACTGGGCATCCTTAGCCCCAAACCCTTGCCCTTTGACGAGGTCAACTGCCAAGCTTATGTGAAAAAGGCATCTGATGATGCTGGTTTCTCATTACAAAACAAGATCTGAAATAAGGAAATTTTTTTTTTGTTTTTTTTTTTTAGTAAATGGGTATATTAACACGAATAATGTAATTCTGGATGCAACTTTAGAACACAAATTTCCTAGCTACCTTAATGTTATCCGAGTTCTAGAACTAAATTTGCAGCCTTCTGATGAACAGAAAATACTGTTATATGTTGGTAACTAATACATTTAGTTTTAATTATTAAAATAGCAATTTCTAGCTCTACAATTTGGGTGTTCAGCACCAACCTGTCATTTTTTGACATTTTATATTTACTACAAATTATCAGTCAACCAGGGTCAGTTGTAATAAAGCGTAAACACGTGATTCTTGTATTATTGAACAAGCATGGCTTCTGAAGGGTTTGTCCACATGGTCAAAAAAATTCAGGGTTCTGCAGTAAGGTTTTACTATTCCTCTAGAAGGCTGTAGATAACTGAATAATTCCTGAACCATGAACCCTGAGACTGAAGGCGTCTCCTTGACAAGACTGAGAGCAGGCTCTGCTCACTGAAGCCCAAAAGAATAGTCCTTCACATCTAAGTCATTATTTACAGCTGTTATTTAAAACCAGACTATTAGAAAAGTAAGATTTAATAAAGCATAAATAATACCATATATAAGCTCATATTTGCTATCCAGATACTAAAGTTTTAGTGTGGACCTACGCAAAAATTGCTACGTATCATATAAATAATAGTGAGTAAAAAGCACCACAAAAGTCTTTACATTCAAGTGTGTTACAGAAACATTTAATTGAACAACTCAGAAGTAATGGCTTTGGATTCCCTGACGAATCGCAGCCCTCACTCCCACCCCACTCTCCTTGCTCACTACTTCTCGGGGTAGGAAGAAACAGGAGGGGGGCTGAAACCTGGAACACAAGGTCATTCCCTGCTCATGTGATCTTTTATCAAGTATTTTTCATACATTGACAATCTCCAAGAAACTAGAAGGCAATGTCTCAGTCATTGTTACTGTGAAGTCCACTACAATAAATATTTGAAGCAGATAGCTGTACTCATCCTACATCCTCCCCAAGATCATCAGTTTATCTCAAATATTTGATGAGACATCATGAACCCAACCTAAGTCGCTGGAAGACTTTAAAATGAAACAAATGTTTGATTATTTTGCTCTCTATGGAGCATGCTCTGTCTCCTTCAGAAGTCTTGTCACCAGGTGCCATACTGTGGTCTGAGCATCCCTTCTAAGGATATGGAGCTAGAGGGAGAGCGGGGTGCCACATCACGCCTCACAGGCATCCCTGAGAACACAGTGGCGACAGGGTCTGGGGCACGAATCCATTAGACCTCTGAGCACTGCCAACTAGACGGCCTCAATTTCTTTACTCAAAATAACATGTTATTAATAACTAAAAGAGGAAAATGATCTTTATGTTTTTCCAGATTTTACACAAAATTAAAATAACGAAGATGAAACACTGAACACCTTGATGCAGGCATAATACGAGAGGCCTCAAAGCTGGTCTGTGGGTCATGCTAGGAAGTGGAAAACTTCCATGAAAAATAATTGGTTTCAAATGACAACTCTTCACTCAAGAAGAATCTTTATTCTGAGACAAACGCTTAACTATATTTAAGCCATATGAAAGCCCAGAATTAGATCTTATACATGTAAAACAGCTCCAAATACAATGCCTTAGATAAGAATTATAATACTATCAATAAATTAATAGACTGTATCCAATATTAGAATATCAACCCAAGATGGGTGGGGCTGCCTCCTGAAAAGGAAACAAAATTATTACTATTGTCTACTGTCAAGATATTCTATCATCATTTTCATGTTGATTGGCGTAATAGTTTTCTAATTCCATGTCCTCACAAGGTACCAGCAAAAAAAAAAAAAAAGAAAAGAAAAGAAAGCATGACCCCCCAAAACACTATTTCTGAAACAAAGCATCGCTGCCTGCACTATCAAGGAGCACCCAGAAGAACTGAGACAAACCTTGATGAGAAAGGCTCTGTCCCAAAAGTATTTCCTGAAGAGCTTAATATCTGCCTCCAGCAAATGCTCCTCTGTGTGATTCAGCGTCAGGGTCAGTGCTTGTGACGAGTGGCTGTACTGCAGGCAGGCATCTTGGCTGAGCTGTACTCGGGAGAAGCCTGGGGAACGTCTGTCCTGGAAACTGAAACGTCACACATCAAAAACTACTCACAGCGCCATAGACACCCATCCCGCAATCCCAGCACTGCCACACCCCCAATTATTACAAAAACATCCTGGAAAGCCACCTACTGACCGTACATGCATAAGAGCATGTAAGCAGATCTGAATGAAGCTTCCTTTTTCCACCTAGAGAAGATGTGGACTGGGAAAATTACTCACAGGTATTAAATGCTTTTTTTTTTAATCTGAAAAGGTGCCTTTTGCTTTAAAAGGAACCCGTGTGGTAAAACAAATTAGCTGGCAGCCAACGGTTTATTAGGTGATTACAGTGGAAAACAGATATGATCTCCAGGGAGCATGGTGAGGCTGGGATGCCACAAACAAGTGAGATATTCATAATACACTGCTCCCACTGTTGTAAACCATTTTCTCATGCAAATTAAAACATGCGTAAATTTGATCTTATTATGCAGGAGCTTGAATACACTTATAAACAAAGGAACAATAACCTCCAGCTAAACTCTTGAATACAAGCTTATTTTCTGTTCTGTTCTGGCTAAGAAGAACTGCCCAATGATCAACTACATGTAGGCTTCATGGTTAGTATCACAGTATCCAGGATGATTTATAAGGTCATGCAACAGCAAAGAAACTTGAGGAGGAAAATACTAGTGCTGCCAGAAAACAGTCCACCTCAGCATGTTGTCACATCCCCTCAGATTGCTCCCAGATTCCTTGTTTCGCAGAACTAGCTCTCTATTTTTTTCCTTTTCTTCCATGACCTCATTTTACTAATGATGCTTGCTTCACAAAAACATAATATGCTTCAATTAAATAGATGTTGTCTCTACCATATTCAGGGACAAAAAGATATCCATGAAGAATATGTGTCTTTAAGATTTGTGGCATCTCCTCAACTCTTGACCCTAATTCCTGGCAGTGACTCCAGAATCTTCCAGAAAAGTACTGAAAGCAGGGCTATCAGCAAGTCACTGAGGTGACTGGACTCTGCGCCTCAGCAGTCAGATGGCCGTGATTAATTTTGAAAATGGAAACTCCATCTTATAAGCAGAATTTAGCTTAAAGTCTACTTCTAATCCCATCCATGAATGCAAACTTGCAATGCACATAATTTCTTCTGGCATGGGACACAGTGAAAGATACAAAGCTACTACCAAAGACGATATCAGTCTTCAGGAACCCAATCTCACAAGAATAATCCAGAATGACTAAGTCAAAGGTATTATCTTTCCTTGCCCTTTGTAACTTATGAAGCGGAGACATGGTGGAGCAAGAAAAGGGCAAGTCCTTTCGGATGGACTTTTCCCTTGTTGGTGGTCATTTGACCAACTGAGGAAAAAAATAACAAAAAACGGAAAGCTCTGATTTCTACTCCAATGTCCACTTATGCACCACACAACCGAAATTACACTGAGTTCCATGAGCCAAACAAGAAAAAACAGTCCATTAAGACATGCCACGGAATAATATTCTGACAATATCTAATATTTCCATAGTACTTTTTAATTTTAAGATGCTTTCCCATTTCTTACACATCAAGACAAAAATCACTATATATAAATTCTCCTTTCATGAGAAAGAATACACACTAATCTGAATCATTCTAAGTAGTAAACAATACATTCATCTGTTCATTGAAACTATTACAATCACTGACATAGAAAACTTTATTGGCGATAAATTATTTCCTTTAGATTATGTCACTAAATCCTATTAGTCACCCCATTGGTTCCATAGTATCTTAAGGTTTGTCTGTTATTCATTGATTCAACAAAAATGTCCATTCTTTCAATGAATGTTAAATGCTGAACACTGTACTAGAAATACTGCAGTGGTGAGACAGTTTTCAACCCACAAATGATTTAGGACAGAGACATACATGAAACTAACACATAAACTTATGGTAAATGTGAATTAAACATAATTTTAATCACAATAATGTGAATAATCATAACCATAAAAGATTATAACATAAAAAGCCTTTCTGAAGAAAAAAACATTTAAGCTGAAACCTGAAAGATAAGTAAAAGACTAGTGTTTCCCAACTTTCTTTTACAATAGCCCCATCGAGCCTTTTTGAGACACTTTTCCACCTGAAACATCATCTCCCCCATCAAAAGTTAGTACCAAATATATCTGACTATCTGTACTTTAAACACAAGAAGTAATGGTAAAATGTAAACCAACATTAGCTTCTGATTTGTTATTTCAATTTTTCCATAATGCTTGGAAGAGTTTATAGGAACAGACTGAAAAAAGCTTATCAAAACTAACTCACTTTGTGATATCTTCAACCAGCTTGGAGTGTCCACCATGGACAGCTAAGTCTAATGGCGTGGCACCCTCTTCGTTGGGTAACGCCAAGGCCTGGACTCCACCAGGTAGACACAAGAGGAACTGGGAGAGCTTAGCCAGGCCCCATCGCACAGCCAGGTGTAAAAGAGATTCTCTGTGTAGAGAAACTGAAAAGAAAGGAAAATACATTAGTTTCTCTGTTTATAAAGTTTGCATCACACATTTCATCAGAGACCAAGTATTTAGATGTAATAAAAAATGTTAAGCAAAAGCATCTAATCCAAACACCTCATTTTAAGATGTGGAGAGGTCACATGATCTGTCCAAGATGGCTGCTGCTCAAACCAGGTCCGTTCAGCCCTGGTACAATGTTCTTTCCACCACTATGGTGCACGTTCCCATCACTTTTCGCGTATGTGCAGTAAAGTCATCTAGGAAAGATCAGTACTAGAAACAGACCGTCTTCTGGAAACAGACACCGTCAATTTCCTAAGTGTCCTTTTAAGGAGATGCTGCCACCCCACAAGGTGAGCCCAACCATGAAGGTGACATGTTTCCAACCTGGGTCTCCAGAGGTGCTCTCCCTGATGAGAATCTAGGACCGAAATGGGCTTCCTAAGTTTAGAAAATTTGAGATCACGGTCCTCTCAAACTTCAAGGAAGCGCCTTTACCCATCAGTTAGATCCCTGGAACTATTTCAATGTGCCAATGCCACCCTCATCTGTGCTTACAAAGCTGGGGCTCTGCCTTTTCACACGCCCTTTGACAGAAGGTTGTTGGTTGGTCTGGCTCTCCGTTTCACTGCTGTGTTCGCTGCCCTACATTACGGGTGCTTCTGGGCTGTACTGTCTTACAGGCTGAGGGGAGTCTTTGAAGTTCTTTATCCCTAACACGTAGCACAGCATCACTTAACAAACTGAAGTCATTCAGCACTTGTGGAGTGGATGGTAAATGCTGAAATCTCAATTATCTGTGTATGTTTAAATTGCCTAATTTGTGTAGGGTTTTGTACACTTTTAATTTTCCTGCAATGACCCAGGATCTAGAGCACCACTGGGCCATAATAAATATTATACTGAAAATATGTAAAAGGATAATTTGCCTACATTAAAAAAAAAAAAGACACCAAGACACACCTTAAAACAAACCTAATTTTAAACTACACATGCTAATCCCAACACTCAAGATCTGCTGGAATAAGAATACAGTAAAAATTTGAGTCATAGCATGCTGTAGTGCAGAGCACGGGCCACGCATCCCAAGGACCTGGATTCAAGACCCAGAGCTGTGTTGCCAACAAAGATGAACAAGTAAATAAAATAAGTAAAGTGCTTCTTCCTCCCCTCAATTCCTGACTGCCTGTCTCTGCTGGCTTTCATTCCTGCCTGCAACTTTCCTTTAAAAAAAAAAAGAATGAGTCACACTTTACCCTCCAGGTAAGTGTGTTAATAATCTGAAAGATCCAGACAACACAAATCACACTGGACTGAAAGGCCTAAGAGGGTAAGGACCTTACCTGCCTTCTGTCCTAGCACAGTGCCTACACATGTCATTTATTTACTGCAAAAAGGATGTGACCACCAGCCTATGCCCTGGTGAGTGCCCATGAAAGTTAGCTTTTAATAATTAAACAATTGGGATCTGTATTTGCTATTTGGAACATCTATCATTCTTCATTCTGCCTCTGATGCTTCTTGTCTAAAATTTGAGAACAGAAAACTACATATTCCCCCCACACAGCTCAGACACTGAAGACCAACGCTGTCTACTTCTCCACACTTTAACATTTTAAACACATCTTCATTAACGTAACTTTATTATGTGAGGTCCATAATGACTATTCATTACAGGAACTTCCTTCAAGGCTCATCAGTTTTTCAGTAGGAAGAACACTTCAAGCCCTACAACCAAAATTAAGTGAGTATATTATGATTCTTATTCAATATTAATCAAACTCCCCTCCATGACTGATACAACCCCATCCCTCCTCCCCTCCACCATTAAAATCAAACTCTAAGCTCTCAACAAATTTTGCCTTGCCTTCCCCCTTCCAGAGCTAACACTATGTAGGTGGAATTCTCTCCTAACATAGTAGACTAGAAACTCAGCTTTGTGTTACCGGCAGACTAAGGGGATGATAGTTATGAAGCTCTGCTTTGAAACAATCAAATGGAAATACTCCACTGCACATGCAAAAGAAAAATGTTTAGTTTATCTTTTTAATTGGTTTATACTGTTACTTCTAGATCTAGATGAATAAGGACCTAAATGTCAAATCTGTAAATGAGCCCTCACAGTGAAAACGCCACCAGCTTCTTGTGTTTTTGCTCCACCATTAATCCATGAGACACAGCACAGACCTCCCAGTACAATGACATCTGAAATGCCAAAACATCTAAAATCTCACAAGGTAGTACATTCCTATGACATGTTTAATGTCCTTGATATTTTCAAAAAGAACTGTGTTGGTTATTAAAGAACTTATCTTTAACTTACTGACATTTAAACTCATTTTAATTGGAAGTTGAGTCTTTATTCTTAAAAAAGATTCCCAACAGAGTAAGTTTGATAACATTTGCCTTTTTTCCTTCTTAAATAATCATCAGGAAGAGATGTGTTGTGATCAGGTGAAAACACACACGCTCGCACGCACGCAGGTACAATCCCCAACATGGCTACCTACATGAGATTATAATCGGCTACTTCTAAGTCACAGATCTTCACCTGAGGCTGATGAGAAACGTCCATGACTTTACCAGGTCACAACTTTCTTCCAAGAAAAATATGACTAAAGGAAACATCTAAACCTTTTGTATTCCCTTTCAAAATACCACCAATAACGGCATTTATTTATGTATTACACATGCATGGAGCCATACATATCCAGCTATCACCCTCTCCTATTGTCCTGAACAGCTACTTCAAAGAGTTGCCACTCTCCTCAAACTGTACTCTATTTTCTCTTAACTCACTTTCAAGGCAAGCTGGCTTTCTACTCTGAGAAAACCAAGGCTGTGATGAGAGAGGTTTCTCATCTTGCTCCTTTACCCTTACAAACTTACTTGAATTTCCACACAGTTCTCATCGGCTGCAATGGGACAAATGTCCCTCTTTCATTCAAGACAAATTCTCCTCCCTGAGTACTCATCCCCTGATATTAAGTCTGCCACCCTATTCCTGAGTTCTGACTTTATTCCATCACTTATAACCTTTCTCTCTTATCTTCAGTAATTCTCAACTACTCATTCTTTCTTCTCAAAAGACGAACATGCTCAACAGTATTTTACCCAAAAACAGTGCCCCCTCAACCTCAGGTACCCTTCTGGCCACAATCCTAGTTACTGTCAATCTTTCACTTTCAAAGAACGAAGACAGGTCTCCACTTCTTGCCTGCCATTTACTCTCTCTGATTTTGGGCTTATACCATTAACTTCTGCTGAAACTTTTTTCACATATCACCAACAGCCTTTACACTTCCAAATTCAGTAAGCTTTGTTTGCTTGTTTTTTGGTTCTCTTGTTGCACATCTGCCGCATTTGCCAAGTGTTGAATGGGTCCTCTGCCCTCAAACTCATCTAGGACGTCACTCTCAGTTCCACGCTCTCCTCATATACTCACTCTTTTGATGCCATGCATTTACATAACTTCAATTACTACCGATAAGCTGTGGTAAAGGCACATTTAATAGGATACGCTACAGAGCCTGGGGCCATGCCCCAAACACACTCAATCCTAGGTGCAATCCACTATCTTCACCCTGACAGATGTGTGAGTGTGGCAGCAAGTTGTTTCCTCCACCAGAAGAGTGGTCCACGCCTGCGCCACTACTCCAGCTCTCCGCTCTCTGCTGTCTGGCTCCAGCCTCACATTTTTTTCAACGGGAGAGGACAGCAACATGTCAGTTCTTCATGGCTGACACTCTCCCCTCACTCCCTCTCGCAATCTACCCATTGCTTGGAGAGATGGGAGAGGGAGGAAGAGAGAATTTCTGATGTCTCAAGAATACAAAAAGTTCACCAAAAAAAATATTTTTTAAGAAAAGGTGCAGGCAGGAAAGAAGGCAAGTAGGCAGGAGGAGAGAGGAGGAAGAAGCACCCTATCATTCTATTCAGTTATTCATCACTGGCTGTGCCCCAACCCAGCCCTCTTCTTCTCCACTCCTCTCCCTCCCATCTAGAACCAGGGACCCTGGGATATGTGTGGACTGTGCCCAGTTTAACCCTAGACCACCAGGGTGCGCCACCAAAATGCTTTAAGAGAGTGTTTTCATGCCATATTTTAGTTGGGAGTGCAGAATAAGGCAAACAGCTTAAAATAGGAAACATAACATATATAAACATTTCTGTCTGTTAGAGAGTCAGATTCTTAACAGCAGTCAGGAAAACAAGCTGTGGGAAGGGGTTATACAATTTGGAAGAGGTAAAGGTATTAATAAAAAATGAAATTTTTAACCAGATACACATGTCTTTTCCTCTTTAGTTGGTACTAGGAAGTCATTTGAACCAATGTCATTAAGACAGAATTGCTAATGATTGCTCTAATGGCAAACATTAAAAGGTGTGATCTGGTGCACCCTGGTGGCCTGGTGGTTTAAACCAGGTCTAGTCCATACACACACACATCCCAAGGTCCCAGGTTCAAGACCTGGGTCCAGGAAACAACCAATGATGAACAAGTGAATAAAATAAAGTGTTTCTTCCTCATCTCTCTTCCTTCCTACCCTCTACCAGCCTTCATTCCTGCCTGTACTTTTTCTTAAAAATAAAAATAGTGGCTTAAATAAGATGGCAAAAAAATTTTTTAAGTTATGAGCTTCAGGGGTTCAATGACATCTGTGTGTCTCACACACTCCGTGAGGTCCAAGCATCAGTCTTTTCTAGACATCCTTAGGTAATTCTAATACAGAGTCAGGATGGGGATCTGCTGTTTTATCTTTTATTGCAAAAACTTTTATTCTTACACATTAAAATAAACTCATTTGTATAGGTTCCCCACATGTGTAGTTCCTCCACTCCTTAGATACATGTGAACACATCCTGCCCTCCACCAAATCACCAAGTGTTCTTCACCACTGTCCAGCGGGCACCACCACTGCTTGCCCCAACCCTGTCCTATTCTCTGTTGGTAACCTCAGGTCTATTGCTATGTCCAAGGGTTGGTTTGGTTTCATCTGTTCCTTTGTTTTGTCTATTCACATTCCACCAATGAGTGAGAATATCTGGTGTCTATCTTTCTTCTTTTGATTTATTTTACTTAGCATAATCCCCTCTAGATCCATTCATGTTGATTCAAATGACAGGATTTTATCTCTTCTAAGGGCTTTGTGGTATTCCACTGTGTATTTAGAACATATCTTTATCCTTTCACCTGAAGTTGGGTACTTAGGTAATATCTGAGTTCTTACTTATTGTGCATAGGACTGCAGTAAACATGGGGGAGCATAAATCTGCGGAATCTGCTACTTTAAATAAGTAGTTAACAGAATACATACCTATAACTTCATTTTTAGACCACTAGCTTCCCAATCAGCTCTTAAGATCTGTTAGCTAAATATTTTACAAATGAATAAAAACCATGATAAAAATCCTGTTAGTGACTGACAAGTTATTTTTAATTCACTTTACTTGCTGCTAAGCCAGGATACAACCTTAAACACTGGTCATACTTTATTTTACCTGTTGAACTCATACTCAATCAGCTGAAATATTAAAAAGTCTTTCTCAAAACTCAAAAATGGGAAACCAGTTTTTTTACTTTCATATAATCTAGGACATTTCCAGAGAATTCTACAATGTGGAATCAATACAAGATATCAAGAATCCAGATACATGCTGTGTAGTATAAAAAGGGACTGACTCAGGGGCTGAGAGATCTGGATGTGAACACTTACAGAGATGTAGCTGTAAGCAGAGCACATAATTCTCAAATTGTTTGATCTGTAAAAGGAAAATGATATCTGCCCTGCCTACTCCCCAGGATTATCAAGGGGTTGTAATGAAAACAGCACATAAAACAGGTTCTTGAGAGAACTATAACAGCCAGTATTGTGGGAATTTACCATTAATACACATTTGCCTGATCTATTTAATACAAAAAAAAATGTACAATACAGTCACTAAACAGATATATGGTACACTTGAAAACAGTTTTCCTCTGGTTATAATTTAAAAGCATAATTTAAGGGAACAAGCTGTCTCCTCAGGAGACACTATAATTGCATCAGTGTAAGACACCAGATGTGCTATTAAGACAAATGCACTGCAGCCCCACGCCCCAGGCAGCAGCAGGGCATGAGGTCCAAGCTCCTTCCCAGCCTGTGCAATAGATTTTCTTTTCATTTGTTAACATTTCTTCAAGACTATAAGTCAATCCACCACTCATTCACTATTTGCTGAGAGCCTACTATGCACCAAGTTCTCTACTGCTCTCCCCTCACACGACAGGTAGGATTCCCAGGCACCTCCCAATAGGCCCTCCAGAAACCCTGTTCTGCTTTGGAGACAAACAAAAATGCATTGCAGTCTAATTTTGTTACTAAGAGGCATAAAAAGAGTAGACTCATCCTGTCTTAGAAATGACCTTCTGAAGTCTGCACTGGAAATCTGAATTCAAGGACAACGAGGAAACTAGCCATTCGCGTGCCCTTGTGCTGGAAGCTAGGGCCCCAAGTGTACAGACTCGGATTGAGAAACATAAACTCTGTGGGTACAGGCAATAGGGGCTTCAATGGGCAATGGGCAGCCCAATGGGCAGTCTTGCCCCTCCTTCAGTACTGGGGGCACATTCAGCAAGGTATAGTCTGGCAAGAGAAGAAGAAGGTGGCAAAGGGAACAAAGCAAATAGGAAAGCCATATGCAAGGTGTTTTTGACCTGGGGTGAGGATGGAGAGGCTGGGAAAAGTTCACTGAAACAGACAACTGTAATGCACAAGTGACAGCAGAGAAACCATCACAGCCACCCTGATTTCATTTCTAAATAGATTCTCGTGACTATGAAGATTTTATATTGTTTACTTCTGTCTGACATTTATTTAGCAATTTACAAGAACTGTCTCATTTATCCTTGACAGCCACTCACTACGTTGGGCCTATTATTAACCCCCCTTCATAGGGGCAGAAACTGAGGCTTGACACACTATGGAATTGTCCAGGCTATTCAGGTAGTAAGTGGTGCAAAAATTTAAAATCAGAGCTACGTTCTTCACCACTTACCACTCATTACACAAAGGATGACTTGAGTCAGCCTGAGCTGCAGTGATATATATTTGTCATGGGAAAAAATATATTAAAGTCAATGACAAAAAAACATTGAAACTATAAAAATTAAAATGTTTTGAGATGAAATACAGGAAAATCTTGTCTTAAAACATTTGGGATCATTATTTTTTAAACCGGGGTTGATGGATTTAATACTCTACTTGTACCTTCCACTTAAAGATTATAGGTTGAAAGACTGGGAAAAAAAATGTATACAGGATTTTTTAAAGCCCAAAATAGATGAGATAAACAGATCAAATGAGAGAAAAAAAAAATTAGGTAAAAGAAAACAAAACCAAAAAGAGGATGCCAGCAAAGAAAGCATGAATAAATTAACAAATTGAGAGTGAGGTTGAAAAGCAAGCAAAATGAAACACACCAGTTCTAAAGGCCCAGACTCACACCCACCAATCTGGACTGATAGACTGATATGCTCATGTGCACATGCACGCACGCTCGCTCGAGGTGTCTGTCTGTCTGTCTCTCTCTCTCTCTCTCTTTTTCTCTCTCCCCACCCCTCTCTCTCTCTCTCTCTCTCTCTCTCTCTCACACACACACACACACACACACACACACACACACACGCAGTCATAACCTTTTTCACTCCAAGCCTGCAAACAAAAAAGATTCTATAGCCACAATGTGGGAAAGAGAAAGTAGGTATGTGGGAATCACAAACTGGAACCTAGGGCAGGGCTATGGAAGATTTGGGAGTGTTTCTCCTTACATAGCTTCACACCTACTTCAAGGCCAATATTTCAGAGTCAAGACAAAGCCTTATAAAGTTCAGGAGGGTAGCCCTGCAGTAAGACACACAGCTTGTCATTTCCCTAAGAACACGCACACCATCACTTCTTGATCCCTGCCCTCCCCCCCAACCCCACCCCCACGCCGGCTCTCCAACACATCTCCTTCAGCCATCAGCCTTTAAATTTCTTTAAACTTAAATAAATGTCTTAAAGTAGTACAAAAACAGTTACCAGTTTTCAAATCCTATTAAAAAATATGCGAAAACAGCAAAAATTAACTTTTTGCCTCAAGATAAATACAAAGAGAATTTTGTATCTAGTGTCATTTTCAAATTTCAGTATAGTCCCCTGTGTGTGAGCACATGCTGCCTCAGCATCCTGCAAGGTCTGAACGGCCTACGGCAGAGAGAAGCCAGGGATGAGACTTGATCAACCAGAAGTAAATTCCAAGACCATCCACAGTCCCGAGTCCTTAGGGAAACACATGAAAGAGGGTGTTTGAAAATTGAAACTTCCTCTTACATTTTATTCTTTGAGAATTATGAGGGAGAAAGTAACCCGAATACATCCATAAGCTCTATTTCTCAGATGTGAGAGTAAAGGTGGAAATTCTCTATTCCAGTCTAAATACCATTGTGGCAGACAAAAGCAGAAAGCTTATGTTTTCAAAGGAAGAGTTTAGAATCCTTTTCTTCTTAAAATATAATACCTTAAACATACAATGTGCTTAGTAGGAGTTTACTGACATTACTGAAAAATAAATCCAAATGCTTTGATATGGTGGGGGGCAGGGGTTGTGTTTTTCCTTAACAGTTAAATCTGTATTAAGTTCTTTACTGCTAGAAATAATATTCATTAAAAATTAAAAGCGAAACAAAGGGAATGGAAGACAGAGAAAACATTTTTAGCATCCTAAAATATTTTTTAAATAAGCATTTGAAACTTCACAAAGGATGCACACTTGTGTGAATGTGTATGGCTAACAACCATGAAACATTTTAACAATTTACCATAGGAACTATTTTAAAGAGCGTTCTCTCCACCACTAGCATTCATTCCATGGGTTACCTTAGCAACTGAAGGAATATAATACCAGCTTTAAATGTTGGGAAAAAAAAAAAAAATCCAAACTGTGGAGATCTTGTCCCATTAGATACTATCAGAAATCATACAGGACAGAAAGTAATACTGTGTATATCACTGCTTGGAAAATGTCAAGATTTTCAAGAATAACATACAAAACCCCAGAATCAGTTGAGACTCATCAGATATTAATTTCAAAACTCCCAGATTGTTTTAAAAATGGAAACGTGCGCTGTGTAATGTATCTGTCCTTTACCGGTTTCCTACCCACTGGTAGGACATGCTGATGTAATTTCAAGCTGGCTGTCCAGTACAATGCTTCAGAGAAGAACAAAGCTGACATTTTGCATAGTCTGCCAGCCAGAAAGCAAGTCTGATAATACGCCCTGCCCTGACCAATCAGGCCTGAAGCACTGGGAGGCTGAGGCCAACCACAGAACCCTGCTCCTAGTCTCACTCTGTTTTCTTTCTAGTTGTACAGCCAGCAAGCTGTAGTCAACGTTAAAAAAACACCAGCCAGGTTCCATTTCAAGTTACAAAACAAATCTTGTTTCTTGCTGGTTTCAGATCTCTTTCCTCCACTCAAAGAAAGAGAAACAGACATTTTCCTCTGTCAAGCACTGCAGGCCCACACCTTCCCTTCCCCAGTTACCTAGAAAGAAGGTGAAGGTTCCGGGTGTGTGGCTTAAAGGGAGATGTGGATGTCACAGAAAATTGGCAGTTCCCACTGAGGCTTTTGTAATGAACTGTTAATTCTCACTTAACGGCTTTTCCTGCAGATAAGAAGCAATATTAAAACTACTCCTTATTTCCTTAAGGTAACACTGAACAATCAAGGAACACTTAGGAGTTGCTGAATAACCCCTATTGTTTAAGCTTTCTTCCAAGGCCTTGTGACCCTCTGCGTTGTTTTTCCTTTTTCCCCATCAGTTATTAAGTGTTTATCCTTTTTCCCCATCAGTTATTAAGTGTAGAAAAATATCTCCTTCAAAGGGAACTAATTTATAATAACCCTATCAATAAAGCAAAGTATCATGCTAATCACCTTTCTAATAACAGTGTAGCTTCCATCACCTATACATGAAATATGTGGTCCTTGGCAAGTTTTCTGCTTTTCCTTTAAGATACTATTTATTATGCTGTGATTTGTTTTTGCAGAGACAGATATTACTCATAGTATCTATAAGAGCATATATGTGTTATAACATGTGTTTTGCAAATAGTGAATCATTTCTCTAATTTCTGGATTCAAGTTTAAATCTGTCTGACCTAACTCTACTGCAGGTATTGACAAGTTAAGGACCACACTCTTAATCTAATCTTTTGAATCAACAATTAAAATATTTAATTCTCAGTGTGCCCTGGTGCCTCAGGCGCCAATTTGGCGACTGGAGTACAAACCATGCAAAATCCAAGGATCCAGGTTTGAGACCCAGTACCAGGGGGAACAACCTAAATAAATAGATTCCTCTTTTTAAAAAAATGCATCTTCCCCCTCTCCCTTCCTCTCTATTTATATATATATTTTTTTTTTTTTAACAGCAGAAAAGCTGTAAAAGTTCAATAGATTTACTCTAAAAAGTTCAACTTATAGAATCAGTTTTATAGGCAAGAAGAAATTTTAATTCTTTAAACTTGAACAATCAGTCTAACTGATAAAGCTATCTTTGTTTATTAAAGATTTTAATATATTTGCCCTACAGATTTAATCCATATTGTAAATATTTTCTCTACCAAAAAGTAATGGTAATTATGTGATGAGGTGGAAGTGTTAACTAATATTGTGGTGGTAATAATTTAAAAATACTTAAATGTATCAAGTTAACATGTGCTACCTTAAATTTACACCAAAATGGCAATTATATATTGATAAAGCTGGAAAAGTCCATTTTTTAATAATTTGTGTAATGAAGAATTCCAAATATTTCCCCCAAAAAGAGTTTCTTCCTATAGAGAAATCTGTGAACATATGACCTACTTTTTTACCTGGAAAACTGAGGAAAAATCAAAATTCATTCTCCACAAAATGACAATTTACAATTGTCTTCATCTACAAATTGCTGTTACATGATGGGTTTTAAGTACAAATGTATGTGATAGTCTTTATCCGAACTTTATCTTTTAAGTAAGTGGGCTTTGTTCCTTAAATCAAACACATAACTAGGATAAAGTCTGACTATCCCATTGGTTGAGAGAAGAGATATGTTCCCAGGGACAATGTCATCGGTCCTCCGAGATGGCATCTGTATTCCTAGTAGGTTCTTTACTCAAATGGCAGCTTCCCCACTGGTGATGGCAAGCTTGCTGGCAGTCATGCCAAGCTTCTGGGGACATAAGGGAAGGGCAATAATTTGGCTGTTTGGGAAAAGGAAGATTACATCAAAACTGATCTGAGCATCAATAGACTAAAACACAATACTTTATCCTAGTTACCCTTATTGTCAAAAGTATGCCACTCTCGAAGAAAATGTTTCTTTCCAAAAATAAAACAAGCAAAAAATAAAACCCAAACATGAGATTAATGTAAAGTTTTACTCAATAATTATATGCTACTCAAAATTTTACTGCAATTTTGGGGTCCTGAGACTCTGCAAAAGCTTGTATCATAAAAGCTATTTCAGAGGCAGAATGGGCTTAATTTCATGAAATAGGAATCCAATTTTATTTATGGCACAAAATTAAATAAAACTCAGGATATTTCCTTCCCAAGAACACTAATGAAATTGTGCTGTGAGTGATGATGGGCAAGATGCAGGGCCAAGGAAAGGCTTTACTTTACAAAACACAATACTCCTCTCAGACTCGAGCCCTTCTTCAGAATCTCAGGCAATTCTTTATAACTGTTATTTAAAAGGGATGGGAGGGTAAAGATATATTATAACATGTAAGGAAATATAATAACGCTTCACAGTAAGGCTTCAATCAGACTCTTCCATGACAAATTCATTACAAAGGGAACAGGTGAAAACACCCAACTCCCAGTCTTTCCCTGGAAGGAGGTTTGACTGGGTTAGATTTTACAACCTTTAAAAGTTTCTCCTGCCTTTCCAAGCTTCCAATGAGCCTACATCTTAGGTACTGACTGTGATCTTTTCTGTTGTACACCTCAATTACTGGGAGTCACTAAAAACAAATATGGTAGCTTGGACAATCAGAGGTTTGACAGACAAGGAGCTCAAGCTAGACTGACTGACAAAGTTCATCCCCTACATGAGATTACTTGGTCAAAATTGGGAGAGATGGAGATGGCTATTCTAGCTAATGAACATAAATCAATACAGAGTCAAAGAACATGCAAGAAACAGTAATAAGCTACAAACAAAATAACAAGATAAATATCTAGGAAGAGATCTTAGTGAAGGATAAAGGATTTATCCAATAGAGTTTAAAACAGACAAAACTGCTCACCAAGATCAGGATTATAATACAAGAAGAAAGTGAGAATTTCAACAAAGAGGTAGAAAACATAAGAAAGTGCCAAATGGAATCAGGCACTTCACTCTGTACCAAGTCACACAGCTGCAAATACAAAACTGAACTCAAAAAGCTCGATAGAGGGGGTTGCAAACCCATACTAGAGCAAAGAGATAAAAGGTTCAGTGAACTCCAAGACAGGGCTGTGGAATTCTTCCAGTCAGAGGAGCAAAAAGGAAAAGGAACTAACTTAAGACTTATAGGACACCATCAAGCAGACCAATTTTCACATTACAGGGGTCCCAAAAGGAGAATAAAGAAAGGAGAAGAAAGTTTACACAAAACAAAATAAAACAAAAACAAAAAGGTTGAAAATCTACCCTAACCTAAAAAAAAGAAACACATTCAGATCCAGACAGCCCAGAGAGTTCCAGACAAGATGAATCTAAAGAGACTGAAACATGTTATAACTAAATTGTCAAAAGTTAAAGAGACAATTTTAAAAAGAAGAGGAAAGCAACTTGTCATGTCCAGAGAACACCCATAAGACTATGAGCAGATTCTTCAGCAGAAATCTTACAAGTCCTAACTGAGGGGTATGATCTATTGAAAATGCTCAAAGAAAAACTACTAAGAATACTCCACACAGCAAAGTTGTTGTTGGAATTCAAAGATAGCACTTTCCAGACAAACAAAAGCTAAGAGTTCCTCATCACTAGTCCAGTTTTACAAGAAAGGCTAAAATCTTCAAGATGAAATAAAGGATGTCAGTAAGCAACAGGAAAATATGTGAGTATAAAACTCACTGGTCAAAGTAAAAATACACACACATATATTAGGAATATCCTAATATTGTAATGGTGGTGTGTCAATCATTTATAACTAGTATAAAGGTTAAAATACAAAAATATTAGAAAATAACTATAAAAAATTTTAATAGATATATAATATATAAAGATATATATGGTAACATCAAAACAAAATGAGGGGGTGAATATAAAAATGTAGACTTTTGATATATGCTTGAAATTATCAGATTAAAACAGATTATTTTTATGGAAGGCATATTGCATCTGAACATTACATAGGTTTAAGATTACATCACTGAAAATTAACATCTGCATATGATACATTATGTTTATCACCAGATGAGTGAATGAAGATGTGGTATATATGCACAATGGAATACTACTCAGCTATTTAAAAATATGAAATTCTGACATTTGCAATATCATGAATTGGTTGGACCTAGAGGGAATTATGATTAGTGATATGTCAGAAAGGCCAGCATTGTATGATTTCACTCTCATGTGGTATACAGAGAAGCAAGACCTATATATCAAATCAAACAAAAGTAGACTGAGTCTCTAGACTCAAATCAGCAGTTACCAGAAGGAAAAGGACGGGTGGGTGAGTAGGGTAAAAGGGGTTAATCATATTGTGAAAGATAAAATTGGACTATTGGTGGTAAAATAGATGATTATAACACTATGAAAGTTTATGTAAGTCTCAAGGTAACCACAAAGCAAAAACCTATGGTAGACACACAAAAGGTTAAGAGAAAATAATCAAAGCACACCACTAAGAAAATCAACACAGTACAGAGGATGATAAGTAAAATAATACAGACAGCAGAAGGCATTTTTAATGTAAATTTGTTTTTAAAAGTGGCACTCAGAAACAGGGTGGAATAGCAGTTGCCATAAGATGGGGTCAGGTGGGGAATAGGGATAGCCTGGTAAAAGGGTACACCCTTTCAGTTATGAGATTAGTAAGGTCTCAGGATTTAATGTAATTGTGATTATAGTTAATAATATATTGTATAAACTTGCTGAGAGAGTAGAACCTAAGTGTTCTCACAAATAAAAGGCAAATCTGTGAGGTGACGGATGTGTTAATAGCACTTGGGAATCCATTCACAACATGTACATATGTTGAGTCATCATACTGTATACTTTAAATATATTCTAATTCTGTCATTTATACCTCAATAACGGTAGAAAAATAAAACAGACAACTAAAATCAGAAGGGAAAACTACTAAATTAATAGCCAAGTACAACAAAGAACAAGTCCAAAATAGTTCAAAACTAGAATCCCATCCAATGAATTTGAATAGAAAATGAGTCCAACTACATCCAATGATGTGTCCATGTACACTGTCAAAATCTAATGTAACCCACTTGATTGAGGGTACCCATGTGAATCCTTCACATAAACTTCATTTCCAACAGCAAAATGATTATTGTCTAATCATTTTGATTCATCTATACAATAGAAACCAAAGGTTCCCCCCCATAACTAATATACCTTCTAAAGTAAAATTAAAATTGAGAGAGCAATCTATACTTGAATTTATTGATCAAAATGCCCAATTCTTTTTAAAAAAGAATTCGAATATTTCTGGTAGAAATATCCTAATATACATTTTAAGATCTACCATTTAAAAAACAGGCCATAATTGGTGTATCCTAGTGGCTCAGGCACTAAGTCTGTGGTGGGGGTGTGGACCATATAAAGACATAGAACCCAGGGAACCACAGGAAATGGGGCTGGATGCAACAACTAAAATAAATTAACAAACATGCTTCCTCCTTGCCTTTCTTTAAAATGCTTCTTTCTCCTCACCCTTCCACTCTTTAAAATTAATAAATACATAAAGTAAGTCATTATCCATACATGGGCTGTAACATAATAGAAGTGAAGAATAAAAAGGCAGATACAGAGATTTTAAACACATCGAAGGTGAAATCCAATATTCAAAGATGGTTAAAACCCTCAAAATAAAGTATAGTTTAAAATTCTGTCTCTTAACAAAGCTGTAGAGAAATTCCATGCCTAGATTCAGGTAATGTTACCTCAAGTACTATAAGCTTTTCTTAAAGAACATTTTAGAAAATGTCTTAGAAATTTTCAATAATTGTTCTTAATACCAGGATTTCATCCTATGCCGTAGCTTCATTTGTCCAGACCAACTGCAATTTGCTTTTCACATATGTTCACATTATCATATAGTCTCTATATAGGGAAATCCATTCACATACACACACACACACACACACACACACACAATCAACTTTTACTGAGAATTCAGTACATTCAGACATGGTCCTAGAGCCCACCCTGAGCAAACAGTACTTCTTTCCTTAAGAAACCTTGTCACCTCCTGAAACAGCAGAGGATCAACCAGCCCAAAGAGGAGCAACTCGGGGCCTCAGGGAACCAGACACATAGAGCAAGACTCTGGGACAAAGCAGGGAGTAAAAGCCACCTAGGAAACAAGCCAGTAAATTGTACAGCACATTCTGAACTTGACAAAGAGAAGAGATATCAATGTTCTCGCCAAGACCCACCTTCAAGTGAAGAATTTCCCAAGACAGTCCACCCAAGGGGCAACTCCAGGTGGGTCAGAGCCAGCACCAGCTCCTCGTCCAAAGCAGGCAGTGCTCCCACCGTGAGGGCAAAAGGAGTCAGCAGGGTCTGATGGCTCCCAGCGGTGAGGCGATGTGCTTGGGTGACCAGCAAACGGGCCAACCTGCATGCCATGTTGTCCACGTAGGTCACTGAGCTGGAGCCCATGGTCACCGGGGAATAACCTTCTGAGCAGAGGCACACGGACACCATCACTGTCTCCTGAAGTCCATGGCCTGGACAACAAGACAGTAAACAGGTCACCCAAAGTCTGCAGGACAAGCTGCCACAGGCCCACTGACATCCTAAGGAGACCACCCACTCCAGGAGAGCACCCCAGGAAGGACAAGCAGTCAATGATCTGTAAATGTTGCCAAGCCTCTGGGACCAAATTAAAGCGGACTCCATCTACTCCAGCGGCCTCTGATTTTAAAACGTATTTATGAGCTCTGAGCATGTCAGCATCTATTTTCCTCTCATTACTAAACACAGTTATTTGGCCCACCTTCATCTTTTATTACTACTCCAATCCTCACAGGCCGATGTTCTTCTCTACTCTGCCATTTCCTTGAGTCATATATTTTTACATATTTAGGTGACAATTGTGTAAGGTGGCACCACAAAATTACACAATTTTCCCTCAGTGCACAGAATGCCTCTGAATATGAATCAGGGCAGCTCAAGACAATGCTGAAGAACTGTTTATATGTGTTGCTCAGTGTCCCCTCCCCACTTCTGAGAGTGGCTTCTCTGTGTCAATGGTGTTCTTAATGCTTCTTTTTTGGTGCTCACCTAACCCTGGCATCTGCCCCTCCTCCTGACACTCTTCTTTTGTTATATCAAGGTTGGTGAATATTTACCGAGGCACACTGTACACTGCCCTTGGAAGAATTTCCAGGAGTTAGCATCACCAAACCTCTGTGATTATGGTTATAACGACTAAACCAAAGGGTTGATATTGAGTCGCCACTGGTCCCCAAGCAGAGGACTAATGGGTACAAGTCACTCTGCCTTAGTCTCCAAAGTCTTACCTCAAAGGCAATGCTGCCAGGGCATCAAGGAACAAGTCTCCCAAGTTCACTAGAAGCAAGAGTGACTGCCATTTTCATATTCACCCTTCATAGGGGTCCAGCGGTGCAGGCTCACAACGCAGTTCCTACCCCAGACAATGCATGTCCAGTACCCATCAGAAAACTCTGTCTGCAATGTTTGAAAGGCTATCCTGGTAAAACTCTAATAGGGGAAGTTTATGGTTCAGAAACAGACCACCTCTCTGTAGGAAACTTTTTAAATGAAGGCAAAAACTCACTTTGAAGTAGGCCAAAATATAATCAAAATGATCGTTAACACACAAGGAGCAGGAAGGAGGTTCACTTCCACAAAAGGGCAGATACAAAAGAGATAGCCAGTCGAAGAAACCATGTGCAATCCATAGGTACCTGACTTTTTTTTCTTATAAGAATGGGAATTATTCAGACAGAGAGAACAGTGCTTAAAATTACCCAGAGTCTCAGAAATTAGACAACAGGGTAATTCAATGACCATGGTCATGACTGCAAGATCTTTGCACATCGCAACAATTCTATGTCTGCATTTTTGCACGTTTACTGCCTGTCTTCTTGCCACATGTAGCTGTTATTCTAGAGATGTTCTTGGACACTCTTTTCCTTTAAAGATGAAGTCAATCTGACATAGAAGAAAAGTTGGAGGTTATCCATAAAATACCAGCTAAGGGGGCCAGCAACACCCACTGTTAAGGAAAACAGACCAAACAACTAAGAATAACAAAACCCTCCTTGTGCTGTGTAATAGCACCTTGATTACAACTTTAGGGTGCAGCTTAATGTCTCATCTACACAACCCACACCCCCAATTAAATGACCAAATAATCGCATCGAAGAAGGGCTATTTGATCATAACACATTAACATGATGCATTAATTCGTTATCTGTCATTACGGTAACTGAAGAAGAGAGAATCACAGGTTTCAGAAGCTGAACAGTGTGGTGGTGAACAAAGTTCTGGAGTCTGAGACCTGACAAGGAAGACTCTGGAATGACTGGGTACCACAGAAAGAGCCACAGACACCCACGGTACGAACAGGGAGAGGAAGACATGGGGGCCACTGAATTGACCATGGGGAATGAGAAAGGGAGAAAAAAGACAGCTGTCAATATCTCAGTGCAGCCTGAGCCCTGCCTGGCAATGGGATCGCAGGAACTACAGCAGGGAATATTCTAAGACAGAGTGTCGCCTCCACTGAACTGCATCCTGAACACACCCAAGAGAGTTGGGTCTAAGGCGAGCCTGCTCAAGAAGTTGCAGACACAGCTGGAAGAACTGCGGATGGGAGCTAACCAAGTGTTAGTGTTCTTAATGTCTGCACATGCACACGTCTGTGGGTACACACACACACTCCACCGTGGAGCACTGCTTCACTTCTGGCAGTCCTCTTTCCAGCCTACAATCCCAAAGGAAAGATGCTTACAGAGAGGTTTCCCGGGGGCACAATAAGGAGAATGCCTCACCTGGAACGCTGGATTGCAGCACATTGTCCTCAGAGCGTTCTGCTATCACGACGTGTCTCTGATGAGCTCCATTGTAAATAAAGTAAAACTCGGCATCTTTAGGAAGATAAACATTTTTGCCAAACTTCGCATAGATGGTCATCTGCCCCTGAAAAATGAATAAGTCGGGGCGTTGTCACACTTCCTTGTCCTGGCTCTAAGAAACCACCAGAAACAGGGCGTCCGTCCAAACAGTGCTGTTTGTTATGTGCACTTCATGTGGTTGAACTCCTGTCCAACAACAACATTTTTGACAACCAGGAGATATTTTCTGATATATTAAAGTATGGGTGTCAGAGGGGCTTTGTTCTGTTTTTCAAGTTGAAGTTTGCAGCACAGGAAAGGTTTCTTTTTCATTTACTAGATGGATAAATGTGATACTTGGTTGTTTTTGTTTTCTTTGAATTCCTACTGATGTCTATTCATTTTTTCCCTGTACCCGAGATACCACCATAGTACAAAGGTCCAAAATAATTATTTTTAGCTCTGGCCTTACCCTGCACTGGTCCACAGCAGGTGGTTAAAAGCTAAGACTTACAAATATTGCCACCTAAATAGCACCGCATGCTCCTGCACTTGCTATGCCATTTCCAATGACCGCTGGTCTTCTCTAAAGGATTTGCAAATCCTCCATCTCATGTGGTTTTGATCTCATGCTTTTGAGAACTTCTGGTTGGCACAAGGCCCTGCACAGTGCCCTGTTCTCAAGGAGAAGGTCACCAAGGCATACTCTGAGGAAGAAAGGAAAGTCAAGGAAGCAGGCCGCAGGCTAGAGGTGTGTGTCATCATCCAGAGGCTGCGTGGAGGGGCCCAATCAGAAATCACAGGTGCAGCACGCATGAGGCAGCAGCCATGGAAGGGCCTTGTCAGATGGTCTCAGGAGCCCTAAGACCCCAAAAATGTGGGACACTCCCTCCTCTCAAGCACAAAAAGGCCATAAAAAGGGGGTGCTTGCAAGGGAAAAGGACATTCCGCCCAACCCATGGGAGTGGTAGGGGAGTAGGAATCAGAAGGAGGAGAGGGCTGCCTGCTTTGGAGGCCCTCCAGAGCTCAGCCCAGTGTGGAAAGTAGCTAGGTTTCTGTGTGCTTGCCCGACAAAAACAAATCCACTCTCCAAGACTTCCTCACCCTGCGATCAGGGAGAAAAGTAAACAAAATGTACACAGCCTCTTTACCATCTGTTTGCTGTTGATGAAAGGTAGCATGATATTCCACTGGATACCAAGAGTTAGGCCTATCAGTATCAGAAATAAAATCAGTGCTGAACTCTTCTTTCCAGTAACCACATGGTTATTTCATCTAAAATTCTTGATATAAAAAAGCTATATTCTAGTTGTTGGCAATCCATCACACACAGAGAAAGTTATCTTAAATTATGAAGTGTTATAAACACACATGGTAGATTTCTGAAAAAATATTACCAGCTCACCATTATGAATTGTCCTTTCTCTGTCTGTAAGGACACACACACCCACAAACATAATCAATAGAAAGTCACATGCCAAGAAAAATCTACTGTACAATAGCTTTTAAAAAAAAAAGTTCAGGAAGAGGATCCGAAAAGCAAAAAATAACAAATGTCTGACATGACAGAGAGGAAACTTAGATGAAATTCCATTTCCTAAAAAAGGAAGAACAGCTTGCTTTAGTCATATTCCCAGTTGCTGAAGGGACTGTTCATTGTCCCGGGACAGAATCTGATCTGACGTGTTGATTTTTTTTTTTTTAAATAGAAAACAAATTGCATAAACAGATCAAAGTTTTTCACAGATCACAAGGATCTCTACTCAAAACAATGATCATATTACTATTTTATTTGGTTGGGTACATGTGGACTGCAACTTATAAAAAGAGTTTAATTGCAACCCTTTCCAATGTAATACAACCCTACACAGTACAGTTTCATAATTCAATTATGCCTCCCTTTCAGGACCATTCAATGTTTACACTAGTAATAGACAACAGTCAGGTTGGACAGAATAAATTAGTCCGAGCACTAAGAATAATATTCGGCAATCAAAAGAGGTCTCTTTTGCTCAAAAAGATGAGAGAGACATGATGAAAGGTAGAAGGAGGGAGAGTGATAAAGAAACCATCATACAGCACCCATGAGAAAGAAGGAGATAGAGTCAATGGTTGAAAGGGGAAAATGAGAAATAGGAATATGAAAGAACAAGAAATACGGCATTCAGAAAAGTCAGAAAAAGTTCATAGGAGATGTATATAAATGACATAGAGTGAGCAAGAAGAATGGGCTTCTGAAAATGTGCCGAGGAACAAGTCTAACATCAACAGGAGACAATTCTTGGCCAAGCGTGGGGTATTTTTAACCACTGTGGTCACTGACTATCTGAAACTTTTCCTGAAAGGATGCTCATTTCATCCATGGCAAAGATGAATTTACACAATTCCAAGAAGCCTCCATTATATTTCCTCATCTAGATTCAATTGCAAACTTTGTTTTAAGCAATTGAAAACTATCAGTGCTACCAAGTGAATCTGTTGGCAGAAATAATAGAATATAATCACTTTTACTGTCAACTCACTATATCCTAAGTAAAGACACTCAGGGATTTCACTTGAAGCTTCTGGAAATAGGGACATAATAGACAAAACTACCTTCCCAAATTATAAATTTCATGTACTCTGTTCAAAACCCAAATTGAATTTTTCAAATGGAATGAAGCATATTCTAAAGTTTGTCTAGAAGAATAAGCACACACGAATAGAAACAAAAATTCAGGAGAATAATGTTTGAACTGTGGGGGTGCAGGGGCAGGGTAGAACTTGTCCTGCAATAAAGCAGAACATACAATAAAACCATGATAAATTAAACCATAGTAGAGGCACAGAGAGAAGCCACAAGGTACAGAGTCCAGAAACAAATGCATGGAAATTAGATAATAATAGTGGCATTTCAAATTCATGGGGGAGAACAGATTACTCAAAAAATTGTTTTGGCAACCTGTGAATTCTTCTAAATAATTTAGAACCCTTACAGAGATATGAAATGTCATCTGCCTATATATACATACATAAAAAAACAAATCTGAAATGACACATACACTATTTTGTTATCTGCTCTTTATATAAAGCACATCTTCATCATATTTTTAAAAATTGTTTTGGAATAATAACTATCCAACAGGGGCAAAAACATGCCCTGGGCCAAATATGCAAATTCTCCATTTATTCACTATTAAACATAAAAATTCAGAAGTGCATAAAATTAGAAGACTGCCTAAAACTTTTACTATTGAACAAAATATCAAAGAGACGCACTTTTCATCTATACTGACGCCACCCTAATACATAAACTTTTTATTTTACTTATTTCCTTTCAGTCTTTTTTCAACACATATCACACAGCTGTACTCACGGCATAAATACTCATATGGCTATGATTTTCTCTCTTCCATCAGAAGCATTTTTCCATGGTATCATATTTGGTGCTATTTTTAATTATATTCCATCAAGTGTTTGATATTACAAAATTTACTTACTCATCCCTCTATTGTACATTTCAAACTTTGAACATTATTAAAAAAGTACTAAAAAACATTTTCATGAACACTATTTTTATGATTTAAATTACTTTAGAATAAATTTCAGACATAAGTCCAAAAGTGAAAAATTATCACAAAACGCAGTTTTCCAAAAACGTCCTATCAATTTTCACTACCGCCTATCCTGGTCAAGATTATTATTTTCATCTCAACCTTTCTAAAACTCCTTTGCATTATTCCCTAAGTCAACATGTAATCAACAGTTCCTTGTATATTTAATTCACATTTTTCTTTTGCCACTAAAATTTATTGTTCACTTTTATAAAAGTCTGTTACTAAATGGTGCCAACATCACTAGTGCACGGATCAAATTTCAGTTGAAATATCTATTCTTCCTTCTCACATCTGAAATGCCCTTTGCCTTAAATAGGTCAAAATATTTACCTTCCCAAGTACATCAACAATTCAGATCAGCATCAGAATTATTACCTTTTCCTTCTGAATAGTGACGATGTACCAAATATGACCTTCTCGTGCCCAATAAAAAGCATTCAAATACTTCTGTAAAATCTCTGAAGAACATAAACATTGGCAATAAAGAAAATATGTAGTATAGAAAAGCTAAACTAACCATAATCATACTACACACACCTCAATAAACAAAACACACAAACAAATCATGTAAATTAACCCTTTTTTATCATCAAGCATCCCCCTGGAGAAATTCTACTTGTAAAACTCACCAATAATTCTCAGACTAAACCTTCTTCTGAAATTCTGTGACATCTATGGATTTCTTATCAATGAGCCAACGAGGTTTTAGAGGTTTTGCCACCTTAAACTACTTCATCCATCTCTCCTACTCTTCCAATATAGCATGTAAGATGAAACTGGTCGACACTGATGTGTATATTTTAAACACTTTTTCATTAATCTATGTCTCTAATATCCTGAATATCTTGGTACCTGTATTATCTGAATTACTGAGTATTCTTGTATAATGTTCTTGTTTTTCACTTTGTTCTTGCTCATGATAGACAGTGTGTCTGTATAAAATTAAACTTGGTTAGTAATAATGTCATTTGTTGAACAACCTTAACTATCAATTTTCTAAAATATCTACTATGAGTAGGCAATAAATACTGTTCAAATTATGCCAATGATAACAAAGTGTGCATTTTTTATAGTAGGGTTTCTTAATCTAGAGTCACAGGAAGAAACTATAATGGGTTTCAGGTGATCTGGGAAATTCTTAAAACTGTAAAACTGTTTTCATATGTGTGTGTCCAACTTTCTAAAAAAAAAAAGGGTTTATCACTTTTACCATATTCTCAAAGGAATCTAAAGATTCAAAAATATTTGAACTCTAACTTTTACAGAAACAAGAGTGTGAACTTAATAAATGCTTTTTAATAATAAAGGTGAACTTTTTATATGATAGACTTTTTCTAATGTGTTTTAGGGTATTCTAATAAGATATTTCATACTGGGTGATTTTTAGGAGAGAAGCACAATGAAGGCAAATGTTAGTTGACACGTTAAATATAATGAAAATGCACTAGTATGTGCTATGAAAACCATGACACAAACATAATGATCTATGAAAACTATCAAATTCATTGTTTTTAATCTTTCAAACTTGCCCTCTTTACAATAACAAAAAGCAGAATATCTACACAGGGCCTTCCCTGAAGAGCACAGTGTATTAAATGTTGTAAGAGCCTTGAAAAAAATGATGATGATTATCCCATTTTATAGGGAAGTAAATAAAATTACAGAAACTAGAGAACTAATGCTAGTACTAACTAGTCCAGGATCCAGAGCCAGAGGACAGTATTGCGTTTCTTGATTTCTGCTGCAACCTCCTCCGTTAGGTTATCTTCTTTGCATTCCTCCAGCACAATTCCAAGCAAAGTACTGACTACAAAGTCCTATTTACATTACTGAAGTACTTCCTTATGACAAAGTGTGAGCATGCAAAACCCACTGTTTCTTACAAATGGATGCATGCCTCTATATACATACATATATCACCTTTTATGTGTCCAATATCTCATGATTTATAAGGGGCTTTGTGTATTTTATTTTCTCATCTTATACCAGCAATAATACCACAAAGCATTACGAGGATTCTCATTTTACAAATAAACACATCAAAATTATGAGGTCCAAGGAGTGCAGAGTCGCAAGTCAGATCTGTATCTTCTGGTTTCAGTCCCAGCACAGTTTTTCATCCAATATGTTATTGCACCACAAGTGTTCAACTATTTACTGACTGTTCTAAGCCTTTGTATTTAATTCTTTTTTTTGATAAATATAGGCGTTCTCAACTTGAAATCCATAGGCAGATAGGGTGGCTAGAGGGGAGGTCAGAGAAATGTTCCTTAATCCCCTTAAAGATAAATGTAATTTCAAGCATTCATCTGGGGTGAGAGTGTCTTTTAATCAGGGTACAAGGATCAAGTCATTCAAAAAAGGTTAAAAACCACAGATATAAAGCACATTTAAAGCATTTTTGTATAGTATAAAATATCAAGATCATTCAAATTCATCATTCTAAATCAAAATGAAGTCAACCAAGGATTTTTTGGTGAATACAGCAGAACAGCACTAAAATAAATATTAAGAGAATTATTCAAGCAGGAATAAAATAATCTCAAGCAGAACCAGAAGAATAGAAGCACTGAGGAGCAGAAAAATGAGTAATGTGAGTAAACACAATCTATAATGTGAAAGTAATAATATTCTGGAGATTAATATATTTTAGAACTCCAATGTGCTAACACAAAAATGTAAAAGGTAGGTGAAATTAAAGTACCAGTTCTGGGACAGTGTTAACATAATACCTTATTGTATTTACAACATGTCATATATACATATTTTAAGTTAGGGTTTAGCCACTACAGAGCACAGAAGAATGTGTAACTAAAAAATTACAAAGGGAAAAATGAATTTTAAAATATTTAATAAAAAAAAACAAGATGAGAAAAATGAACTTAAAATGTGTGTTAAATAGTTGTATGATAGGTGTGAGTATTTGATAAATAAATCTGACATACTAGCACTTGTATCAAATGTAAATACATCAAATGACCCGAATACACCACCAAGTCATTTTGACTTTAGTTCAAAATCAGTAACAATTAACTATATGCTAGTTAGGAGACACTTTAAAAAATAACACAGAAAAACCTCAAAGAAATAATATATGCTATGCAGTACTCACCAAAAGAAAACTAGTATTGCCAAAAATATCTGAGCAGCTTTTAAGGCATGACATTACTAAAGAAAATTTTCATCAGAAAAAGTCAATTGAAAAGACAGTGTTAAATCTATATGCATCTAATAAGAAAGCCTTAAAATATTTAAAGAAAAAATTAACAAATCCAAATAATTAGTCAAATTCATAATCACAATAGGAGACGATCTGGCTCATTTGTTTGTTTGGTTTCTCTATATAATCCCATATAAGTGCAAATCATATAATGTTTATCTTTCTCCTACCTTACCTTACTAAGCATGGTAGATTTTATTATGCTTCTCTCAATAGATGATAGAACAAGTAGACAAAAAATTCATGGATATAAAAGATCTAAATTAGACAATAAAATTATTCATCAAGAGGAATAATTATCATAAACTTAATGTGGATATTAGTATTTATTTTAAGGTATCCTTATTCAAATCTCTATATTAAACTAAGTTAAACACAAGTACAAATTAATATGCCTTGAAGACTTTACCACTTAAGGGAGTGATTCAACACTACAGAACTGAAATACTTTGTTTCTGCAGCTGAATTGAATAAAAAACAATTCATGACAAATGCATAAATGACTCCAGATTCCTCACAAGAACAAAAGTAGCCTTTTAAAAATTCCTTAACTTGCTTCCTTTTAAAATCACTAAGTTACCAACAGATTGCATGGAAACCCAGAAATCAAAAATAAGTATCTGATACTGTAAATAGAATAACGTAGTAGGAAATGGACCAGGTTGAGTACAAGAAGATTTAAATTATAATCTCTACTTTTACATTATTCTCAATTATTTCTTGAGGAATAAAGATCCTGTACTTGGTTCCAAAATAATCAACTGCAAAAATAATGAAGCAAAAGACAGTTAAACAGCTGAATACCAGTTGTAATTTTAGTCAATAATCAACTAAACATGAGCCATCACTGAGACAGCCACCCAAAAAAAGCCAACCCTACCCTACACTGATGAAAATCTAGTAACTCAGTAAGAATGACAAGGATGCTGAAGGGATTCAAAATCCATGTTGTCATATGCGGAACAATTGAAGGAACTGGGCCTGTTTTGCCAAAGAAGAAAAGATTCATGGGTAAACAGTCAATGGTTACAAGTATCTGAGGGTCTCTGATTCAGACAAGGGAGTTGGCATGTTCTGTGGCCCCAAGGGGAAAGCATAAAACAATGGAGGGAAGCAGAGTTCAGTTCTACAGTGAGAGCCTGCTAAGGATCGCAGATGTCCACTCAGGACAAGGATCAATTCAGTTTAAGAGAAACAAGCAATTCTAGGAGATGGTGGCTTTGCTTCTTGTTTTTGTTTTGCTTATTTATTCTAAGAGAAAATTGGGCTAAAAACCTAAAGCCCTATTTCATCTTGAAAGTCTACAATCTATGCTACTTGATTTAATTGTAGATTAAGAACTTCAGCGTGGGAGAGAAAATGTGATTCTAAATGGTTTACTTTTTTTTTATTTCTTCCCTATACTTTCACTTTGGTTTATGTCTTCCCTCCTTGTTGTTGATACTGGGTCTTTGTTTTCATTCTCTGCATTAGAGGTTTTCAAATGGAAGATAAAGGGAACACAAGATCTAATGGAAAAATTTAGGGAGTTCAAAAACATTTCACTTAAATTTCATTTTGTAAAATATCTCCCCTCATTTTTGAATCTAAAAAAAAATGAATTCACTTAAATGTATTCTTCATCAAATCCTGACACTTGGAGAGGACCAGACTTCCAGACTAAGTCATTATTTTCAATGAATTAATACATGCAATAAATTTACATTTGAAGAAGTTATCTAAAATAACAATAAAGTTTTATCAAGTTCACATATTGAAGTTCCCCATAATACATTGGAATAAAGTTTCTCCTTCAAGAAACAAGTTTCAATACAACCATTAGGGTCTCCAGGGGCTCTCTCAGTTTAGGACAGCCTCTGCCAGTAGGTAACGAAAGGTAACACAGTTCATTTGGTAACCAAAATAAGTCACTAGTCACTAATAGGCTAAGGAAAAAGGAATCACCAAAGATCATTTTATTATCCATGTCTCAAACAAGCTTTATATTTGGAAATTCATCAATTTTAGATTCAGGCTGAACCCATGTATATAGTTATCTCACGTGGAGATTATTTAACACATGAGGCCTATGGATTTGTGTTAAATCAGGCATAGTCTGAGGTCAGTGTGCGTCAGCTGATAGCTCTGACAGTACCGAACCCAACCCAACACTAACAATACAAAGATCCTTGAGTTGCCACGAACTGATTGATCACTCCTGGGCAAAGAACAGTGACACAACCATCTGGGCAGGCCGCATAGCTCCTGTAAGCACCAGAAGTCCCACTTGTGAGGGTACAAAAGAGAAGGCAATGGCCCTTTGCCCTGGCCCTTTGCCCCTCTCATCTGAACAGTATCTGTACCAGAACATGCCTTCCATCCTCCACTTCCAATTTGTACACGCACTATAGACACAGAGCGGGCCATCTTAAGTCAGGGTACTGAAGATCCTATCCTGCAACATCAAAGAACCAGGGAACCCTTGCAGAGAAGCATGGATTCTGAAACTCACAAAAGATAAACCTAAAAGAGGCCAGAATACTCATCTATATCTAAATCTTTACTTTCAGATAGGAAAACAGAAAGCCCAGTCAGTGACCTGCTCTGGGTCCTATCACACAGAAGTACAAGGTCTTCTCCCTCCATTCAGTACTCTTCCCCCTGCTGCAAGTTACCGGTACAAGACTATAATCTCTGACCCCAGAAGGAACCCTAGTCCTCCCCCACGGGCTGAGACCAGCTTTTATGGAAACGAGACAAGATCAGAAAGAATCTAACTCTCTCAGAGTTTTCCAACGCCCACCCCCACAACATCTGTATCCCTCCATTCTCAACTCTTCTCTTCCGAGACTCCCATCATTTGCGTTAAACTACTCTTCTACTTACTCTTTGCCCTCTCAGATCAGAGCACACCCAGGTAAAAGTCAACTCCGCACGACATGGAAAACATTGAAGCCATAGAAGCAAAAGAAGTCATAAAGAAAAAGCATCCAGAGACTTATTTCCACCCTCATTCCAAAAGAATGCAGGGGAGGTAAGGAAAGAAAAAGACTCAAAAATGAGGGCTCATGGGGATGGAAAGGGAAAAATAAACAGCAGCAGTGGGCTGAGGAGTAATGACAAGGAAGAGGAGAGAGGACTAGAAAAACATAGTAATGTGGAATTTAATTGAAACAGGAAAAAAGCAAGTAAGACAGAAAATAGATCAATTAATTCATAAGTGAATAGAAAGAAATGAAACAGATAAACAGATAAACCCCAGCAAAAACACTCAGGATACAAGACAATGATGGCCAGGCGGGAGGGGCAGGGAGGGAAGGAGAGATGGGGAAAGCTGGTGGTAACGGTCACTGGAACTCTGGTGGAGGGTGTGGTGTGAAATACAGGTTGAGATATATGTCAATATTCAAAAATGAATGTAGTATTGTGAACAAAAGAGATAGTAAACATCAGTAACTAAAAAAGAAATGTCTGACATTAGGGAAACCACCCTTGGTTCTCATGCATAGATTTTCAGGAGAGTTTTAGTTACTCATTTGTGAGTAATGAAAATAAGCAATGAAAAGAGTACTAGGATAAATATCATTCAAGATTGTATTCCACTGTGTATATGCTATACTGATCTTTACCGACTATTTTATTTTTTATGGCAGTATTATTTCTTTGGTTCACAATGTTAAATTCAATTTAGGATACTGAAATTGCATGTCAGTCTGTATTTCATACTACACCTACCACCAGAGATCCATTGTCTCTCCCCGCCACCTTTCCCCCTCATGTCCCCTCCAGCCCCATATCCAGTCCTGGGGTCCTTTCGTTTTTTGGTGGAATCTGTATGTTCATTTGTTTTATTCACTGTATTCCACATAGAAGTTTTTTAATTTTTTAAGAAACAAATTTCCACTGAACTACAATACCAGAAAGCAAGTAAGGATTTAACTGGAGATGGGGGAAAGGAAAGAGGGATTACTAAGCAGTTTTTTGGGTGGTGATAAGTTCAAAATTCTGATTGATTATGGTGATCATTTTCTGAGTATATATGAGTGAAAACTTATCAAATCATAGGCTTGAAATGTGTATAGCATATTATAGTCAACTATATACTAATAAAACTGCAAATAGAAGATACAATTATTTTGCTGGATACAGCCAATTTATATAGGTTTTTAAATTTCAAATATGAGTACATATGCAAATAGATTAGAAGTTATGAACTGCTCTAAATGATAAGAATTTTTAATAAAAGTCAGGTATTATAACATAAAGAGTTCCTCAACCTTGAAAAACCTTGCAATACTTGTATCTGAGATTAAACAATTGAAGAAAAAAGATCAATGAACATGAGCTGAAGAGAAAGAACCACCCTACCAGAAAATGCAATCTGGAAACAATTTTGTAAAAAAGGAAAGGCAGGGAGAGGAAAAGGAGCTGAATTTCGATGCCAATAAAGAACATGTGATCGGCTCATAATCAAGCACTAAGGGTAAAAGCAGCAGAAGAGTTTCTTGTGAAACATCATAAAGAGGGAAGGTGCTTTTTCAAACTACTCACAACCAACTAATCAGTGCACCTCCATTCTGGAAAGTCCATCTTTCTAATATTAACAGCACGGGGCGAGGACAGGACACACATCGAGATTCAGCTCCCATTGTCACCCAATTTAGGGTCAGCAATGGTTTTAGAATACATTAGCCCAATTTTCTGCCCTTGTGCTTTTTTTTTGTCTCTTTCTTAGGACCGTCTCTGAATCTTCAGATCAACTCTTCAAGGCCCTTGAAAAAACAGAACCTACATTCAGAACTGCCAAACATTGGTTTCACCGGAGGTACCATTCAATTTAAAGTCACTTGGCATCTACTGCCTCTTCCTGACTGAGGACAAAGCCCAGCAGTACACAAAGAGTCACAGCACAGAAACAGAACCAATGCAAACAGCCTGAGTGTACAATTAACCTTGTTAAGAAAAACACCTTCCACTGCCTAGCATTGCTGCTCACAGGACATGTGTATGTGCTGACTTCTATGCCTCACAATCCCAACACAGTCAAGTGACTGCCCCATGGTTCATCAGATAATGAGCCAAACCCTAAGTCTCCTCATTCATTCATTCCAGATATTTACTGAGTGTCTAGTAGATGCTATGGTTAAAATAAACTACCTATCCTTCTAGTAGTCACATAAAGACAATTAATATCTGATATGTGAGGGTTTCCTAAGAGTTGACAGAAATAAGGTGGGGTAAGGAGAGAGAGAGTTAGGAGCACAGGAAAAAAGCACCTAATGAAGCAACATTCTAAGACATATCAGCATTAAGAGAAAGACCTGTGTAGACATGAAAGAACATTTCAGGTTGAGGGAGCAGAGGTGGGAAGGCGCTAGAGTAACGTGTTCCTGCAGAGTTTAAGAAGCAAAAAGGAAACCAGAAAAAGAGGAGGAGGCATGGTCAGGGATGAGGAAAGGCATCAAGCATTGACTGCAGTGGGAAGCCTCTGCAGTTTGGGGTAGAAAGTTAACGATGGGACAAAGGTGAAATCAGGGCTCCCCAGTGTGGAAATCCAAGCAACAAACTGAGCATCTTTCAGGACATTTTCTGCCATATCATTGAGGCCCTCGGTGCGCTTCTGTCTGCCAAGAGGAGGCAAGAGCACCCGTTTCCCAGGAGACTGCATCCTTATTCAGCTCTGCTGATCCCTGACGAGTAGCTCCAGCAGCCACAGGGGCAGAAGTGGACACTATTCACCGTGGGAAAGTGAGGCCCTGAGGGAAGAGTTGGCCTGTAACCCAAAGCTCTCTCATCTCTAACAGATGCACAGATGGATGATAGCTGGAGAGAGGGGCGGAGAAACAGGTTCCTCTGCTGGCATTTATCAGCAGTTTTCAACATCAAGTGATCACACGACGGCTGTGGTCAGATGGCTTTTTAACTTGAACATGAAACAGCTGTGAGCCTTGAACTCTAAGCCAAACTTCTCAGGTAAATAACCTTCTGTTTTTCATAAAACCAACTATAAACATTCAATGGACAAGTATAACATAATATGCTGAATATACTTTCCTATGCCAGTTGCCTATTTCCAGATACTTCGCTACTGTCAAAAGACATTACTGAAGCAATTTAAGGAAAAAGTCCTCAGGTTCTGTTTTACCTCACCTTGAATATGAAATTTCTCACTTGCTAACATGGGCATTCAACGTGAAGCCAACAATATCAATCAAATTATTCACTGAGATTGCTTAAGAACCCAAAAGGATATAAAAGGCCATTACAGGCAAACCCTTGTGGCTCAGATAGCGGAGGTGGTAATACTCAAGGACCTGGGTTCAAGACCCAGGGCCAGGGGAAAGAAACAAAAACAACAACAACAAACAAACACACAAACAAAAAAGATCATCTTAGGAACCCTTTATGTTTTAAACAGTACCAAGCATTTGAATGCACCAGGTACCATACTAAGAGAATTAAACCATTAAGCTATTATCATCGCCTTCAAGGTAGAACTCTGCATGCCCATTTTACACATAAGGAAACAGACTTTGGACAGCACGATTCCCTGACAATAACGATCTCGAGGAGCAGAACCCAGAGTCAAGGCCATCTCTACTAGCAGGCGGGCTCAGCTGCCATGTTAAGTGGGGTACACCCCAGGCATGCTCCACACGTACAGCCTGAAGGCCGGGTATCTGAAGAAGTTGGCCCTGCACTGACCCATGGAGACGGTCTCCCCCAAGGTAACTAACTCAGTGGGGTCTTAAGAACTTACACATAAATTCACTTTGAGTACTTATAAGACCAGACCCATGTTTAAAGAGCCTGACTATTGTGAACATTTTTATAGTATTTATTCTCTCTTCTTCCTTTGACAAATACCTGATATGGGCCAGGGCACATATGAAAGGTGAGAAGACCTGGTCCTTGTCTTCAGGGAGCTCTCAGATGGGAGGGAGAGGAAAGCTTAAACACGCACAACAGAATAAGGGTCTCTGCCCAGATGGCAGCACCAGCAAAGTTCCCCTGGAGGATGGAGAAGACTTCTGTCAGCAAAGCGTTCAAGTAAAGCCTAAAGACTGGTTATGGAAAGCTTCCTTGAGGAATGAGATTTTACAGTCAGGCTGTAATACCTGAGGTTGAAAACAATTCAGGAGCAAAAGCCAGACAAGATGGCAAAAGCCAACTTATGTAAGGCCTGACAGGAAATCGCTTGGAGAATTTTGAGCAGGGAGTGGCATGATCACATCTGCCTTTCATCTCGGGGACGGAGACAGCTGCATCAAGCTAATTAGAAGTGGTCATCTGGGGAATGTGGTCGTGTGAGTGTGTGTGTAATCCTATCTGCATATATACAATTATTTCTTTTGTTTACAAATCATACTAATTTTGAGATAATGATTTCTCTTCTCAGTCCATGGTTATCACACGTTGCACCCACCACCAGAGTTCCAGTGTCCCCCTCCACCACTCTCTTCCCTCTTTTCCTCCCCCTCCACCCGCCCACCTGTGACACCATCCTGTATGCTCTGAGTTTTTGCTCAGGTTTGTCTGTCTGCTTTGTTTCACTACATTCCTATGAGTGAAACCATCCTGTATTTTTCCTTTTCTTTGACTTACTTCACTTAATATAATCCCCCTCTAGTACCATCCAGATTGTTGCAAAGGGCACAATTTCTTTATGTGTGTGTGTGTCTGTGTATACGTATATATATATATATATATATACATATATTTAGAGAAAACTCCATTGAGTATACCACAGCTTCTTTATCTAGTCATCTGTTGATAGGCATTTAGGTTGTTCCAGTTCTTGACTCTTGGGAGCTGTGCTGCTATGAACATAAGGGTGCAAATATTTTTCCCAATTACACATTTTCTATTCTCTCGGTATAAGTCTAGGAGTGGGATTGCTGGATCGAATAGTAGTTCCATCTTTATTGGTTTGAGGAATCTCAATACTATTTTCCAGAGAGGTTGTACTAATTTACATTCTCATCAACAGTGAAGGAGGGTTCCTTTTTTTCTCCACACACCCACTTCCCAACAGTTGTTATTTCTAGACTTGGGGATATAAGCCATTCTCAATGATGTGACGTTAGTATCTTGTAGTTTTTAATCTGCATTTCTCTTACCATACCCTGACGCTCTGTGATTTTAAAAGGTACCGAAAATAATCCTGGAAGTTAGAAAACTCTTGATCTGGGTCCATATATAGAGAAGATGCTGGTCTGATCTCCAGCCACACTCTGACACTTTCATGGAAAAAAAAAAAAAAAAAAAGGTAAAGGTTGGGCGTGAGACTTCTAGAATTTAAATTAGAGATGGAACCCAACCACACCTGCCTCAGCCACCTAAATGCTAAAATGGAGATGAAAACAGAACCACCTATCTATCATAAAGTGGACTGAATTGTTGGGAGAACCAAATGAAATTAGGTATATTGATACTTTTACAGCACCTGACAGTTAAAAGTGCTTAATAAATAAATTATCTAGCTGATAATACAAAAGAGAATGTCACTGAGTAGTCTTAGTATATTGAAAAAATATTTAAACATGTACCAGACACTTTCTACCATTTTTTCTCAAAACACCACAGATACTGGTGGTGTGATACCTGTCCTTCATTTTATAGATGACAGTATTGTGTTCATAAGGCTAAATTATTTGACCAAATTTATGACTCCCAAATTCTCTTGGAACCAGCAACCTGAGTCAGAGGAATAAAAGTAGAAGGGTAAAGAATACAGTACACAACTTACACTTGATCAATGAAAATCCTCTCCACTTCAAGAGTCCCCCTTCTGAACCGTAAAAAAAGTAACTTAACTAGAGGTATTTTTATCTTGAAGGTAATTCACACTAATAGGATCAGGCAGGATATGATCAGCTATTGCATTCTTCTGGACCCAGGATGCCCCCACCATCTTTTTAAAGAATCAACAGACCTCTTGTTCCCAGGATTTTAATCTATCTCAGTTGCACATCTCATTTTTTTTCTGAATTAGGAAGAGGTGCAAGCCATAGGTCAAGAGAGCACAGAGAAATGTTACATGTACTGTCACCACCCTGCCTATACCTCCAGGTGACCTTTCCAAGGACACACAAAAATCTTCATTCCTCTTTTTTGCACAAACCCTCGCACATTTGCCAAGGAATATATCCCACTCCTATTTTCCTAAAGGCTCTGAAGTAAAACACCCGGGATTCAATACCCTCTCATCACCAATGAACACTAAGTCTTTACCCTTTCTCTTCTGCCCACCCCAACCCCACCTCCATAAGGCCAACTCTTCCAGGCAGGCCTCCATGACACCCTCACTGAACTATGGGTGATCTCATCACAACCTCTCATAGTATTTAGCTCTCTCTTAACTGATTGTTTTCTTTTCCTTTTTCTCAGAACATGAACCATCAGTGTACTCATTCACTTTCCTCTCATCATTTCTACCCTATTTCCCAAAAATATAAACCATCAATTTACTCATTCACTTTCCTCTCATCATTTCTACCCTATCACATAATAAGGACAGGTGAGCAATGTGGTTAAGTGTACAAGCCCTGGTCTGAAAGTCAGACTGCTTGAATACAAATCCCATCTCCACCATACATCACCATTTAGCTTTAAAAACGTAGCTTAATTTCTCTATGTCTTATTTGTCTTTTCACATCTGAAAATACAGGGTTAACTGTAGACACGCCTTTAGATTTTAGTGAGGGTCAAATGAATGCTCTGCTGATAGAAAGAGCTTAAGAAGTATTTGTCATTTTTTAATTTTTCATTGTAAAGTACATTTTTAAATGTACACAGCAGATGTAAATTAATTATTTCCTCCTTAAATGTCCTTCAAATAGCTGGCAGACTCCAGGTCCTAGGGGCCTAGGTGGTACTTGTGTACAGAAATAACTCAAAAAGTTAGATTAAAAGGGAAGAACATTTCTGTAAGCTAAAAGAATCACTTCCGACTGTTTATTTCCATTGTGATACCTCATGTGCCATATTTTTTTTAACTCAAAATACATTCATACATTGATTTATCACTTATTTATTAAGGCTTAGAGAGCAGGTCCTACACACTAGTCTATGGATGAGGGATGTGACAGTGAACTCAAAGTCCGGTCTCACCAGTCGGAGTCTCCTGGAAGATATAACAAAGAAAAATGTATTCAGATAAGGGTGAGTGCTATCCAAAAAATCAAAAATACTAGACAGATGCCAGCTGCCTAGGGAGCTATTTTAGATGGGCAGTCAAGGCCCGGAGACTGAGATATGAATTGCAAAATTTTCACATTTGGAGGGAGGGGTTGTTTTTATTTATGAGAGACAAGGAATGAGATTTGAGTAAATGGGAAGGAAACAAAGTATGAGTCTGTGAAGAATGTGGCAAATCTACTGGACTCCATCAATGAAAGCTTTGTCCCCATGAAATGAAGGGAACTACTCCAGAGTCTAGAAAAGCAACAGGGAGGGTAAGTAGGAAAATAACCTGACTACTACAGGAGAGAAACCCTGCAAGATGGCAGCAGCAACACCATAAAAGCCCATGTCTTGCTCACACAGTAGCCCCAGGCAGACAGTAATGCCTGGGTGACTTTCCTCCATGCAGCCTTCTAGGGACCCAGGTTCCTGCCACCTTGTGGCTCTGCCACCTGCAATGCTTGGATCCCAATTTACCCTGTTGTGTTTCAGCCAAAAGGAGGAAAGAATGTAGACAGTCACGGACATCTAGGCCTCAGCAGGGCACCCATCTCTTCTGCTCCCATTCCACAGGCAAGAACTCAGAATTTCTAAGAGTAATTGGGTCGATGGAATTCTATGCAGCAAGTGACAAAAGGAAAAAGAAATTGTGCCCTTTGCAACAATCTGAGTGGAACTGGAGAGGATCATGTTAAGCAAAATAAGTCAGAAAGAAAAACAGGATGGTTTCACTTGTGGTAAATAATGAAACTAAAGCAAAACAAATAAACAGATAAACCCCAGCAAAAACTCATAGGACACAAGATGATGACTGCCAAGGTGCTGGGGGGAGGGGGAGAAGGAGAGAGGGAGGAGGGTGGCGGGGACACTGGAACTCTAGTGATGAGTACATAAACTGAAAGTGCAGTATCTTTTTTTATTCTTACACATTAAAATAAACTCATATGTATAGATTGCCCATTCCTCAAAAACATGTCAACACACCCTGCCCTCCACCAAATCAACAAGTGTTCTTCACCATTATCCAGTGGCCCCATCACCATTTGTGCCCCCCACCCCACCCACCTCCCATTCCCTACTGGTGGCCTCGGTTCTGTTGCAAGTGTCCATCTATGTGTTTCATCTGTTCCTTCATTTTGTTTATTCAATTCTACCTATGAGTGAGGTCATCTGGTATCTGTCTTTCTTCTTCTGACTTATTTCACTGCAATATCTTAAAATGAGCATGACTTGTAAACAAAAGAAATAATAATTATATATATATATATTTTTTTTTTTTTTTTTTTTAAGTAACTAGGAACATTTTACAGATGTGAGTCCAAGAAAAGGAAGGAATGGTTTGGTAACTGGCTCAATCTCTGCACAGGCTCTGGTATAATGAGTGATTCCCAGAAAATATCAGAGAGCACAAAAAGTATCACTAAACCTCAAGCTTACTATCATCAAAACTGAATAATTACAGACTTCAAACAAAGCAAAAAAAGCTGAGAGGCAATGATGGATCATTTTTGCTCCATAAGCGATGTCATCACACTTACATGGCTATTTTAAAAAACGTATATCCTGTCTGTCTCTCTCACCCACCCTCATTCTCGACAGTGTTACTCCAGTTTTACTTCTGCAAGCATCTCAATTCAAGCCAGAGGAGCTGGGAGAAAACAGCCTCATCAGTACAGAACGTTTTACTTAGTAAAGGAGAATGGCATAATATTTATTGTAATTCCTAATGATAAGGGCTATTTCTGTCCCTCTAGTTTAAATTATGTTGCCTACCCTGAACCTCTCGAGATCCCCAAAGTATAGTACAACTGGCAGGTACCAAAAGTTTTCCAGAAGTGTACCCCTCTATGGTTTACCTATCAGAGGGGCACAACACTAATTCCCTTCCCATGAAAGCCCTATCTCTTCAAAACTAATTCAGAGAGGCGTTTTCTGGCCAGCTGTTAACTTCGATCTTCTCCCTTGAAGTATATTACACACAGACACCTACCAGCTCTTCTACTGTCAGTGTCCCAACTACATCCATAAACCGGAAAGAGCACTCAGTATCACACAAGAACCCTTCTCTCTGCAGACATTCTTTAATGGCCAAGCCAAAGCAAGCCACCAAAACAGATGTGGTTTTATTTCTTTCTGGATGCCTTCGTTTTTTAAAACTTATTTTTCTACATTCAATGCTTCCAGTCTGATTGAGACATAATTGACACACATGTTCTTAAGACATCTAACTAAAGACATTCTTTAATAAGAGTAATCTCTGATTACCTATTTTCTAACAGTATAGACAGACTCATTTTTTTTCAACTGGTTTTACCCTTCTTCCAAAGGACACACCTCAAAACATTTTGGTCCTATATGGAGAGCACATGGAACTCCCCCTAAGTCAACACAAACATGTCCCTAATAATTATAGAAACTGAAACATTCTCACTGAAGCCTAATATTCTAAGTTTTTAGCACACTGAGCAAACCATTGCTAAATATAGATTCTTCTTGCCACAGAGAACATCAACGGTTCTCCACAATTCTGGATAAGAGATTTGAGGGGGACTTTGCTTTCTTTTTTACTTAAGAATAGAAAAGGGGACAAATTACAGCTTTTCCATATATCATTACAACAAAAATAATCCAGTTCAGTTATACAAACTGTACCAACGATATTCAAGATGTTGATCTTCAAGTGTTTAAGGACTCAACACAGACTAGAAAGACTGAAAGATTCTAAAAAGATGCTTGAATTTTAGGGTGACCACAAGAATCAATTTCTTTTAAAGTTTTGCACCATTGAAAATATCAATCTTTAAAGAAATCCTTCTTTTTAACATATTCTAACCTATACTGATTGCAGGTTGCTCCCACTATCAAGTCAGCAGTCTACAGGAATGTGTTTTCTGAAGAATGACTTCCATTTCCTTTATTTTGCATCAAAGGTACCTACTGACACAGAGTAACTATGGAATCCAGCAAAGTGAGCAGGATATCACTGCCTCCTGATCTGTCAATAACCATTCTCCCAGGCTTGCTGGCACACCTGGTTAACAGGGTAAAAGCATTTTTATCCCAACCACAGCTCTACAAGAATATACACCATGTCTACTGTATAGTTTACTGCTTAAAAAAACACCAGATTTAAATATAAGTTGTGTAAAAATTATTACTTTTTATTTTACAAACTTATAAACAGAATAATAAGATATCAAGTTAGACATAAACTCTAAATAATGTATATTGCTAATGTTTTGAGGCTTCTGGGTTTTTTTTTTAAGGGAAGGTACCAGCAAGAGCGAAGGCAAGCAGGCAGGCAGGAAGAGAGAGGAGGAAGAAGCACTTTATTTAGTTGTTCATCTTGGTTTCACACACACACACACCCTGGTCCCAGGACACAAACCTGGATCCCTGGGATATATGTGGACTGTGCCAGCAGAAAGCAGCTGACCAAACTGCTACTCCATTGAGGCCTTGTTGTGTATTGTTAATGTGCATACTTAAACTTGAACCTTAGAAAAAGTGATTTTTACCTATGATTAGTGGTATTTCGAGCTATTTTTCATTGAACATCACACTTAGAAAATACTTTCAATTTTCACAATGACATCGTAAAGTGGATTTTGTAATTCCCATTTTTTAGATGTGAGACTCAGTACAAATTAGGTGGTCATGGCTGAGATTCAAGTCAGGTTTGTCTACTCTGTACAAACTGCTACCATTTAAAGAGCAAAACAACTGGTTGTATGTAGACTATTAGTATGTAGGTATTTACAGGCCCCAAAAAGAGAAGCCCCCAACTCGTGAAGTTCCTCTCTGAAGCTGAAAAAAAACCTACAAAATTTAATGTAATATAGATACTGCAATATACTGTAGTATTACTATAATTACTGTAATACAGATATGCTTCAGTGAACAAAGGGAAAAACATGTCTGTATAATATCAGAAGGCAGCAGTCTACCCAAATTGTGATCAATTATTAAACAAAAATTTAATATACCTTGAGCACTGAAATAAAGAGTGAGGCTATAATGAAGAACACAAATTTTAAAATGCTGGTCAAACTTGCAACAGAACTGAGGTTACCAATACAGAATGAGAAGGGGGAGCAAATGGTGCCGGAGCCCACTGGACAATGGTGAAGAACGCCTGGTGATTTGGTGGAAGGTATGGTGTGCTGACATATATCTAAGGAATGGGGAATCTATACATAGGAATTATTTTCATGTGTAGAATAATTACTACAATAAAAATCTATTTTAAAAATTCTGGTCTAAATAACTTTCAGAAAACCTGGAGAGAGAAATTTGTTCAACAATTATTTGAAACAAGACAACCTAATCAGTTAATCTGAATATTTCAATTTGACAGTAGATAGCTGGAAGGAATACGGCAGCAGCCAGAAGTAGCATTTTCAAAGAGTCCTCCTTAGCCCAGAGTTCTTGAAAATATGAGCAGGTTATGTCCTGGTGGAGTAGGAGTTAGGTGCAGTCCATATACATCCCAAGGTCCTCGGTTCATGTCCTGGGACTGGCAGGAACAACTAAGATGAACAACTAAAGAAAATGAGTAAGTTGCTTCCTCCTCCTCTCTCTTCCTCTCTTCCTGCCTGTCTGCCTCTGCTGATCTTCATTCCTCCCTGCATATTTCCTTAAAAAAAGTTATAAACAAAGAAAATACATTCATGACCACACTTGATCATCCTCATTCTTAAACCAACACATACCCCACTTACTAATGCACGAAGCCCAGCTCCTACAGCTTTTCACTATATAACTCATTTAATGCAGCAACAATCCTTTGAGGAAAGAGGTCTATTACAATTCCCACTTGACAAATGCAGAAACTGAGGCAGGAGTGCCTAGATGGTTTACCCAGAGTCATGAGCTACTTGAGAAGCTGTGCTAGGCAATTTCTTAGCCAAGTCCTTATGGAAATACACTTAAACACACTGGCAGTCCCCTTCAGGTTCTTCAGATTCTGGAAGCTAAGACTTGCCTCTGGCTATCTATAAATCTGGGTCAGTTCTTCCAGGATGCATGGATATTTACAAGGCCTTTACAGTAACCACGGCTTTCAGCAACTTCCTATTTTCTGCTCATCTTCATTCTCCACTTCCTAGGCTGTATCTGGAACTACTGTAAAACTCAGATATTAAAGCCTAACACTCTTCCAATGTTTCTTGGGGCAAGCTCACTCAAAATTACTCCTCTAAGACGAAAGTAAATGGTGGAAAAAGCAGCCACAGAAAATAACATGATTTCCATAATAAATCTGGAGTTGGTGGGTAGCTCACTCACTGATGGATCTCACCAGGATCCCACAATGGAACCTTCTCCTTGACCCAGAACATTCAGTACCATGAGCCCAGTGCAGCGTTTATTTATATTCACTCTCTGTGGCTGTGAATATTCTTTAGCATTCTGAACAAGATGGGAAAATATTAACCTTTTAATTTGTCCTTACTTAAGATCAAAGAGGGCTTTGTTGTATTATTTCCCACACTGCTCTCTGTGTGCAATATTTTGCAATTTAAAAACCTTTCTGAAGCAGTTTTCAGTAATATATATATATATATATATATATATATATATATAAAACATTTAAAACTTTGTTTTAAGAAGGAAACTTTCCAAAATGCAGGCGGGACTCTATCCAATTTTATGTTTACTAATGGATCCAATGAAGGCATCGATGTCCTTATCAAATTTACCAATGGCAGGAGCAAAGTCGGAGAATCAGTTATGAATCAAGACTTAAAAATAATTTAACAAGGCCAACACTCTCCAGATGAACTTCCTTGCATGTACTTAAAGAAAACTCAGCAGCACGAGAGAGGACGGATGCAGACCAGACATCCACCACTGATGTGGAAAGGAGCTAGAGATTTTGACCTCAGGATGGTTACCAGCAAGACACAAAGAGCTCAAAATGAGCTGAGACCACCTGAGATGGCAGAAGAGTGTCCAGAACAAGGACAGGCATAGTTCCGCTGTCCTCTGTGGGGCAGAGCCTGCCAGAGTTTCTGTTCAATCAGGCACGCATTTTGACTGATGGTGAGGGCCACCAAGGTAATAGCAGCTCTCAAACTCCCACCATGTGAAGAAATTGGGGGTTTACTCTGACAAAGAAAACACTTAATGGGAAGACATGAAAGCTGTTCTCAACATCTGAAGGGTCGTGTGCAAGAAAGAACAGAGTTCCTCTACAATGTCTCCAGAGCAAAACTTAAACCAACAGAATTACCAGAGACTCTTTAGACACATTTCAAAATGTGTACTAATCTAAGTTGTCCAAATATGGATTCTCTTTCTTCTGGGGTAATAGGTTTCTTCCCTCCATTAGAAATGTTTAAGGATAGTAGCTGCTTATCTGTTTCTGGTGTCAGAAGAAATTACCACACAGAAGATTCCACCATGAAAATGGTTCTGACTCACAAGAGACATAAAGGGCTTTTCCCCTTTGTTGATATTCAGAGAATCACAAAATCACAAAGTGAAAAGAGGTCACAAAAGATCATTTCACCACCCTCCCCCCAAATTCTGAGCAGAAAGACAAACTGCCTCCACAAAGATCACATAATTGTTTTTCTTTACATGTCTCCAAAAAGAAACTTCTCCATCTTCCTAGCATTCTGAGTGCTGGCTTTTCAGAAAGTTCTTCCTGATGTCTACTCTGAGTTGTTGCTCCAATTATACTGATTTGCACAGATACCACAATGGGCTCTGTATTATTCATGACAGGAGAACAACTGACATGGCATAATTAAGATGTTTGCCAAGAAAAAATATTAAGCAGTGAATTTCAAAATGCTTCCAATCTCTAAATGTCAAATGCCATTCAGAACAGTTCTGAAAACCATCGCAAGACTAGGTTACATACTTTCATTTCTGAGTGCAAACACCGCCCTCCTTGTGTAAGAGCTTTCTTTTCAGACCCAGCTTCTATCTCTGTGCAGAAAGAACAAGACTGAAACTAATGTGTTTAGATTAAAGCCACTCAAAACTGTGGGGGAACAGCTGGGTAGCAGGAATACAGGACAGCGTTAAGAGGCTAGTGACAACACTATCTACTTAAAATGCCTAGTTCACTTAAAAAGAACCAAAATCCAAATTAAATAAAACATGGTGTTCTCTCATTTCTTTAGGAACTAGATAAACTGCCCAAATACAAAGGCGCCTTGAGACACTATTTAGCATAGAATTCTGGCTGACCTTATTCCTAGCAACTTACACTGGGCTTTGTAAACTGATCACATACCGAGTTGATAAACTCCTATACCAAGCTAATTTGCCTACAGGTGAACCATTTTCCACTAAAATTCACTTCCCATTAACTAGAAAGCATAGTCTAGACTCGTAAAATACTTCCTTAACAAAATGAAAACCAAATAAAAGCTTTAAGTAGACTCTTTAAAAAAAAAAAATTGGGGGGTCTTGCTCTAGCTATCTGTAAGTAAGATAACAAACTAGAACCTCTACAACTTGAGCTTTGTTTACAGTTTGGCTCACCTTCTCCAGCAGGGAGCTCAGAGCCCAGAAAGCTCTAAGGGAAGGACTTTTCATTCTCCAGACTGAACCACAGGCTCCTCTGCTCTGGGCGGCAATGAGCAAGTTTTAATTCTATCCAGAGGTGTGCACACACATGCACTTTCTCCCATGGTTTAAATTTTGATGGATTTGGTCTTTGCAGCCAAGTTTAGTCCAATCAGGGAAATAGCTCATTCTGCCCAAGTCAGTCATGTTGGTTACGATGTTAATAATTGAGACACTTTTTTTTTTCAATACTTTATTCATGAAGAAACAGGTATCTTTGAAGTTACAGCCCAGCAGAAAAGTTTGAGGCTCGGGTAAAGTAGGGTTCCCAGACATCTAAAATGGAAGCCAATTCTAAACTCAGACCCTTTCTCTACTCTCATTACCCAGCCAAATGTCATTAACCAATTTTTCAGAAAACCAGGAAAATACACCTCACCTGCCCAGGCCTTCACAAACCTGGCATTTCAATAAACATACTTCTCCCTCCAAGAGCATCCCTGATCTTCCCAAATAGCAAAATCGCGAACTCGTTATTTCAGTAGACTTCATTTGATAATGCAAGCAGAGAAATATTTTAAAATGTGAAATGATCTTGAGTTACTAGCTGGTTATTTAATACAAGACAGTCTGTAATGCTAACAGCGGTACAAATGTTTGTGAATGAAGAACGAAACATTCAAGTCACTATCTAAAGCACTGCTAAAAGCGACTGAGTTTACCCAAAGACAAAAACAGTGTGGCGTGGACCAAAATGCCATTGACACTTAGAAGCCTCAAACACAAAGGACACAGCCACACAGAGGCAGCAGCCATAGTAGGTCTCACTGTTCCTAAGTGCATTCAGATTATGTAAGAGCTGTGTGAGTAGTACAATCAGGCATGTGGGAACAGCTACAGCTGAGGAATTCTAAGTTCCTTTATAAGAAATATCTCCCATATTAGTCTGCCATAACTTATGATATTTATTAAATTTACTTCCTGGGTATTATCAAGTTATTGAAAGTTATGGTAAATATTTAATGATGCATGAATATTTGAAAAGTAAAATATAGGTCACAAAATAATAACCATTTTTGTTCAAGTAACCATGCACACACCTAGTAAAAATGAAAGATATGAGATCAGAGCTTATTATTTTACTTCTTAGTACTTTTCTTTATTTCCCAAGTTTCCTATAGCAAACATGCACCAGTTTTCTAACAAGAAGGTGATAAAATTTAAAATAAATTTAACTAATGCCCTTTGATAAATGTATCACCCAGAAATCCAACTCCTAGTATTTATCTAATTTTATATGACTTACAGTCATACAAAACCTGTATAAAAATGGTTATGGCTATTGTTAATGTTTGAAAATTGGAAACATCTCAAATAGCCTTTAGTGATGAAAAGGTGTACTAACAATGATAAAGTTACCTCCACCCAATGGAATACTACTCAGCAATGCAAAGGAACTATCAAGACAAGTAACAAGTAGATACATCTAAAATGCATTATGCTGAATAGTAAAATCCAGGCTCACATGGCACATAACCACTTATATGACATTCTGGAAAAGGTATGGGGAAGAGAATAAATCATCAGTTGCCAGAGATTGGGCGTAGAGAGACACGGGCCACCATAAAGAGAGAATGTCAAACTGAGAATGTCGGGAGTGATGGAAATGCTCTATATCTGGATTGTAGTGCTGGTTACAGGTGGGTATTCATTTGGCAAAACTCACCCTGTACATTAAAAGGGGTGAATTTTACTATTCATACATGATACCTTAATAAGCTTAACTGAAGAAATCTATATTAAAAAATTTTTTTTGGAACTGACAGCCTATTCATATCCATATTATATTTTTATGTGCAATTATTTCTCCAAAATGCATCCATGTCTTCTTAAAACCAGAAAGCGGGAAGGAGGGAGGCCAAGATTACATAATTGTCGCCTACTAAGCACAGAATTCAGAAGGTCTGTAACGCAGGGATAAGAATAGGGATAAACGCATTTAAAAAGGCTCAGGACCATCTCGCAGTGTGGGCATCTCTGTGGGTCAGCAGACACCACCGAGGGAGCCCACAGAGCTGCAGAGACAGCACTCAGAAGGCAGTGGGAACAGGAGCGAACATTTTTCAGTCTTTCAGGAAGGTTGCCCGAATGCAAACTCCGGAATCCATTCCAAAGAGCCAGGGCTTTGCTTAGGGTTGAGCATTTCTAATTTCCCTCACGCCTGTGCCAGAGCCATTTCTAGACCGATTACTGCGTGACTAAGCCGTCGCCAGGCCAATTTGGTTTTAGTCAATTTAGGGCTTAAAATGTCCTCCACACCTCCAAGATATTAGAAAAGCGCTGCTGTGAGATAGAGGAGGAGATTTTAAATGGCTTATCCTCCTAAAGGGATTTGGTAACAAGGAAGCTTCTCTTGAGCTTAATGAGGGAATTTTTTGTTTTGTTTTTGTTTTGTCTTGTCTTTTGTTTTTCTCTCCCCTTTGGAAGAGCATTCAAAGTAACTGATCCTTGTCATGTGCTTAAGTGGGTAGAATTGCAGCAGAAATGTGGAAAATGAGTATTATAAAATTAGTCAGTTTTTTTCCAAGAAACATTCTTTTTCTTCTAATGGAGTAGAGTGACACCCTTTTTTTTTTTTTCCTGTTGAGGGCGAAGAGTAGCCTAGGACCGTCCAGGACTAATTACAGGACAGCAGCTGCATTTCTCTCTCCTGGATACTTTCGAATGAAAGTGCAACAAGCTAGCTAATGTTCCTGAACAGGAATGCTTGGGCTCATTAAGAGATTAAATTATTCTTAAAGTGTTTTAAAAACAATTGTCTACATTTAAAAAGAGATTATCTAAATGGGTTCATTACACAGATTATCAAGGAATGATTACTTTAAAACTTGGTTAGCTTCACACTTATAATTGCTTTTCATCAAGCCTTTTGAGATCAAACTCACATCAGCAGTCACACTGTTGTCTCCCTCAAAAGTGTATCTCCCTCAAAGTTAAACAAGGTTTTATATAGTTTGAGAAATTCACAGTGAAAGGAGACAAAATGGAAATGTGGTAACTCGCTTTGGCTGCAGGTCAAGCAAGCTGGGCATTCTGTTGGGTTCATCCATTCCACATTGCCCTTGTGCAGTCCTCCTGTCTGACAGTCGAGAGTATCCAGCAAATAGCTGAACAACTCTGGACACATTTCTAATCTCAGAGCCTTGGAGAGGGGAACACCATACTGAGTAGAGTGGTAACGGGAATAAAAGGGTGTTAAAAAATAGCATGGTATCTGGCATGTAGTAGATGCTTAGTTATCTCTCTCCAGCTATTCCTTCTGAAAAGTTTTCATTATCCTATTCACGATGAATCTTTTTGCTTAGCGAACTGAACAATCTATCACAGGAGCAAGTTTTCTTATCTCTACACCCACATGTGAGATCAACTTGAGTGCCACTGCTTAGTTACTTTTCCATTAGCAGCAAAAGACCAGAATTTACAGACTCCCAAACATGATCATTAGACACTGACTGTAGACTTTAGTCTACAGAGAATTTTCCAGGTCAGGGACAGCCAGCACCAGCCTCCTGACAAACCTGCTGCTAAGCCCTTTACATCTTAGTCATCTTGGACAAAGGGAATATGAATGAGAGAAAGATTTCCCAATAATTTCCATGTAAAAGGCACAGGACTTAAAATTACCGGAGAGAGAGAGAGAGACAGAGACAGACAGAGACAGAGACAGACAGAGAGAGACCATCAATTTAAAACACAAAGCCTTTAAACAGCAATTCTAAAACAAAAGCAGCTAAACTGCTCAGCCAAATGCAGGCTCATATTAGTAAAGGCTCATATTAGTAAAGGCCCTTAAAGTGCTCAAACAGAGTCAGTTTCTGAAGAGAAATAAACCAAATGTCAGTGGTCAGTAGACCAAACCACAGGTACCAAGGAGTCTGGATGTTTCCCTTCTGCATCTGTAACAGGATCTAAGTAAGTAATGTCTCCACTTTCACTGTTAAGGGTTGCAGCAGCTAGTTTGCTAGTTTCCACAGGAGAGGTTGGTGTCAGCAATGACTCAAGAGGACAATAAAAGTGGGAGCCACAGAATAAAGTATTTGGTCAGTCATTGCCCACAAAGCCCTGAGACAGAGGTCCACGCTAGGGAGAGTGCCCATGGATGAGGAGGGAGGAGGGAGACCTCTCCCCCACTCTGGGCCCCATCCTCCCTCGCGACCATGGAAGGACCATGTCGCTTCTCTGGACCATCACAGCCAAAGGGAAAAAGAAAAAAAAGAGAAAGGAGAGAAGTCCATATTCAAGCGATCAAGAGATTCCTGCTCTCCAGTTTCTCAAAACAATGATCTGAGTGAGAAATGAAAATAATGAAATGTGTTCATTTCTATTTTTAAACTATTTATTAGTATAATGAGCTTGAACTTTCGTTAGGAGGAAATTTGGGAACCAGCACACTGTGTACGAGGCTATTTTTGATGGGCCTGGGCCTTTCACATTTCCCGAAAGTTTCTTCAGAGGCTAAGTATATGCTTGTTGAATTTTGCCGTAGATAGCCTTTCAGTGGTTTAGGACAGAACTCTGAGATACAAATACTTATGCATATGAACAATGTATAAGAATGATGGATGGTGCTGGCAGACCGGGATCCAGGGCTTGGTTCAGCCCAGGACCCTGGTCCATACATCCTTAATTCTCGGAAGGCTTTTTTTTTTCTCTTCAAATGCCACCTGTGATTCAGCCCCAGCTTGTTGGCCTTTACTGTCCCACCTATCATTCCCTCTCCTTCTTTGTGTTTCAACCTCTCATTTTCAAGTGGCACCTTAATCAGATCAAAGCATTCAAGTGCAATGTCATTTAGAGACAAATCCTTCCCTTATCTTGTTTCCTCTCACTCCTTCCTCTCAGAATCAAGATCTGAAATCCCTCTCTCCCTATAACCTACTGCAATCTGGCCAACATCCCACTACACCTCTGAAACCACTTAACTAAAGCCACCACCAACATCTTCATGGCCAAATGCAAGCTCATCTAACTTCATTTCACTAATTTTGATGAACTCTGTGTTGAAATTCTTCCCTTGTCTGCTTCCAATGCACTGCTTTCTCTTATTTAAGTTTGGCTTCTTCCTCTGTTCTTTCCAGGATGGTTTCTACATCATGGGGAGGGGGGAGGGTATTTCCCTCTTATTTAAGTTTCCTCTTAGTTTTTCCAAGATCCTATCATTCATTCATTGCTTCCTTTATTCAAAATAAAGATGCTGCTTCCAGGATCCACTTGTCATGTCTACTCATGTGGTCATTTACTCTCATCTAAAAAGACAGTGATTATTAAAAGAGCTCTATAATTGAAGGTGGTCACATATTTTAAAAGTCCTACAATCAAAAGTGATATTTTGAATATCATGTTCAAATATTTTATAGCAAGGCAATGGGCTAGAAAAGCAGGCTTTATCAAGAGCAGAGCTTGAAAAATTCAGTTCAAGATCTAGTATTTATATAAAAGATGAAGCTGCTTCTTAGTAAGACGAGAGATGAAGTTTGCTACTTTAGAACAGCAGAAAGAAGAAACCCACAGGGAGAAAAGTTCAACCTTCACCCTCTTCTGGGACCAGGGGGCTATAAAGAGAGGTAGGAGGTAAAATATCTAAGCCCTGAGCTCCCTTTCTGTGAATCTGACTCCAGCAATGCAGGAGGGTGTCAGGTAAGTTACGGAGACTCCAGGAGTGAGCGGTTCGTGTGTCACTGTAATCTGGGGAAGCTGTTCCTCCAGTCAGGACAAGGTCAGAGCATAAACAACGCAGCAGCACTTGGTGGCCAGGCAAAGGGAAGGTCAGCATTAGGCTTTACCAAGAAAATTTGAGTTCTGGTGTAGCATGGATAGGACCAGAAGTCCTGTACAGCCCTGACGAGGATGTAGATGAGAAGCAATAGGCCTGGCTGGGCAGGAAGAATGATGTTCCTGCAGCAGTGATTTACATGGGTGATGCTGTCAGCCCTCGAATGGATGGAGAATGTGACAAAGTAAGGGCTCCAGAGCACTGTCAGCTGAGAGGAGATGGAGTCAAGGTTAACTCAGGAGCAGAACCAGGCCAACAGCGCAGAAGAGATGAAAGCAGGAGTTACACAGCTGCAGACTCTGTCAGCAGATGCTACCCAAGATTGTACAAGTCCACGAAGGACCAGCATGAAGCCAGGGAAATACCCCCTCCCCTTCCCTCCCCATGATGTAGAAACCATCCTGGAAAGAACAGAGGAAGAAACCAAGTGCCTGACAGTATTTTACTGAAATGAGTATTTTTAAAACCTAAAAGAACTATTTATAGCATTGTATCAGACTACTTGAATATTAGAGTAAACTAATTTTTCAGTCTCCTGCTGCACAGTAGACATGGAGTCAGAGGGACTCTAACTCTTAGAAGAAATGAGGATTTTATATCTGAATATAGTATGAGGAGATCTAAACTTTTTTTCATTCATATATAGAAGAATTCTATTTTAACAAATAGTATTTTCAGTATAACACCATAATTTCCATGACCTACAGCAACAGTTCTTCGCTACTCTGATATAACAGACTTAAAGACTGAGACTCTTTCACAGACTCACATAATTATGCTTTCTTTTTCTTCTACCTCATCTCATGCCCAGAAAACTGAACTCTCCTCTTTTTGTATTTCCAGCACTTGGGGCAATACTGGACAGGTCACTGGCACCCATCATACGCTTATTCAATAAGTAAAAGCAGTAATGAATGGGTGAACATTCAACAACAACAAAAAAAAAAAATGACCACTTTCTATATTATTATTGATGGTGTGGTTATATGCCATGCAAACTCAGTTACTGTCAGCATTCCAGCTTTCCCCAACATCATGCTGAAGTTCTATAAAGAAATTTCCAAAAACTAGAAGATGAAGCCTATAGAAAAGCATGAGAAAGTAACCACAATGTGACGAGGACAAGGTTAAAGATGAAAAATAAGGACACTGAACAATCCAACTGACATGAGGCTTTTAATAGGCAGTTTCCCAGGAAAAGTCAGGTGACCAGGAAAATGGGAAAGAGGGAGAAAGTGAAAAGCACACACCTCGAACTGGGATTCTAATGGTGGCAAATCAAACACACTATACAACATTTGCCATGCCTATGTCACAGGCCTTTGTTCACAAAGCTGAATATAATTACCAGCCAAAACTACAGAACTATGGCACTTCATTACAGTCATGAACAGGAATCACCTGAGCATTTGTTTCAGTGGCTTGTTCAGGATTTTCTTCTTTAAACTTCATTCTGGATCCTCTGTCTCAAATGCTCTAGGTTCACCAACTATTCTAAAAAATAATACTCTTTATTCTGAGCACATAAGCAGGCTACTCATTAATAGCAGCCGTGTGCTTTTTATAGTGAGAAACATTTGGAAATCTTGGGCATGGGAATCAAGAGCATTATTCAGTAACAAGATTCAATCTTCAGCACGAACTTTATAATATTCAGAAAGTCGTAGCATTCAGATATTTTCCTAGTATTCATTTAGCTCAAACAGTCATTTTCTCCAAGCTATCAAACGGTCCTTCAAATCACCTCCATCACAGAGCACTGATGTAACTATGGATGTTGTTGAAAAACATACTGCGACAAAGTCTAAAGAACTGCGACAAAGTCTAAAGAACTGCGACAAAGTCTAAAGAACTGCGACAAAGTCTAAAGAACTGTGACAAAGTCTAAAGAACTGCGACAAAGTCTAAAGAACTAACAACCTATAACAGCTGGGGTTGGCTGGTTACAAGAGAAGCAGTGTTTCCATAACAAAACAAACTGCAACAAATACAGGCTGAGATCACAGACTCACAGAGAGGATGGTCCCTGGGGCCATAGAGCTGTCCAGCAAATAACAGGTCAACAGGACACCTCTTCTGAGAAATACAACTGGTTACACCCTCAATAAGCATTATCTTCTGCAATCTTTACTCAACCAAAACTAACACAAGGAAAACCACAACCAGTTGGATAGCTCATGTAGACTCCCTACTACAAATAAGAGTAAAAAGAATACTGCATAGTATTGTAAACAAATAAAACATCTAAAAAAAACGCAGCATCTCAAAACAAGCCCTTAGCCCTCAAAACACTGCACAAAGACATGGCCACTACAGACAGCTGTTATCTAATGCTCAAGACTTGACATCGAAACACAGAAGGCAATAATTCTCATTTAAAAGAATTATGAGCGGCTAAATGAGGATCTCAATCGAGGAAATAAAGGTCCCTGAAGTATCATAATTTGTCATTAAAGAACAAAAACAAAAAAAGCCAAGCGGCCTCTTCCCTTAATAGTTTTTACACTTCTTAAGGGCAAGTGAACCTAATTCAGATTGGTCCTATTCCAAAATAAAACCACAGCTTTAATCAGAAGAGATCCTCCTCCTCTTCTGTGTAATAGACGAAGCTGACAGCACTTTAGCTTTGCTTAAGCAGCTAGTGGGCTATGACAGCTGATGCCACACAAGCACACAGAGAGGGGCTAGGATTAGCACACCACCATGCACTTACAGGACAAGGTGGGACCTCTCACCAAGGCCAGCATATTTTTGTGGAAGAGATTATTTGAAAACTTAAGGCACTGCTCCTAGGAGATAACTGTCAGAAGTTCCATTAATGGCTCCCGACACACAGCATATGAAAAAGGTAGTGCCATGTCCTGAAGCTGCATGGACACTGCTATTCAACACATAATTATACTTCAGATGTGCCGGACGTAATCTTTTTACAGCAAATAATTGCTTTAAAGTAACATTAAGAACAGAAAAAAAAACAAACAAAAAAAAAAACATAATGTGTTGTGGACATTTCACTTTGGGGTTGGGTTTGGTTTCATTTTTTGTCTGAATGGCATCCAACCTCTTCCTATTTTTAGGGACTAGCCCATTTTCTGAGTCCTGGTGGCCGCTGAGACTCTACTCTGGAGATCAGACATGGACTTTGACCACACTGGTCCTTGGCAGTCATTTGAGGTAGGCTCAACTCATCACATTCTAGTCCAGCAGGAGACACGAAGACCCAGAGCTCAGAGAGGTCATCGACAATGGCGGCAGGACTGACTGGAAAGGGAGTCAACCACACAGGCCAGCCGTGACTATGGCACCAAGACGTACGTCCCTGGAGACTGTGGTTCCTGGCTCTGACCTGAGCCCACCTGGATTTCTAGTCACCACCCAATTATTTTGCATTTTGCCCAAATCAGAGTACTCTCCTTGCATCTGAGAGCACTGACTCTCACTACTGAAGTATGCTCATTACCCTATAGCAAGGTTAGCTTCGTGAAGGAGTGATCGCTTTGTATAAGGAGTGTTAATACAGTGGTTAGTTAAAAATAATAGATTACACTGTTAGGGGTTTGTTTTTTAATATCTAAGCTAAGCATTTTTGTGTCTTCTGTAAGTTTTACTTTCTCAACACCAACCTGTTGGGAAGACGGACAATGATCAATGATACTAGAAGTACAAACGGTGGCTAGCTATGAAGAGGGTAATAACTCAGAGGGCCTAGAACAGTGAGCTAGGATCATTCTGTATCTTATTCTCAGTGAATATGTCACAGGTAAATAATTGTAAAACAAATTACCATGTGTACTCTGAAGATTCATGCGTATGATTTTATGTAAGTTTACCTAAACAAATATACAGATATACATATGTATGTGACACAAAGATATAGATACATAGCACCGAAGTTGTGTTGATACAGATATCATAACATCAATGATAAAGCAAATATGAAGGCTATCCTAAAACTAAACATTTGTACACACTACCTCCTTTGATCTTGGCCTTTCCTGGGCATTCTATGCTGACAAGAGATTATTACCACTGGACAGATTTCACTGCCCAATGATAGTCTTCAGTGCCTCCTAGAGATGGACACATCCAGTTCTAACTTCATTTCTCTTGAAACTTTTTCAAAAACCTCAGCAGGGTTCCAGGAAAGAGCTCAAGTCCTGCATTCTTTACCTCATTGTATCTCACTTGTAATGACACCTCACTGAGTATCAATTCTCGAACCTAGAAACTGACATCTTTAAGACCTGTCATCATGCTTCCTTTGCTTACCAAATGATCCTGATCACTGTCTAGCCTCAGAGATGATAATGATGGTAATTAAATATGTCCCAGTCACTGACGCCAGTGTTTTACATGGCCAAGTACTCTACATGTGAGGAGGCCCCTTCTCTACACGTGAGGAGACACACAGAGGTTAAATAACTTTCTTGAAGCTAATGTGCTCACCTGCATCTCCAAGATAGCTCCTCTTACTCAGGTCTAAACTCCAGGATATGCTGGGTCTCTTTTTCACCTTTTCTGCTGTTTATTATTTCTCTTTTTTTAATTACTGATATTTATTATCTCTTGTTAGCAATGCTTCATTCATTTTTGAATACTGACATTGGATCTCAGGCTATATTTCACACCACACCCTCCACCAGAGTTCTGGTGTTCCTTTCCACCACCTCTCCCCCTCTTACCTTCCCTCCCTTCTCCTACCCCCTGGCAGTCATCATCTTGTCTCCTGAGTTTCAGCTGGGGCTCATCTATGAAACCAATTGCTTCTCTTTAAAAGATATCCATTTTCCATTGTCAAGGGTACAAACACATAAATCTCAAGGCATAACAAACAACACCAAATAGAAGCTATACAAGTTATTACTCTATAGTCCTTCCTTCAAGATGAGAATCAAAATTATGTATGGTCATTCCCAAGTCACAAAAGTCCATCATAACAGTGAAAAAAATCAAATTCTTCGATGGCCTCCTCTTCTCATCCAAAAGATACTACCATGTTTCCCTCCCTCCAGACTTCTGAGGGACAGTGATGTTCCAACACGAAGGCTTGATGGCAAAGGATTAGTGCATGAAAATTTGGGAGGAGATGGGACCATGATGCTGGGTCCAAGCCCACAGAACTGTACAAAACAAGTAAATTTCAAATGGTCCTGCCAATAGTTTCTATTTGCTCAAAATTAAAGTCAACAGGCCTGGGAAGATACTATTGGCCCAATTTCTTCTCTCTCTGTGCCCCGCCCCACCGCTCTCTATCCACAAGTCCACTTTCACTCATCCCATGAGGAAAAGTAAGTGTCAGGTGGAAAACTACAACCATCTAGGATTTGGCACATAGCCCTGAATCCTTAACACCAGGCCATGAGCCTAGCAAAAGTGGAGATTTAACTGTATTGGGGGAAACCACAATAATTGATGAATAAAGAAATCCCTGTCAACAAAAGTTTACTGTATTTTTATTTAAATAATTAATAAAGCAATAGTGCAATGATTTCCAATCCCATAACAAAGTTATATTTTCATCTAATGTACTTACTTCCTTGCATTTTTCCTCCAAAAGAGATTAAAAGGATAATTCACAAACTAGGTTAAGAACCTGGAATGCAAGCAGTGGAATTATGCCTCTGCTGGGCTTGCTTAATGAGGACTTTCCTATTGTTCTATGCATAACAGAAGCATGCTGATCATTTCGAGGGTAAAGTTCACCAAACTTTGTGTCGGTTCCAAATATGGATTTCCCATTTAGCCCCACTGGTTAGCATGCAATGCAAAATTCTACGCAAATTGGGCTCAGGCTTGCTGGAGCTTCCAGTTTCTGCCCTTTGGTGACATCTGACAGCTTCAGCAACAAGATAGGTCCCTGCATAGCCCTAGAGAGCACTGTGAGTACCCAGCTAATTATAGAAGGAAACAGCCCTCGCACCAACAAGTAGAGCAAGGTGAATGGAGATCTATACCTCAGCTTTAACCAGTAGGTAAACTATCTATATTAGCATTTTATTCCCTCATTTTATATGAACCACCCCGGTCTACATATGTGAAGTCTATTTCTTTAAATGAAAACAGAATTATACTAGTGCCAAAACCTGGAGGACATGAGGACATTACAGATCAGTATTCTTCACAAGCATGGAAACAAAACGCCTCAACAAAATACTTGCAGATTAAATTCAGCAATACATTGAAAGCATAAGACATCACAACCGAGTGAGGTTCATCTCAGGAACATAAAATTAATTCAAACTTCAGATATCAATGCAGTTCACCATAACACAAAATAAGAAAATTTGTGTCATTTCAACAAATGCAGAAAAGACATTTAACATAATTCAACATCCACTGATGATACAAAAAGAAAGCTACTATTGAGTCACACAAGAATATAAATGAGTATGAAATGAATTTTGCTAATGAAAAGACCAAAAGCCTACATATTGTCTATTTATGACATTCGGAAAAAAGTAAAACTATAGGAAGGAAACCCAGATTAATAGTTGCCCTGAATGAGAGAAAGCTTGATGACAAAGGATTAGTGCATGAAAATTGGGGAGAAGGTGGGACCATGATACTGGATCCAATCCCACAGAACTGTACAAAACAAGCAAATTTACATCTACAAGTACATATCTGAGCATTTTCCAATTTCTATTCAGTTCCAGTACTAAGATATAATTCATAAGTCTATTTGAAATGTCCAAGTCAACTCAATCTGTTCAGTTCTTTTATCCCTGGACTGAGACGGAAATGTCATTTCTTAGAGACAGAACGAATACAGCCACCCTCTTCTTATCAGCTACTTCCTCACACACTTTACAGACACACCCCATCATCACTCCAAAGATAAATCACTGTCCAGACATTCAGCTTCTGAATTTCCTCTGATCACATGCCACAATAAAAAATGAGACCGGCCAAGAAAGTCCAGGACAAAGAGGGGCACTGAAAGTGCCACTCCTGCCAGGGCCCTGGGAGGGTACCACATGTGACGCTGCCCCACCAGGAGCCGAGGTGTGCAGGCGCACATTTCAGAGAAAGAACCTGGGGTTTGCTGAGGAGTCCCAGCCTAAAGTAGAGCAGAAGGCCGTTTCAGGCCAGTCCAGGTCCTGACCGGCTAACGAGGTCAGGGTCCTAACTGCAGCCCCACCCCCAGCAACTCTACAGAGACCAAGCATCATAGGATCAGGACTGGTCATCTGAAAACACCCCTATTTACTTAACAGTCCTTTGAGTCACAGGTTAAAGTCATACTTTACTCAAATGCATCCCCAGATAATCACAGTCACTGATCTTAAAGCAGAAGCAGGAAGAGGAGAGAGAAGCTGAAAGAGGGCACCTGCCAAAGAAGTCTGGCAAGTTAGGAAGACATGTGCCCTCTGGCACCACCCACATCTTTTCTTATCCACAGTCTTTATCCAAATGCCTCCATCACCTAATGAAAGTAAGTCACATATCGGGATTATGTTCCTGCAAACTTCTTAGTTTACCTAGAGCTTCCTTACAAGTCAGGAAATCTAAGATTGTAAATATACGACTAAATGTCCTTTCCCTTTAAATTTTGTTGATTCAATCAGTGTTCCCAGAGTAGCTCTTCTATGCCAGGCACAGGTACCCGGGGTTCCCAACGAGAAACGTTTTCTCACATGCCAGAGAGAAAACAGACTAATTGTGACCTGTGAACTATGAATCTTTTTTAATGCTGTATGGCCTCTTAGGGTATGTTTACCTTTGCCACAGAAATCAAAATGACTTTTAATGTTGTGGTAGCTGGGTGATTTTCAATGACCTTCATTTGAAAGTTCTCCCTCAGAGGCTAAGAACAGCAAACTGAATTTCATCTGCTTTCTCTCAGAGCTATTTCTGTCCCTGGTGACCAGGGAGCCCTTCTGAAGGACAGAGGCCAGACGGTGTGCAAACACAGACTCCTCACTGCCTCACCTCCACTCGGAGCCCTGATGATTGTTGAATCTTCTGCCTAAGTATCCTGAGGTTAATAATTTACTCCACCTGAGCTAAACTAAGCTCACCACCACAGAATGGGCAGCATTTACAGCCACGCCATCACACACCCAGCACTCTTGAAACTGGGGCCAGGCATTCTGTGGACAGGCAGTCAGCGATGTCTGCTCACATGTCTACCAATAAAGTCACTTCATTCACTACATTCTGATCACCAGAAGTCAACATGTGACATGGCAGCATAGACATAAAGATGTCTCCTTCAAATGTCTAGAGGAGTCCCAGAAATCACAATTTCTAGAAACTGGTCAGGAACTGGATTCCCCTGCTGTTTTTAGTGCGCTAAACTAAATAACTTTCAGTGGGCTTCCCTGCCTCCCCCCACTTCTTTTTAGTCCCTAAAATCAACACAAAGTCAAATGGCCAACTTCTTTCAGAGGGGTGCACAGTCAAGACTTGAAGAATGAGTTAACCTAGCTGAAACAATGGCCACCAGTCGTTTGACTTTACAAAGAAATTGGAAAGCACAGCACTGAGGGTAGTGTTTATGATTAGTCCAGTCAATAAACATTTACTGAGTATTTCCTCTGAGCCAGGTCTTGCTCCATGCTCACCTCAAGTGCCACATGTTAACACAAAGCTGCAAGGAGAGATGAGAGAGAAAGTGTGCAGCTGGTCAACAGAGAAGGTGGGGCCCTGGTTGAGTAAAGGTTAACTGAGCCAGAACAGAGGGGACAGGGGTGTAACTCAAAGAAGGAGGGGCAAAGAAGGACTGATCTTCAATGTTGCTTTGTTTTTATTTTTGTAAGATTGACTCCATGGGTGTTGCCTTGATGGGTTCTCTCTCCATGTGTCAATGACTTTCAATAGATCCAGAGACCCTCCACGTCTGTTCTAAATGTTTTATGAAAATAAAGCAAGTCATAGGGTCTCAGCTCCCAAACTGTGAGATCCTCTGTCACATCCATGAAAGTATTCCGCCCACCCTACCCAAATTGTGCACATGAATCTCCTGTCCCTTCCACCCCTCTTCTGTAGAATATTAACAAATGGAAGTGCAGAAACCACAAGACACCAGGATCTGCAGGATGGTACCCCAGGGAACCAGAGAGCTCTGATGGACTGCGGGAGGAAGTGGACCCCTCTGGGAGTTCCTCCGCCTGAGGCAGTAACACTGTGTGGTTACTGAGTCTGCTGGCCAATCACAGATCCCAGCATGAGAGATGTAGCAGCTTTGTGATGAGACGACGAAACACAGCCTTCCTGGGACACTGAGCAGTCTTCACTTTGGGACAAATTCTAACAGCATATGCAGTAAGCAAGTCAGAAAAGAACAAAGGGAAAAAAGCAACTAAAATGCCTCATGTAACTGGTCTTCTAATTCAGACCGAAAGTCCTGGCAAATAAAAGTGATCAAGTGGCCAAAATAAAAAGCTACACCTTATTTAAAGGAAAATTAAAGGGTTGAGTAAAATTTTAAAAGAATCATTGGCAACACTGGAATTAAGGAAAGCTGATTAGCCGGTCAGATCTGGAAGAAGTTAAGATCACTGTGCTGAATGCTTCCACAGACCCCTCCCTCCTCCTCTCAGATTCCAGAGCCAACTTTACCATCAGAAAGTGTTGCTTGACAGTGACCTGGAGGAAATGATGACTGTGAGAAAAATGAAGAGAAAGACAAGCATCATCTGATTTCACTCATGTGGCATATAGAGAACCCAAACAAAACAAACTGAACAAAAACAGGCTTTTAGTCTATAGAATCAAATTAGTGGTTACTAGAAGAGAAGGGGTGGGGAGGTGGACAAATCAGGTAAAAGGGGTAAAAATATATGGTGAAGGACTGAACTGACTGCTGGGGGGGTGGGGGGACTTAATGTAATGTATACAGAAGCTGATTTACAATGATGCACGCCCCAAACCTATATATTATTATGCAGTGTCCCTTCAATAATATTAAAGAACCTAAAGTTTGTTTTCCTAATGATCAGAAACTCTTAAAAATCCCATAGTTTTAGTAATCTTGTGTGGTCGCTTGCTTCCGGAATTTGAAATGTGTTATTATACCATGATTATATTCTAAGTTTTCCCCCGTAGTTGCTAAGTTATTTTCACACCCGTTTTTTTCCCTTCATTTTAAAAGCCTTTAATTTTTGAACAGAACCTTTGGTCAGTTTGCAGCCTGGCTTACTAACTCTGGGCTGGCTGTGTTTGCACTGGAAAAAGCTATTTGCCTTACCACACAGCAACCTTTTAAAGAGAAAGAAACTGAAACAGTTCTAACAGGCAAATGGTGTCCCTCGGGCATTTCCAGAAGATTCACTGACTTACTCTGGGTTACTAAGAAGACGCCCCCAAGGCTTCTGCTACTTTTAATACCTTAATAAAGACAACAAAGCAGCACTCCATAATCTAACTGGAGAGATTCACAGATCACCCAGCAATCCACCTTAGGCAAGGCAGAAAATATCCAAAATGGCATCTTCCATTCCTGACTTAGTCTGCTCAGGCTGCTGCAATGAAGTATCACAGCCTGGGTGGCTTTAAAAAAGAAACCAAAAAACAAAATCAAAAAAACATACATTTCTTTCTCACAGTTCTAGAAGCTAGGAAGTCCAATATCATGGTGCCAGCAGATTTGTGTCTGGTAAGAGCCTGCTTCCTCCTTGACAGCTGCTGTCTCATGGTAACCTCGCATAGCAAAGGGCAAGAAAGCTCTGTGGGGCCTCTTGAAAAGGCACAAATCCCATTCATGAGGGTTTCATTCTCAAGACCTACTCATCACCCAAGGTTCCCACCTCCAAATATATTGCCTTGGGCATTAGGACTTCAACATACGAATTCTGTGGGGCATTTAGATTATACACGTCCCTATACTTCGCCCCACACAGAGACTATTCTTGCTTTTAAAAATTCTTTTAAACTAAGTAGAAAATGAATGAGATTGTAGTCAGAATTTTGCTAAAGGATAAGTATATATTTTAAAGGACTTAAAATCACAGAAATAAAAAGTAGAAGAAAAAGAGGCAAGGTCCATAGCCTTACCTCCAGCAGTGCCCTGATGATATGTTAAGTGAGCACAACAGACATCAGTGGCTGCTCCACAGTGGTGACCAACCCCTTCTCCCTCCCTGGGGCCTCCATAGCAGGCCAGGCAGGATCTGAGAACCACATCACACCCAGGAGGATGACTATTGTCAAACACAGGAAATGCTGAGAGTTGGGGAGGGGATGTGAAGAAACTAGAATCCCTGTGCACTACTGGTTAGAATGTAAAAGTGTCGCCCCTGTGGAAAACAGCCCAGCAGGTCCTCGAAAAGTTAAACATAAAGCAATTCAACTTCTAGATAACACGCCCTAAAAATCTGAAGCAGGGACTGAGGTATCTGTACTCCAGTGTTCACAGCAGCATTGTTTACAGCAGTAAAAGATGAAACCATTCAAGTGTCCACCAGCAAATGGACAAACAAAATGGAGTGTGCAGACACAAGTGAATATGATTCAGTCTTTTTTAAAAAAGAATAAAATTCTGGCATATGCTACAACATAGATGAACCCAAAAAATACTATGCAAAGTGACATAAGTTGGATACAAAAGGACAAATATTGTATGATTCCACGTATATGAATTACCTAGGAGCTGGGGACAGCGAGACATGGGGTTTCAGTGTTTAATAGGTACAATTAATAGAACTTCACTAGATAAAAAGGTTCTAGATCGAGATGTCTAACGGTTGTACAATTAACATGTACTTAATGTCACGGAACTGCAGATTTACAAATGTTAAGGTTTGTTATATTTTTTGTTACCAGAATAAAGGAGGGGGGGGGGAGTGGATTCATACCAGAGACTAACAAGATATCACTACACACCTACTAAAATAGTTAAAATAAATAGTAACAATGTTAAATGCTGAGAAGGATGCATAGAAATTGTATCTCTCACATGGTGTTGATGTGAATATAATATGGAATAGACACTCTGGAGAACAGATTGAGAGTTCCTTTAAAAAGGCAGCATATACTTACCACATAACCCAGAAATCACATTCCTGGGTATTTATCCCAGAGAAATGAAAATTATGTCCACACAAAACTATACATAGTTGTTCAGAGCAGCTTTACTTATAATAGGCAAAATCTGGAAGCAATCAAATGTCCTAAATCAATAAATAATAAACTGGTATACCCATCCTGTGGAATACTATAACGAATAACTGCTGATACGACAACTCAATGGAGATTAAGGACATGATGCTGAGTGAGAAAAAAAAAAAAAAGCCAACATCAAAAGATCATATGCTGCACAATTCCTTTGACACAACATTTTTGAGATGACAAAATTAGAGAGAAGATATTAGTGATTGCCAGGAGTTAGGGATAGTGGAGGTAAGAAGGGATTCTAAATGGGAATGTATCATAGTTTACTCATCAATGGAAGTTGAATATACTTTCAATTTTCCTCCATAAAAAATGCTTCAAAACAGTCTGTACAGCCATTCTTTAATCAAGTATCACATGTAATTTAGTGACTAATTGTCCTTCCCAGTCATCCCAGCTTCCACAGGAAGCACAATGACACATATTCACAGAAATTCCACTGACAAATTGTCATAAATCAACTTATACTCACCACAATTAGGTCTACATTCTTCCCTGTTTTGCCTGGTAAAAAGCTTACTATTGAATTCAGCCTCATGAAAGCCATGTGAAATCTGAATTCAAACATGCAATTCAGGATGATTATCAAGTGCTCACAATCAGGGTCTACTTAAGAGAGCTGTCTGCTAAAATAAGATTTTATATATATTAGGTTTTCAAAAAACACCTTTATTACTTAATGAAAAATACAGTAAAAGTTATAAAAATCACAATTCAAAATAAAAGTGGACAATTGCATTATGATGAAAACCAATCTTGGACCTCACAGCAAAAACAAAGTCATTTATTTCATATTCATATCACTAGTCCTTGAGATACTTTCATATTCTGATTCAGGCAACGTGTTTGCAATTTCTTTCTTAGGCACTAGCCCATTCACACAATGATTTATTATGAGTTAAAATGAAAAAATGTGTAATTCCTATTCAACCTACAAATATTCTTTATCTAGCATATGAGTGAAGTACATTTAAATGGATTACTTGCTTTAATGATGCAACTTTCTTAATAATCAGCTGAAAATGAATACCTCAGTAATCATTTTCATTTTTCTGTAGATGTTTTGTTATCTGTTCTCACAGGAATAAAAAAGATATGCTTCCTTTTTCTAGAAAGTCATTTTTAATAACTACAGTCACATTCTAAACAATAAATGATTGTGTCAGATGTGTAAATGTATTTGGTTTTAGTGACCTAGCTTTTCTAATTCCCTTTCATCGGCATACCTTCAGCTCACACTTCCCACAACACCCTATATCACCCATGGAGACCAGCCCTCCTCCACATGTCCCTCTACAACCTGTCAGTGGACAAAAAAAAAAAAAAAGTCTTTGGAAATTTCATAGAAGATGAACTGGGGTTCAATTATAAGTTCCACTGCAATCCAGCTGAGTGAAAACCTCACTCAGATCTGTACCGATCACAGTTCCAGACCCAGATAAACACGGATGAAGAAACAACCCCATTCCACTGAGCCTCAGTTTTCTGATCTATAAATGGAACACAATTCCTACCTCGCAGAATTTGTGTAAAAATTAGATAAGAACTCATTAATAAGTATACGCTAATGAGATGACACATAACAGATCCACTAGAAATGTTTAAGCCATTTCATTGGACCCAGATGTCAATTTTGCTCCAAATAATTTGTTCCACTTAAATATGAATACTAATATGATTTAATGGCATTTTTTTCTGTTTTGTTAAGTAGAAAGGTGTTATTCTCTTGAATTATCCTCATCTGTAGAAAGGTCAATGCTTTAGATCAGAGGATATACCCAGGACACCATGAAGCAGCAATGAATCCGACTGCTAAAGTATCAGGAGGTAGGAAACCAGCACCAATAAAATGAAGACAAGCTTTAGCAGACTGCCAAGATGACACCAAATGTTCCAGTATCATAGCCTCCATACGACACTATAGTCCACTCTTACCTTAGGGATATTCCGGGTTACTGAACTGGAGCAGCTGGGCCAAATTTGTGCAAACAAGAGAATGAGTAAAATCCACCAAGGTTAGGAGATGACTTGTCTGATTAGAACAGAGAGGGGAAGGATGCACAGCAAGAGATGGATGAAATAAAGAATTCACAAAGTCTAAGAAAATGGCAACAAAACAAATGGCAACAAAAGGAACAATTCAAAGATGAATGAGGATACTGGAAGATGGGAGAAAAGAGACAGCATGACCATCAGCACATCTTGTTGGCCAATCAACTACAGAGGATGAAGGAATGAAGAAATCAGGAAAATTCATACTTGAAACTGGATGCCTGGGAGAATGGTGGTACAATAATGGAAACTGAGAAGCTGAAAAGGAAGTTGATTTAGAGCAGAACCTGAAAAACTTTTTAAAAATATAACAGTCTGAATTTGAAGCCAAGGCTGGATCATTAAGTGGAAACAGAACACAGGCCAACTGGAAGCAAAAGACCAGCATGGACAGAGGTCAGGAGGAGGAGTCCACTGTGGGCTCTTCAAGAAGTAGCTGTGGGCAAACCAACAGAGAGATGAGCTCGCCTGGAAGGAGGAGAGGAGAGAGGAGTAGGCCCTAGGGAACACCCCCATAAATCCAAGAGAAAACTGCACAATAGACAAAGAACTCAAAAAGAACCAGCAATGTTTGTGGATATCCAGAGCACATTTTCATGTCTAAATTAGAAAAGGCAACTTTCCCAGCCAGACTACCACCGATATCCACATTGCAACCTGACCAATAAAGCTTTCCGTGACCTTTCCCAGCCCACCTCTCTGACCTGTCTCCACTCCTCGGCCGCACAGTGTACCAGTCCCACTGGCCTTTTGCTGTCTTAAAATACATGAAACTCATTTCTACTTCAGGGTCTCTTTGTTTTCTAATCCTTCTACTAAAAGTTCTCCCAGAATCCTGGCTTCTCCCCTATCCAATGGCACAGACACCTACACCAGTCTCTGCTGTATCACACTGTTGTAGTTGCAACACATGCAAGCTCTCTACAATTCTATTTCTCATGCACCGCTCTACGCTGAATGGGCTCTGGGATAGTAGGGTCTTGGGACCTTGTCCACTTCCCTCTCTGCTATAACCTTAGTGCTTGAAATAGTGTGTTGCACTAAATGGGGCGGGGTGGGGGAGGCGTACACCTTAGATTAAGCTAGATAAAAATTACTGACTTTCATGAGATTAGTTTTGATTAAAAATAATGAAGTGAAAATCAGGCTATCAAGCTATAGAGAGCAAATGGAAGCAAGAGTTAAAGACCACTTTCTCAGGGGCAGAGCTTAACAATCATTTAATGTCAGTATATATTACATTGTCTAGAAGAGTTGCTTTTCCAGGATGTATAAACAAAGCATCCCAACTGGATCACCTCTTATTTCTTCCACTGAGCATTTTCCCAGAGAGAGGTCTGACCCATATTCATCATGCCTAAAATTCTTGCTTCATACCTTTTTAAAAACCAGATAGAACAAATATGTCAATTATTTCAAGTTCCATGTTAAAAAACTGTAATTCTGCACATTATACATAATTAGGGGGCTGTCACTGAAATGTGGGAAGTGAGACAATCAGACTGTAAGAACACTTGGTACTCATTACTATACCAAGAATTTCCGTCAAGGATGGGTACCGAGGCCAGTTCTTCCTGTAGCTTTCTAGCTGTACACTCTCCCTTCAGGTCGTTTTTCTCGGACAACCATTACATGAGTAACAGGGAACACCATCAAGTGCCATTATACTGAGAGGAAGCTGAATACTGTCTCTTCTAGAATTTGGATAGGGACAAAGCTAATAGAGATGTTAAGTAAAAGTTCCAAGTCAAAGGTTTTGTGAAAGTCTGAGAAACGTTTTTTGGGGGTTTTTTTCCCCCCTCTGCTTCTGCCAGAAGCATCAAGTAATCTCTTAGAGCAGCTAAGGAGCCGGAGAGTTCACAGGAGTTGACATCTGTGGCTGCTGGCCAGGCAGGGTAAAATAGTTACCACAGCTTTACTACTCTACGGTGAGAGCACGTTGCATTGGATTTTGTTTGGCCCTCAGAAGGAACACAGGAGAAAGGGCATGAAGGTAGCAGAACAGGGCCAGGCAGAGTAGGGGAGCAGGCAGGAAAAGGCCAAGTGAGTAGAAAACAAGCACCACCGAAGAGCTGGATTCAGGGAGTCCAGCTCAGGCAATGATGGCGGAGACCACCCAACAGGTAGTTGAGAAGCCCAGGCTCCAGGGTTTAAGTCAAAACACAAGTAATGGCAATATAATTTGTTAAAAAAAAAAAAATGTGCACAAAGTAAAGATGTGAGCTAAGAGTTGATTTCATACCAAAGCCCCTCCTGCTTCCATTCTCAGGGTCAGAATTAGGTCTATACACATTTGATGAAAGATGCCCTCACCCATGCCTTCCCCCTGTAGCCTGAACTAATGCAATTTCTACTCACTTGAGCTAAGAAATTGATGGGGCAAAAGACCATCCATTACTGGACCCACATTTTTGTGAGTGTTTGAGCTTTGGAGTGTCAGGGCTTACCTGAACTCAGAGGCAGCACTCTCTAGCAAAAAAAAAGAAATTTAATGTGAGATAAAAGGGACACTTTAATTGAAGTTACAGAACGCAGCACCAGTCATGCTGCAAATCTGAAGGGAGAGGCAGGAAGAAACAAAACGACATCCCTGATTCCCTCATCAATGGGAAGGCCATTTTAATTAACCAGTGAAGAGGGAAAATCCAAGGTTTACTGTAAGATCTGCTACTAACAAATCCTCTGAGCAAAAATAAATTATCTTATGCCTAATATATCATTTAAAAGCTGAGTGTCACATTGTCACCTGTGCCCTGAGGCAAGCTATCACCAACTTTATTAACAATAAGATCATTGTTCCACCTAAAAATAAAAATTCTGAGTATCAAACCAGATGAGTTAACTTAATCAAATAAGTCATTCTGGCTCACAAAATGTTAATTTCCTCATCTGCAAAGTGAGGGTGGCTGGCGAAGGTCTCTAAAGTGTCTTTACACGCTAAGATTGCAAACTTATGGTCAAGATAGGCCAGTCATGGGCAGACCATCAAGGGATGTAGAGCCACAAGCAGAGAAGGGACAGACAGCATCTGGAGGACAGGATTTCCTTCAACAGGAACCAGAAGCCAGAGGGAATCTGGGGGAGTCCGGAAGGAGGTGTCTGCCAGGTGATAACAGAACAAAGCCACCAAGCCATTTTCCACCTTCATAGGAAGCTGTCTCCTTGGGCTAGAAAAGGCCCTGGGAGCCATCCTCAGCCCCACCCCCACCCCCAAAAGGCAGGAACCAAGGGGCATGCTCTCCAAACAGTATTCAAGGAAGCTACACTAAGTCCAAAAATAGATGCTGAATGGGGGAGGCTTAGCTCAGCCACCTAACTGTGCTGATCAGATCACTCAACATCAGATTACACCTTGGGTTCATGCATACACAATGAGGCCAGCAGCAATCAAGATACCTGGGACCAAACACAAGAGGAGACTGAGACTCAAAATAAAATAAAATAAGAACACAGCGATGTTTTGCAGATCCATCTGGCAACAAGCTACTGAAGTGAAAACTTCTAACAGTCCAAATGGTTAAGCCAGAAGCAGCCTCCAGAGAAAGAAATGATACTCTTCTCGCTTGGCTGATATGATGAACACCTCTGAAGGGTGATGAGAGCAAGAGCCCACACACGCAAAGGGTCACAGACACACCCTCTGCAGATGTTACAAGAAATCTCCATGGATTACAAATGGATATTAGGCGGATCAAGAAAGAGCAGCAATGAAGCACTGTGGCCAAAAAAAAGAAAGCAGGAATGCTAACAACCAGCAAGGGGACTGTTCCAACATTGATAAAATTAATAACATATAAAATGTAACATACATATATACCTTTGCACACTGAAAATGAGAATATAACCCCTGATTTCATAATTAAAGGCAAGGAACTCATATTTCTGAATGTTACTGAATAAAATGTGAACTCTAACATGTCTTTGCAAAGTGACCCATCAAATATTGAATTATGTACATGCTTCACCCAGCAATTCCACTCCTGGAAATCTACCCCATAGAGATAAAAGTGTCAACATAGCACATGTGGACAAGGGTGTCAGTCTAGTGAATAATCCTTCAGTGGTTCCAAGAACTGAAACAAAGTGAATATACCTTTCCACAAGGAAGAGGCCTGACCCACATACCCACTCATTAAACAGAATAAATGAAGCTACACCTGATGATTTAGCTGTTTCTACAAAGTACTTCTAAATTGGAGGACACATAAGTCAACATTATGTGACCCAGTCTTTTTTTTCATTATTTCATTAGAGTTTGTATATAGTTATAGGCGTATATGAGCACAAAATATGTAGAAATATATATGCTGCTTCTCAAACTTCAGTGCAGATTAGAATCACCTGAAGATTATTAAAACACAGAAGGCTGGGCCCCATGCCCAGAATGTCACATTCAGTGAGTCTGGGGTGAGGTCTGAGAATCTGTGTTTCCCACAAAGTTCCCAGGGGATACACATGCTGCTCAGAGGGCTGGAGGCGTCAGCAAGTTACGTGGGAGGACAAAAGGGGAGGGGTGAATGGGGAGGGACTCATGGTATCTGTCCAAGAAAATAACAGTTTTTCCTTATGGTTCCTTTGATGGAACACGTGTTTGTGTATACATGAACAAATTCCTCAAAGAATTGACACCAAAATACTAATGAAAAATTCTTTCGATGATTGAATTTCACATGATCTTTACTTGCTTTATGGTAATTTTACTGATAATGTTTTTAGAATGAACAACTTATTTAAAATGAAGTGATTTCATTGAGGGAAAGAAAGGAAAAGACCTCAGAACTAACAATTTCTCAAGGAAGAACTCTTCTGCTTCATTCACAGCACTGAATAGATATTTTGGGGAGACTAATGCTAATTATATATACTTGCAAATGATGCATAACACTCAAGAGGAAGTTCTTGTATAAATAAATAATAAGTATTATAACATACTTGTTTCATAACTTTCCATAAGCTACAAACATTTAGAGAAAACAATTTAAAAAGCTGTCAAAAGGTTTTCAGGGTGAAAATGCAATTTGGTTTGTGAATGCAGCAGCTCTTTCTTTTTCAAAATCCAACTACTCCTAAGCAAATATCCCTTTTTACACCATCTTGCATCATTTCCTCTCTTTCTGTTGTAAACTAGAAAATAACAAAAAGACTAAATGTAACTGACTAAAACAATAAAAGTAACTTTATGATTTCCAATAGAGAACTTACAGGTTCCCAAATGGTGTCAATTCACGTGTTTTAAGCTAGAAAATAAACATCTTAGATAAGGTATATGAATTCTAGCTTATATTTTTCCAGACTGCTTTCTTTCATACCTCTCTTTGGCTTCATCAGTACAATTGCTTGCTAGCTTAAAAACACACCTCCTCGCTAATACCATGTTACCATCCAACCTAAAAATTAAGGCTAGACCTCAAAAACAGATGGCATGCCTCTGCTTTTTCCTACTGAGAACAAACAGCCCTGCCTGACAGGCTACTCCATTCATGTCCCTGAAAGCACAGAGGCATCAAGCTGCTCAGAGGATGAAAATTGGATTTGCCCTGCTCACATCCTTCAGTTCTGCAAATCAATATTATAAAATGCTTGGCAGCCAGTTTTGCCAACTCCCCCATCTTCTCTAATCTTATTAGAGTGCAGTGTTTCTCTTGTCTACAATGGCCACTCTGTGGGCCTCCATGGTTCATTTTAAACATTACAGTGAGCCTGTGGCTGAGTTAAGAAAAATCTTTGCATCTTCACTATAAGGCTGAGTCTCCCTGCCTAAAGATAAGCAAACAGAAATAAGCCCCCAAAATGCTCCAGCACAATAGAATCAAATTGCACTTCCCTCTAAAATGGAGTCCTGGGAGAAAGAGAAAACGCCTGTTTAATTATTGCGTTGTGCTCAAATCAAACATACAAGATTATTACCCTACAACTATGTAGGCATAAGAAGAATCAAGTGAATATTTGAAAACATTGCATATAAAACTAAAAACAAAGTAATGGAATCTAAAACTGTGCTGGCAACTAGAAAAGTAAAAGTTAAAAAACTTAAAACTACAGAAAACTAAAAAATAAAGATAAATCATGATTCCAGAATTCAGACCACAAAAAAAAGGACAAAACCAATCCAACCATGGTATATCAGTGGTTCTACGATATCAGTAGTACAAAACATAAAAAAAGAAAAAAACTTTAAAAAGAGTTGAAAGTTTTCTTCATGGAATGCATGAAGAAAATAAAAATGGCTTATATCCATCGATTTTTCTATAGGTATAAAGACATCTATCACCTTTAGGAGGGATTCTGTGTAGTGACCCAAACACTGACATTTTAAGAAATCAGAAATCAAAAGAACAAAATGTCACCCAAAGGAACCACCTGAATGAGAAGTCCTATTCTGAAAAGTGGGTAGAAGCTGGGGAACAATTTCTAGCAATTCTTTTTCTTCATGATCATTGCTCCATCTATGTGATCTAACTCTTCTTGAAATAAATATTATACTTTCTTAAGGAAATGTACATACAGGAATGAAGGCAAACAGAAAGAAGCAAGCAGGCAAGAGAAAGAGCTTTATTTTATTTAGGTTCTTAATTTGATTTTTTGCTGTTATTCCCGCCAGTCCCAGGATGTGAACCTGGGACCTTCAGATGCATATGGACTGCACCCAACCCCTGCTCCACGAGGGAATGCCTAATTTGTACTTGCTGAAACTCTGTCTTAAGATTTTCCTAGAACACTAGCATACAATTATGCTTACATTTTATGATTTTAAGATGTTATCTCAATGTATCATGTATTCTTTATGATTTCTAGGTTTGGGAGAGTTGCCAGAGTTACTCCTTTTGCAAAATAATCATTAATAACAACTAGGTTGGACTCTATGAAGTTCCTAAAAGCCTCAAAATTAAGAGATTCCAACATCACAGTCAAATGAGAAAATACAGTATCATCTAAATAAATGACAAAATGATATTCAATAAAATTCAAAACGAACACAGATAAAACGCTGAAAGAATATAGGACATGCCATAAACAAGAGGTTTTCATTTTCTCGTTTTGCATCTCCATTTTTTTCTACAATATGCATATGAAATACAATCAAGAAAAAATATTAAAGGTTTATAAAACAGACTGTAGTCAACTAGAAGTGATTATTTGTGGAATGGCTGAAGCGAGACGGGTACAGAGTAGGCCTCCCCCAAGCTGCAGTAACAAGCTGTGGAACAGTTATAATGTGTTTACACAGTACTCATTTGGTTGCAGAATTACTTTCACGATAATATACTTTAACTGAGCTCCAACTGCATGTGCCCAGTGTGCCATGCTTAGTCAGACTGGTTTAAATCAGTTTGCAAAAACACTGATAAATGTTGAGTCACAGCCCATATCTAAAGTAAGAGTCAGTTGTATCAAATACACACATCATATTTATCTAAGATAGCCTCAGGTTTGATATGCATTCTCTAGTCTTCAAAGACAGAAATTCACAGTGATGGCACTAGAATATTAACCAATACTTACTCAGAGTTCTTTTTGGAATTTATACAAATTTTATCATGTATCATGCTGCTCTTCCCATGTCTTTCGATACACACAAGTTAGTTTGCCTTTTATAGTGAAATCACTTTGAAAGAACTTAATTCATGCAACAGCAGGTACATAAGTAATCTGAGGTGACATGAACCACAGTGACCAAGGTCACAAACGCATAGTTCATGACAGCTACATCATGACATCTGCCAAAATGCAGAGTGAATACAAGAGTATCTCAAGTGATGCCAAAATGAGAAAAAAATGTACTTTAGAAATGACAATATACTACATTAAAATAATATTCTTTATAGGGAGTAAGATTATGAGTGATTAGTTTTTTAGCCCTTTTCTAGGATTTTTCCTTTTATTCTAACTAGCATATATTATCTGAAATTAGAAAAAAAAAATGTTTTGTTCGGTCTATTTGAGTCTCTTCTCTCCGTAGGCAGTATGATTGACTCTTTCCTAGTCTGCTCATCATCTAATAGGCACCAGGAGGTCAGCTTGACTACGCCAGGGCACTGATCAATAACAAGGTTTTATATCATGATTAGGTTTGTGATTTGTATTTGAGGTAGAGGAGCAGGGTGGAATGAATAGAGCTAAAGAGGAGGACAGTTTAAGGAAAAAAAAAAAAAGGATAGACTTGGGAGTGCTTTCAATTTAGTCTTAGGCCAATCTTTATAATTACGGCTAGGCTGAGCCCAATTATCTACAGACATGTTTTATGACCTTCAAGTCACAACCCATTGGGCAGCGCAGGCTGCAGCTTTTTTAGTATTCTGAAATCATTTTGTCCTTCTCCAGAAAACAGAATGGGGTGTGTGTAAGCAGGCGGCGGGTAGGGAATGTAGGGAGAGAGGGAGGGCGACCTGGGTAGTGAAATGCAGTCAAAGAAAATGGATGAGCAGACCTTAACTGACAGAAGAGTTACATTATGTTTATTCCAGTTCCTGGATATTTCATTCTACTAAGTATAAATTTGAATTTAAGTCATGTCCTTATCCCAGATCCAGTATCTGACTGTATTCCATGAGCTGATGAGTTAATGGCTCAAAAGCCACCTGAAACCATATTCTTACACACCCACCGATGCCCACCCCCAACCAACACAGTCAGGTTCTAAGGAAAGAGGTTTTGCCTGAAATGAGGGGAAGATGACATTATCTGCCATTTTCTGTGCAAGGAGACAATCAGTTTACTCCCTGTTATGCCCAGTAACTGTTCTCAAGAACTGGATCCTCCCTCAACCCAGAAGTCACTCCAACTAGGAATCTTCTCAAGTATTTATGTCACATAATCACTTCATTTATTGTGTGTGTGTGTATGTTTATGTGCGTGTGTGTATCCCAACATCCTTCCCTATTTCATGCTTTTAGCTGACACAATTGTCACTAAAGCTTCCTCCCTCAAAACACAAACATACACGCAGAAAACATTCTTGGCTATTAGCAGAATATGATAATAAAATATGTTCAAACAAATGATCCGCATAAATGAACTAAGTATTTCTGATTCTAAAAATTATACAGTTAAGTTGCCCTGAGGGAAATATAATTAAAACTCTGACTTTGGAACCAGGAGCCAAGCAGTTTGAAAAGGCTCCATGCAAATACTTGAACGAGACAGTAACACTCAGTGTCTTGTTTTTCAAAATCCTCAACTTAATAGCAAGCAAAATGTTTTTCCCCAATTCAGTAACACGGGCTTGAGTTTAAGAAAGGGCTACTTAGACCCAAAGCCCAAAGCTTAGGAACTTACGTAAAGAGGTACTTCACTGCAGCTCAACTCCATGGCTTCTGCATCTGCAATGAAAATAAATGAGAGCAGTTATTGCAGGAGACCCTGGTGACCAACCAGCAGAGCTCTGTCTTGCCCTTCAGTCATGAACTTCGTCAACTCATTAGATACGACCACTGTAGAGAAAAAATTAAAGTAAAAAAATAAATAAAAAAGAACAAAATGCTCTCTGTATGAAATACTCCCCTTTCTTTCATATCGATTTCTACATCCGATGAAAACCTATCACCGGTGACATATTGTCTCTTTAACTGCATTTCAGAAAGCCAATAAAGGACAACAAAAGTATGTTGAATGTTTGCTTGAGGTAATCCCTTAGATCATGGACTACTCTGAAATCACAATCCACTGTTAGTGGGACAAGGCAGGAAGCCACAGGAACGAGATAGTTCTATAGCCTCTCTTACAGAAGACCAGAGATTTCAATCTGGGGGATGCAGTTGCTGTCAGGCAACCAACTTCTCCACCAGCTGCAGGAATCCCAGCTGCCACTGGGTATGTCTGTCTCTTTAAAATCCCCAACCAGAAGCCAGCTTCTAGCTTAGATGAAAAAAAGGATTGAACACCCATCAAATGCTCACATAGGCATTACACAGAGATGAGCAGAAAGTGTCCAGTCCTCAGGAAGCCTACAGCAAAACAAAGACCTAAAGATAGGGACAAAGTGAAGAGAGCATATAATTCTGAATGGGGCAGATGAGAGCCTCACTACCCCCTACCACCCTGTCTCCTCTCCTATTTTCCCCCTTTTTCTCCTCCCCCTTCTGGTTTCCAGGCCACAACCAAGCTGCAGTGTTTGGGGGACTTCTCTTAAGAAGGCAGACACCTAACAACCACAATTCAAATATTTAAGAGTAATCCCCACAGGATACACTTGGCAGGGAGGAAAGTGATATTTTTAATAAAAATTTTTCAATTAAGTTTTATTAAAAATTCCTACACACACCCATACTGGCACCTTCCTAGGTCACTAGTTACATTCCATGAGTCACCAAGGGTCCCACAAGCCAAGGGGTTACAGAGGGGCCCTTCTTAGGCCTCATTTTCAACACACGGTCCCCTGTGTCTGTTTACGTGGGTCCTCTTAAATGGGCTTATGGGTTACGGTCAAATTTTAATGAAACCTCACAAATTAGAAGAATGAGTTAAAGAGACCAGGAGAAAAATTATAGCTCAAATTATAGCTAATATGAATAATAAGACTATAACAAAATTTATACTCTCATTCATCATATAAACTGCTCAGTCATATTATGAAATAAAAATGACCAATCCATGAGCACTAAGTAAGCAGACCTCCCTCAAATTTAAAACTATCAAGATGGCATTTAAATCACGAGTATCCATCTGCTAGCATATAACTTGACCCTCATCCTAAACAGACATTTTGTACCTCAAGATATTAGCAGTTTTTCACCTATTTATAGTCATGCCATTTACTATTCCAATCCTTTACAAATTTTTAATACATTTGATAATACTGGAAATTCTGTAGTCTAAAAAACCAGATTAGTTACCAGAAAGGAAATTTTAAGAGAATAGTCAAATTGGGCAAAAGGCGTCATTTATATGGTGAAAGATAGTACTGGGCTGTTAGTTGTGAATTTAATGTCGTATATACAAATGCTGATTTATAATGATGCACACCTGAAACTTTTAGAATGCAATGTTATTTCAAGAAAAGGCATTTTTTTAAAAAGATCCTTTCACATTTACTTAATAGTAAAAAAAAAAAAATACATTCTGTATTAAATGCAATTATTTTAAAGACTGAAATGCACAAAATATAAAGCAAAATGCATTCTTTATGAGCAAAACTCTGAAGACTTGACTATTTTAAGCAGTATGCTAGAACAAATTAAGCTGTGGGAGGTTTTCCAGACACTTAGATGAAAGTACAGAGGTTTTCCATGACAGCTTGTGATATTAAGATTGTCTGATAATAAAATACATAAAAAAGAAACCACTTTTGGTGAGAATACAAAGTCAGAAGAGTCTTTAATAAAAAGCGTTCACCACAGGAAAAAATGCTCTAGTATAACCACTGTTAGAGCAGCTGCTCAGATCAGTTTAGTAAGCATCTAAAGTGAAATCCATTCATTGTGTCAATCATGGGCAAGATACCTCAATGAAGCGCTTGAAGCCACAAGCTCAGAATTCCACAGGATATCAATGTGGTTAATTCTAGAAATGAGACCTTCAAATGTGGTCAAATCTTTACAATTCTGTAATGGAATGCAGAATGACCACAAAGATCTACTACACTGAGATGTGTTGGTTATTTTATGGCATACTTTAAAAAGTTGTTAAACAGACTGCATAATTTTCTCCTTTAAAAAATAAGTGTTGTAAACTTGCAGGAGTTTGGTTTTTTGGAGGTGAAAAGTGGCTGTTTAGAGCAGATACTCTTTAAATAAACTTTTCAAATAAATATATCCTTTCACAAATGAAGATAGTTTAGTAAGTGTAAAAGGAAATCTCAAAAGAGTTCCAGATTAGATAGCATGTGCTCTTCTAGGAAGAAAAGCACTTTTAGGGAAAAAAGCTCTTTTACGAAAAAAGCATTTATATATGTTTCTATTGTTTTGTCATTTTTGTTGCAAAAATCATTTGAAGTTTGCTATCTACAAAAGTTCTAACATTTGCATGCTTTAAGTTTTTTAAAAAAACTTTCTTAATCTTTTCTTCCCAATCTTTCAGAAGGAATGTTTCTGTGGATTTCGTATAAAAATGTAACAACTTGATTAATTTGCAGACCTGCCATCAGGGAAGATGTGAATTCACTTGTCACATTTAAACAATGTTAAACGCAAATACCCTCATTTATAAGTGCGACCAGTGCTGTATTTCTGGTAAAATCTATGTGTCCTAGTGAGGTATCGTCTTCATTTATGTCAAACTTTAAAACCAATTTCAAAGCAAATAATACTTTAAACCAGACATTCAAGCTGACATAGCACAAAATATCAAGAATATTAAACCACAATTTTCAAAATAACTCATCAGATGACTCTGTGACACATATCATGTATCATTTTTAGTGATAACAAAAAGAGTTACTAATACATTTATTGTAATGTTTAATCTTGATAGCTTTTTTTAACTTGGGGAAGTATTTTAGAACATACACTGTTAGAGTATAATTTATAAGTAGATAAAATAAGGCTATATATGCACTTTTTCTTAAAGGCAAATGACAAAGTTTTGATGATCTGCTCCTATAAACAAGTGTCCCCCCGCCCGCTCCTTGCCAGGCTATAGGTACTTTTCCCAATAGTTTTCCTTCAGGAGAAGTTGACTAAGGCAAGAGCTGCGGAGTCTGGTGAGCTCATCAGAATCTACATAGAGTTCTGTGCGTCTACACACAGAAGACACGTGAGCTGGACGGCGGTGAGGACCCCAATGGCACACGGCTTTACAAAGGGTCTAGTTTCTCCACTTTCAGTCAACTGCATCAGACACCTCAAACATGGAAGGGTTAGACAACATGTTACTTACACTTCATCTTATACTTAAAAACTATATATTATTTCTTTCTACTCCACCTTTTGCCCTTTTTCAGTACAGAAATTTAAAAACCACTTAGAGCACTAATGGTTTGTTCAGAGAAACTACTTTTTGCTCCTTGAAAAAAATAACTGAAACTAAAAGCCCTCACAGTTCTCAGCCTCAGTCCTAATCTTTCTAAAACCTCTATCAGAATTTCCTCGTCAAGTGGTAGAGGAATTTGGAGCAAATATATAGTTGGTAAAATAATCAAACATCAAGCTGAAAGATATATATTTAAAAGACTATTTTTCATTTGTTATTTTCTCAAGATGAATTCCTTTTATAATAAAAGGCAGCAAGTTCTGTGTTCACCTGAAGAGCTATTTGGTTAAACAATGCTCAACCTCTTTTTACATCAAGTTTAATAAAACAAGTTTGCATTTGCTAGACGACTTACAACTGCCTACATTCTTCACAGACTAAGTATTACTATATAAATGCCATGCTCTCTACTTTATTTCCTAATACTTGAGCCCTCCACCAATAATCTCCAATATTTTTGGACTTAAGTCCTCTAAAAAAAAAAAATCATACTGTATTTTTAGAAAATGTTTCTTGGGAAGGTAAAAGTCAAAATATTTCCAGTATTTATCAGGGAATGATTGGATCTGAGCACACAGTCACAATTTTCAGATTTGCTCCAAAAAGGGGGAAATTTTTATAAAAAGAACATCAAGATACAAAATATACAATGTTTTAGAGTTATATTTTAAGGAATATATAATCTCTCTGCAGTTAACCTGAAAAAAACTTAGATGATTTTCAGTAGATAAAAGACTCTTAATTTAATGAGTAAAGAAAGTAACATTCTACTAACACTGAGAAAAACCAGCTCTTGACTTTATGGAGTTCTACACTTCTCATGTTTTTGCATCGAATGAAATATTTTAAGACTGCTTCAATATAAAATTCATGACTTTAATTTTTGTCTTTGAATATGCTAATTGCTCTTTTGCACGCCTTTTGCACAACTTATTAGCATGTAGTGCTCAAAGGATATTTATTAATATTATTTGGGAAACCGATGATATTAAGGGTATGGTGCTAGTATTTTTACAAAATGCATTTCAGATAGTCCTCACAGTAGTTTTAAGAGGACAACACAGGAGGGCCTTGTTACCTGAGTCTTCATTTATGACTCCCTACAGCTACCTAAACATAATCTTTAAATGAACTTATAAAATTACAAGCAACTCCATCACCACCCTAATTCATATGTTAGCATCTAGTCTCCAGCTATTCCATCTTATACAGCAACCGGTTTTTTGGTTTGTTTTGGGGACGTTTTGGTACTTGTTTTAGTATTGGTGTGTTTACCAATGTTGTAAATAAAATACAAGTCAATTTAAATTACAATTGGAAACCTATAACTCATCAAAGATGGCTGAATAAAACTGAACAAAGTATGTTTTTAGTACCGGAGAAGGTCTCAAATCATATAAACTATTACTGACCAATGAGAATGCAGTAGAGACCTATTAGCAAATGAAAAAGATAAACCATAACAATCATCTCGATATTTAAAGAATAAGAGCAACTTCTCCCTATTCTATAAGAAAATAGAAGAAATTTTGGGTATTTCTAATAAAAAATGATCCTTGGTATAGGGCTTTGTAACAGTAAAATATGCACAATAAGTTAACTGTCAGAAAAGTCACCACCCTCCCCCAGTCCACACTCACAGACACACACACACACACACACACACACACACACACACACACACACACACCCCATTCACTTTAACAGAGTTGAAAAGTCACAAAGAACCCAGCAGAGCCTTACTCCTCACGATGATGTTCTGCTACATTTAGTCATGGAAATAAGATACATATTTTAGAAATAACACTTAGTTTCATTAAACAAAAAATTAGAACTCCTGGTAAATCTTTTTTTTCCCCACCACTGTTTCCTGTGAAAGCTTGTTCTCCATTCTGAAGGACTCCCTTTTGGGGTATTTTCCCGGGTACCCACTGTTCCCCAGTAAGAAGACCTCCACACATGTCTCCAGTTTACAAAAGAGGAAGAAAAGTTCAGCAAAGTTGAGCCACTTGACTGAGGTCAAACAGAAGTGGCGGAGTTGGCCATGTGACTCCAGCCAATCTGAGCCGAAGCCCATGCTCTCCCATAGGCTGGGCTCAAAGTCCTTTTGCAACATAAACATGATCTGAAAGAGAGCAGTGTGCTTAGCTGCAAAGCAGCAAAACTCCTGTAGTCAGAAACAGGCTGCTTGAACACCAGCACTGACATATTCTCATTGTAAGATTTGGAATCATTGTTTCCCCTCCCTGGGCCAGTTTCTCATCTGTCAGGCAGACCTCATCATCATCATACCTAGCTCCTAAGAGTGTCAAGAGTATTTAGATATTTGATAACAGTCAAGAGAAGAAACACTTGGTGTCTATCATAAGCACTCAATAAATGCTAGCTAGTTATTTTTGTGGCACATCAAGTACATATAAAAGTGTTTTTAAGCATTCGAGTGTTTGCTTTTTTAAATCACTCAATACCTCTAAATATGTATTACACTGATCAGGATGATTCCAGTCACTGGCGCCAGGCCAGCTCCGCCTCTCTAGGCATCAGGAATCCAGACGGCACTCTACCAGGTAATTACTGTAAAGCTGCAGAGTTTCATTTGATGTTTTAAAGCTGAATGTTCCCCCTACAGTTTGAAAATTCAAAGGGCTGAGCAACTAAGGCAGTTCTATTGCCATCTCGGTCTGAAGCCCTCTGTGCTTATAGGGAGATATTGATTCACAGCTCCTTGTGCAAACCTCAGAATGTAGAATTATGATTGTATTTCGCAACTGTGAGAAGGCAGCAAGAACAGTCAGACAACCTGGAGGAAAGGCCAAGACTAAATAAAAACCTTTAGTGCTGGCCCACTGGAAATGGGTAAGAAGGGAGCGTTTCAGAAATAAGCCTACTGCTGAATACAGAACAGCTCTACAGATGGGCTTCAGCCTCTAGTTATCTTCTACCTGAGCTCTGCAGGTCTCAGCAGCTTTAAGTGAAAGGGTTGAATTATTTGGTGAACTCGGTGTGGGGAGATGTCTAAAGATTAGAAAGGAACACAACACAGTAACTATTCAATAGGATCTCATTAATTCAAACTAATGGCGTGGTAGGGGTGGGAGGAGGAAGGCGAGCCAGTTGGTCTGAATGCTGCAGCCTAAATTAGAGAATGTTTATAAGGTACAAAGAGGAGCATGAGTTAGCTGCTAAACACTCATTTGAATCTCACAGGATATGTTTGCACACAAAGTGATTAAGTCCTTTAAAAGCTGCTTATAAATGGATTGAACACCCCCTTACAGTCTCCCTTAACTTATTAATCCTTTTAGTTTATCCTTCACAGTCAACACAAAGTTCAATCACTCAAGCATCTTGCCCAACCTATAACCTATCAAGGTATCAGTTTACTCAGCAGCAGCAGTCTCTAAAGTCCCTCTCTTATGTCCAAAAGTCCATTCACTGTCGCCGTGTGGTCACAGGAGGGATATAAATATATAAAATAAAACACAGAAAATATCACTGATGAGCTCTGTCTGACTGGAAGAAGATCAACTTCTATGGAGAGTTAGAAGTTTTACGGAGTAAGGGCATTGACGGGGCAGGACCTGGATGAGTGGGGCAAGGATAAAGTGAGCTACGGAAATCACACGGAGGTGTGTGAGCAGACAGAACGGATGCATGCAGGTGATCTGCCTCCTGCCCATGTTAAAATCTCATCAAGTTTCTGTTTTGTGATGACTACTGAAGGTAGCTTTTCTCACTCTCTTCCTCTCTATATTTTCCAGTGATACTGCCTTTGCATAAAACATTTTTAGAATTTCTTTCCCAGCTTGTGACATGTTTTGATTATTTTATGCAGCAACAAGGCTGTAACCTTAAAGAATGAATTTGAATTTCTAAAATAGCACCAAAAAAGAAAAAAAAATCAGATCCATTCTAGGGAAGAAATATGAACTAACAAGGTAGGAAATACTACTGATGGGTAAAAATGAAATTAACTGCTATGGCACAACACTGGCTTTCTTTGGAGGAGTCATGATTTTAATGTGAGGCTTTGTGACCCAAGAGAAAAATTATTCTTCCAGGTTAAAAAAAAAAATTCCTTCTAGAGACCACTGAAGGACTTGGAGGGAAGAAATAATTTACCTGTGGTTGCCTTTTTTGTTCCACTCACCCCTCAGCCCTAGGACTCTAACCCACGTCTTTGGGCTGCAGTTGGTCTGCACCTCAGCAATCAGTTACCTGAGTCACGTGGGTGTGCCAAGGGCTGTCTTTTTCATATGAGACTCACAGAGAGGCTGCTCACTTGACTGCAGAGAGAAGAACATACAGAAAGAGCAGTCAAGATAACAGGTACATGGGAAATTCTCCTGATACTTGAAATTTTTTCTAGCTGGAGAGGGGGCTTCAGAAGCTAACCACTGCAACCAGTGAGAAAATTCAGCAACTACCTCCCCCGAGGATTTCATCCGTATTCCAGGCAGCAAATTGTGACTATGTGCTCCCATCTCCAATTGTTTCCTACAATCTTCGTAGGAAAAGAAACGTGCTCTCTTCTCCCATTAAAAAAAAAAAAAAAATCCAGATATTTTAAAACCAGAAAAGTATATCCAATTCTAGACTACAAGACTAATGGACAACATTTAATTCAGTACACTACTCAGAATTTACATGCTTAGTAAGGGGTTAAAAAAAAAAAAAAAAATAAGCATCTCCCTTCAAGTACTTATCAATCTATTTGAAAAGAAAGGGCATACGCATGTGAAATAAAGAAGTTAAAGGATTAGACAACAATATACCAAGGATAATATAAACATTCATTTATCCTCTATTTACTGCATACGTCTTATATCCCAGGCACTGGAAAAGCTAAGATGAAAGAGGAGGTGCCAGCCAGTGAGAGGAAACAAGGAGACCATAAAATATGTGTGGAGTTTTAGAGTATATAGGGAGGCAAAATACTCGTCAGTCAGCAGCTGAGGTATCAGACAGACCTGGCTTTGCGAGAACAAGGTTGCCTAAGCTGAGTCTTAAAGAAAACAGTGGTTTTTCATTAGGAACATTCCTATCCAGAAAGGCATTTGGAAATGGGGCCAGGGCATCTTTTTGGTTCTCACATGAGTGCACGGTGCAAGAGGACAGCAGAAGTGGGGGGAGGAACTAGATGCTCAACATCCTTTACAGAATGCCAAATCAACCCTACATGAAGAATTGCCCCATGCCAAATGCCAACATCACTCCCTTTTGAAAATCATTGAGACAAACAACAGGTGACCATCAAATAGACCACGAAGAGGGGGCCATTACAAATGGAATAAATAATGGACACAACTGCATGAAAGTATAAAAGGGCTGCTGAGGGGAGCTACAAATACCTCCAGAGCTACTGACACAGGAGGAAAGCAGCATGGAAACATGTCCTGTGCCTCAATGATGTGTCATAAACCATCCACTCCAATGACACAGAACTAGGATAACTCCTTTTCTTCAGAAGCTTTAAAGACTATTTATCAACATTTCTCCATCCCCCTTCTCTTCTCTGGGAAGAAGGAAACTAACTATTCCTTCAATTATTCCCCTCATATTAATGCTTTAAGAACTTTTCAACATATTAGGCTCAGTTTTATTAAAGGTACTAACCCAGATTTATAATCTTAGACAGTTTCTGGTTTCTCAGCCTCCCTCACACTTATCATTCACCATGTAGTCATTTTTTTGGAGTATCTATTACCCCTCCTTTGTTCAGATTACTCATTGGGCCCCCCCACCTCCCCTCCCCACTATATTCCAAGAGTCTGCTAAGTAGTCACCAGTACCATGTCCCTCCCACCCATAATTCATCTTGAATATTAATGCCAAGTTGAAAATTTAATTTAATATTCATTGTTTCCATAATTTTACTCCTCTGGTCAAGAGCAAACCTTAGTCTCCAGTGCTAATTAGAGATTAAATACAAGCTCTGCCCTGGGCATTCAGAGTCCACAGGTAACCCATGGGTCACCACTTCACCACATAAATCTCATTACTTGCATGGGTTCCCAAGGTTGTCTCACTGCACAGCCTAAAACATATCTCCATGAATCCCTCCCTAAATATCCTAACACTGTGGTATTGGACACTAGGGTATGAACTGGGCTCCAACACCTACTAACTTTGTGACCTTGGGCTGCCTCACCTGTCTCAATGCCTGTTGTGAGAATCAAATTCAAATTCCAGGGCTCTCCCGCCATGTTCCCAATGACCTCCCCTATTTCTTTTATTTGTGCTATAATCTAACCATTGTATCTCAGCACTTTTGGCTGATTGCTTCCTCTGTTTCTTATCTCCCCAGTTAAAATTATTCCTCTTGCATCCTTTGGTGTACTCCATAAACACCAAAATTTAATTAGTCTTAAAAGATTAAATCCAAACATTATATTCTTTGACTAGGACCAAAGAGCAAGAGTGACTATTTTTAAAACACTGCATATTCATTCAACAATATTTAAGCATCTCCTATGATATGATGTGCTGAGGATATAAAAGAAACAAATGCCCTACCCTTTGTGACACTTATAACTGGTTTATAGACCAAAACAGAAAAGTAAACTTTATAGCACATTTGAAAATGATACGCCACATTTAACATGGAGCAGAGGAGAAAGAAAAGCATGGCAAGGGGTAGGCTATGAAGTACATTTTTTTATTTTATTTATTTTATTTGGTTGTTTATCTTGGTTGTTCCCACAGCCCCAGGATACAAACCTGGGTCCGTGAGATGTATGTGGACTGCACCCAACCACTGTCCGCTGGGGTGTATCATTGAGGTGCAATTTTAAACATGGTGGTCAAGGAAGAAGAGTCACTGAGATGGTGATATTTGAGCAGAGCCTTAAGAGATGCAGGACAGCATGAGGTGGAGTCTGGGCTCTGGATCTCAGGCAGAGAAAGCAGAGAGCAGGAATTCCTGACAAGGTAAAAGCATGTCCCATCCTTTGTGTGATCAGGGGCAGCAAAGAGGCAAAGTCAGAGAAAAGAGAGCAACAAAAGTGGGGGGCAGAGAAAATGGGAGGACCTAGTCTTATTATTAATAATAGGATTATTAAGCAACTAGGTCATCATGGACTTTTGGTTTCTCTTCTGAATTGAAAAGGATTTGTTTGAGGGATCTGAGCGGAGGAGTACATGATCTGAACACACAGTAAACTCATCATCCCAACTACTACGTCTCAGGCCAACTGAGAGGGACCAAAGGCAGCGCAGGAGGCTTGTTTAGAGGCCACTTCGATAATCCAGGCCAGAGATGACAGCGGCTGAGACCAGAGGGTTAGAAAGGGAGCTACAAATAGTCACTAGATTCTAGACTTCTTCTGAAGGTAGAGTCAACAGGATTTCCTGACTTACTAGAAGTGGGATGTGAGAGAGACAGTGTCTCCCAGTGGAAGCCCGAGAAGAGGACAGGTCTGCCTCCAACAGAGATGGGGAGTGGCATCAAGTGGTGCAGGCTTGGGAAAGGAAGCCAGGAAGTCAGTTTCGGACACAGTAAGGTTGAGAAGTGCAGGTGTGGAGTCCTATCAGAGGCACTGAAATACATGTACATCGCCAGTTTATTCTGCACCAAGTCCTTTTGCTGATTTATTAAAGCATCAATGGGCATAGGAAGAGCGGCTAAAAGGAGAAGAGCAGAGCACATCTCAGCCCTTGACAATGTGGACCCCGAAGACGGGAAAGCAGAGGCCTGACAAGCTGGAGGGGCAGATGCTGCCGTACCCCACCACCTGCAAGGTGTCAACAGGAAACGAGATGGGTACATCCAAAAATGTGGTTTTAGAAACAAAAACATCTGCCCTGTTAATCTTCTGGATTCTGGCTACAACAGACAAAAATGCACGGCAGCAACACAAGCAAACAAAACCTCAGCAGCCCTTCTCTCTGACAACACGCTTCTCTCTGACGGTTCCATTCTCTGCGCAGAACTTTGTCTACAGGACTATTTACTTTGGAAATCACAAATATTTTTCAAAGAAGCGCAAGGTCGGGTTTTCTGTGGTCGAGGCAGGAGACCAGACGAAACGCTGGGCAGCCTACGCTGCCCCGGCTCCTGCCCATGCACTCCGCCCTGTCTTTGCCTTGTGACTGGGTGTCTCAATGTGTAAATACTGCAGCAGGGAAAAAAATATTTTCCACTGCCTACACATAGGGCTTTTGAGGAGATGAATGAATTAATGTGTATAAGACACTATGAGTCACTCAAGTAAAGGGGCAATGAAAGTCTATTTGTATGTTCTTGAAGTTCCAGGAGAGCAATTTTAAATCTCTTCTTACAAACCCCACCAAAATTTAGATATCAGAAGACCTAGTATATGGCCCTGAAAAGAGAAAAAGAGATATGTGAAAGCTCTTTATGAAGTACAATTCCAATGTAAGGCTTTCTATGATTTCTCAAGATAAAAATATTAAACAGATTTTTTAAAATCACTAAAAAAAAAAAAAAAAAAAAAAAAACAGAACTCTAGCTTAGGGCGCCATACAGGGCTAATTGTGTTGACCTGTGAACTGCAGGGAAGACGAATTCCCAGCTGTTCTATCAGCTAGAAGCCTGACAAGACCAAGCAGAAAACATGGACTTTTTCTCTATGTCACAGAATCGAGCACGCAAGAAGAGATGTCCATGAAAAGAGCTTTGTTGAAGGAAGGCATTGACCCGTATTTTCTAAGTGCTGTTCAACTCCACTCAAATGGTCACAATTAACATGGATGTGAATAGGCCACTGTATAGATCCTGCTCATAATCCAAGTAGATGTTATGCCCTGCTCATTACGATTTCACATCAGTATTCAGGCTTTCACTTTGTCTCACTCCTGGCTTAGAATGTGCCAAAAACCAGATGAACACACAATCTGGAAGTGAAATCTTCCCCCTGATACAGAAAGGATGTGCTCAGATTACTGTGGACATTGAGCTTTCACACACCTCCAATTTTTACTTCAGAAAAATACAAGAATGGTAGCTAGAAAAATGTCAGACACACCACGAGTGGAAACGAGCTACAAGCTAAAAATGACACCAAGATTACCTGACTCTGGACCAAGGTTTTGATTCCCTCCCAAAGGTGTTTCCTGAATGAGTATAATCACCACACAGTGGACAATTGAGGCAAGAAAGTCTGACAACTTGCCCCAAGGTCAGTGCCTTCTAATAGCTCAGGGACAATGACTCAGGGTTGACCCCAGACTTCCAGTTCTGTGGTGACTGCACACTGACACGAATCTCCTGCTGGTCTCCCTCCTTCCAGCCCCAGCTCTCTCCAATTCATGTGGCCCATGACCACAAGACTCAACTGCTTGAAACGCTGTTCTGGCTGCTCAACCTCCTTTGTCTACTCTAAACCTCAGTGGCTCCCCACTGCCTAGAGAGGAAAGGTGGCTTGTGTCCCTGCCAGTGCAGACCACTGTGTGTGCAAGTCCTACCAGTGTCACACACAGAACTTCCTTCTCTAGGGCAGATGCTCGTGGGGTTCTGCTGTCTGGCAGTCTTGCCTTTTTGTAGCAACTGGGACTCCCCTCTGGTGAACCCCTCACTGTGCACCGACAGGCAGTGGGGTCTCATTGTCCCAAGAGAAGCCAATGTTATCCATCCCCCCTGCCCCAGGACAACCAAGGGTAGTTCTATGTGAAGGCGCTTAAGCAGGTATGACTTTGGGCAGTTAGGATCATATTTAGACATTAAAGTCTGTCTCTCTTGTTGGTGTCCAAGAACTATGGCTGAGGCACTTCCCAGCTAATTTCACACTTCCTTCTTACAAAGAGGCCAGTCTATTCAGGGTGGCTTATCCAGTATCCATCCCAAAACACTTCACTGTACATTGTACACTTCCACCCCTGTGCTATCTTCCTGGAAATTACAGGGCAGAAGAGTCCTGACAACAGTCATCACAGGGCAGGAATGCAAACCAAGTCCATTAAAAGATGAATTCAAGTGAGCTAGAAACAAGGGACACACAAGTGGCTGGAGCATAAGTGCTGAAGGCAGAGAGCATGCCAAACTCTATGTAAGAGTTTGAAATGCCTCCCTTTGCACCAAGGTACAAGGGTTAAGTCAAGAGATGTAAGCAGAGTTCCACTCACTAAGCACCTCCCACACTGTGCCAACCATTTGATTCTCCATCCTGAAGATCAAGGGGTTGGAAGAAGTACAAGTCCCCAAAAGCCTGGAAGAGATCAAAATTCTATGTTTTTCCTAACTAGCTTTTTGAAGGTCCTAATATTTACCCCTCATATACACACTCACCTCCATACAATATAATGTAATATTAAGCCAAGACATCTCTTGGTTAAACTCACTCCAAAATCATTTTATACATATAACATCTGAAAAATCAACCCATGACATTCCATAGCAGAGCTAGAAACAAAAGCAGCTGCAGAGTGTCCACAAGTCAGGCTGTAGAAACACCAAGAAAGGAAAGAGGCACCCACACTTCTGGATGAGGGTCCTCAATCTCTCTCTAGCTAGAGCAGTGATTTTGAATGAGTTAACCTCTCTGAGCCTCCGTTTCTTTCCGTAATTATGTAGCTAGTGATAGAACAGCAAGAAGACTGTTAGGATGGGGAAATCATGCATACACACAATCACCAGTACACATTAGCTACACACAGACATCATCTCTTTTTTCCCAAGGAACAGTTCCTTCAAAAATGACTGAACTTTCTCGAAGACATGTCCCTCAAACCCTGAGGCATCTGTGGAAAGCCAATGTGCTCGGAGTGAGGAAGACTGAATTCCTCCATCTGGCATTTCCAAACTGTGTGGCTGTACCACTCAGGAGCTCCATTTGCTATGTGTAAAAAATGGGGATATAATCATTGCCCCCTCCCCGGACATGTAAGGATTAAGTGGGATTTGTGGGACTTAAGAATTCCAGATATATAAAGTATTATTATTACCAAGTATTTATGTGCTTATGAATGACCTTCTGAGATTTCTGACACCACCTTTGAAATTCCAGTTTAACCACTTTCCACATGTCACTCAGGAACCTACAAAGACTCTTTATTGCTTATTAAGCCTCCTTCAAATTCTGTTTGGCTCCCAACCCTCCTTAATGTGGCCCCACCCTTCCTGACTATCTAATACTATTTCCTTCTGCTCCCCAGCATGATAATCATCCCTCAGGGTCCACACACTTATTCCTGCTCCTGCACTTTTGCTCACGTTGCTTCCCCTGCATAAAGCATCCATCCCTGATGCCCTCCATTACCTGAACAGGTGAATCCTAAACTCACGTGGCCTGCTCCATTGCTTCAGTACACCTGATCTCTCCAGTAATAAGAATCCACTCCTAGTCCTCAGCATCTAACCAGACTTGGATACCAAAAGATTTTTACTAAATGCACTATATTTTTCTTTCTGCTAGTGTTATCTTTTCATCTAGATAAGCTTTTCGAGGGAACAGAGCACATCATTTTTATCCCCCACCCACCCCCAATTCCCTAAAACTTCGTAAGAGGTAGTACAACACAACAAAGGGAAACAGGGACTAGAGACTCCCCAATTCTTGTTTGGATCTTCAGTAGCTCCCTTTTCCTATGTGAGGAAGTTCAGTGTTCTCAACCCATTTATTCAAGGTGCTCCAGCCTTTGACGCACCTCTGCAGCCTCTGCTACCTCACCTGCCTCCCCATTAGTGCTACCTGTTGGTGCTCCTGTCTTCAAGTGTGCCCTCTTGCTTTTGAGAGCTCACTTAATAGATCTCCATGGCCCTTGTCCCTCTGCACAGTGAAGGATAGAATTGGATGATTGGTGATAAACTTAATGTATCATATACAGTTGTTGATTTACAATGATGCACATCATAAAACTATATGGTGTTATGATGAATGTTTCTTCAATAATGTAAAAAGATGAGAAAAAATACTGAAGGGGCTGTAGCCATTAAATAGTTTAGTGTTCTTGTTCTATTAATCAAGAAATTGTAGCTCAAAGGCAAATTAATTGCCTCAGGGCATGCTCCTAATGAGTACAATAAAGGGAGGAACACACACTTAAGCCTGTTCTTCTGATTTCAGGCTATTTTATTTAGTAATACTCTTTTAGTGTTACTTTCTGGAACTTTGTCACCAACCCTAGTGAGTTCTGTTGTACCATTCCTCCTTGTAGAAAATTGCCTTGAAAATATCAGAAGGGGGAGCGTTGCTTGCTGGAGGAATAATGTTAGGGGTAATGGAGACTTGGGGACAGAAAATACTTTCCTCAGCTGCCCAGGGAGTGAAAGCAATAACGGCCCAACACGGGGTGGGCGATCCCCTGGCCCCTGCTGGGTGAAAGGGCTTGGACTGAAGATCCTACCCAAAAAGAGAGAAATTCTGTTTTCTGATGATCATTCCAGTGCCACTGCAGCAAGTGGATTTTCAGGTGGCCAAGTCGAAGGCAGGAAGCAGAGTAGTAATCGAGATCTTATCAGCTAACCTGCAGCAGCAGCAATGGAGAGGATGTGAAAGATTCAGGGCCTATTCAACAGGTAAAGCAGCATCTTAGCAAGGAAAGGAGGAAAAGTAAAGACAGACTCTTAGGATTCTGGTTTAAAGGAGGGTGCCAACAAACATAGGCAGAAAAGGGGCTCTTGTGAAGCAAAGAGGCGACAGGCTCAGCTTCAGACAGACACTGAGGCTGAGATGTCAACATGTATGCAACTCAGATGATTAACAGCTCCCCCTGCTCAATGCTACAGCCTGGGGTCAGAAACAAGGACAGAGATTGCAGACGGGCATTTTTACGAACACCCCAGTCTATGGATACCAATGGCCTGAAGCAAAGGATGTTTAATTCAGGACCAAGAAATGAGGGGGAAAGAGAGTGAAAATTCATGAAAATCACAGGAACATCAGACACTACTGAAACTCTCTAGACTCACCTCAGAAAAAAAGAGAAACAAAAACACACATGACTCTTACGGGGAAAATGGCGAATAGAAAGGACTTTGTTCAGAATGGCTCTCTTAATCTCCATTTTATTAGTAACAATGCACATCTCAAATGACCTATAATATCTCATCTTCACGTTTTTCTAGGAAGGATCACACAAAGATATTACCATTCCATTAAGTTTTGCTCAAAATTAAAATCAGTCAAGATGAGATTAAAGTTCCACAGGGAGTATTTCTTTTCACTGTTCTAAGCCCCTGCAGCATGCTATTTTTGCAGAACTTACATATCACTGAGTTTTTAAGGAAGCAACCTGAGAAAAGTTTCATCACTTCTGAATTTTTGATAAATGTGAGTGATTAGAAATCCGGAAAATCTAATTATATAAAACCTTTAAAAAAAAAAACAAAAAAACACCATAACCCTGAGCAAGTTGGTGAAAGTCTGAACTCCCATTTCCTCATCTTCAAAATGATAAAATCTAACCCACCTTCCCGCCTTCCAGACTTGTCGAGAATGAAATGAGATGTGTATAAAGAGGAGTCCTCTTTAAACTATAACAGGATATACAAATTTTATTTTCTTATATAGAAGAAACTCCACAAGACTACTAGCTCATGAGAGGAAAAACAGTTACAAAAGTTGCAGTAATTGACAATGATTTTTATAAAAAAAAACTTTTAGGCAAAAAAAAAATATATATATATATATAGTGGAGTTTAATACAGATTCCCAGGTTCCAGCTACCAGAGACTTTAATTCAAGTGGTCTCAGTGTCCAGGAATTTCTACTTCAAAAACTCCCAAGCATGCCCTGGGATAAGCCGATAAGGCCACTGGACGTAGACAATATGCATCCAAGGACCCAGGTTCAAGACCCGGGGTCAGGAGGCTCAGGGGTGGGGGACAACCAAGAGGAACTAAATAAAATAATAAATGTTTCTTCCTCCTTTCTCTTCCTGCCTACACCTTTTCTTTAAAAAACAAAAACAACTCTCCCGGTGGCTCTAATGACTAGCTACATTTGGGAACTCTACCTAAGCTAGAAAATGTCCCAGATCACAGACCCCTTCACACAAACTCAGCTGACGGAATCAATGACTGTTGGTCTATCCATGCAGTTACTGACAGCCAGCTGTTTGCAGGAGACACTGAAACACATTTGCTGGGAACCCGCTGTCTTGTGGGAGACAAAAGGCAAAGCGTATAGCAGAGATGATGACAGGTGAGTATTATGGAGCACAATGGACAGAACTAGCTGACCCAGACTCCAGGAGTCCTGAAGAACCGGAGTTAACCAGGTTTTGCAGAGTGCAGAGGAGTGAAGAAGAAAGGGAATGGCGAGCCCAGGGAAAAGCGCAGACAGTAAGCAAGCAGCAAGATGTGTTCAAGGTGCTCTCAGAGATCCGTATGGTAGGAGGAACAGTCAGCAGGGAATACAGAAGCCAGACCATGAAGGGTCCTGAGAACTGAAATGATGTGCAGTGAAGGATTCTAAGCAGAAAACGGGTGTGCTCGGGTTTGTACTGCAGAAACTTCACACAGAGGAAAGTAGAAGATGGGGAGAGGGTAGGACACAAACAAAGGGAGTCTGCCATCAGAGACTGCAGCTAAGAAGCTACTACGGGATTCCAGAGGAATGGTCAAGTCTAAAACCACAGACAGAATTCCACAAAAATTAACTGGGGATCTACTGGTTTAAATCTGATCTATAGCCTAGCCTCTCAGTAGCTGCAGATAATGCACAGTGGGAAGATATACATGATCACCATTTAGAATAATCCTAGCAGTGACAAACCTAGCATATTTGATACCTAAGCTAGTCATGTAATATTCCCCTCTTCTATACAACAAAATTATTTTTCAGTAATAATTTTGTAAATACCTAAAGATGGCCAGAAAGAAAATGCAGTGAAAATATTCTTGAATTCAAATATATACTCATGCTAATAAAGCAAAAGTAAATAAAATTCTTAAGTGTCTTCCAGTGATCCCACAAAAACAAATACTAAGAGTGTATCCTTATAGCATTTCATTGATAATTTAATTTCAAAATACTTCTTTCACAATTACAATAAATTTGCCTCTGTTACTTTTCTGAAGAAGAAGAAGCAACTTTAGACTTTGATTCCAGTTGATTACTTTTTCATCAACAAAAAGAACGTATTATTACAAGAGGCCTTCAGGAGGCATGCTGGTCAGGTAACATTAACTTAACTTTATCTAAACTACTCCATCTTTTCTTAGTGCCTGAAGGATAAATTCAGCCCTCCAGCATTAAAAAGAATTTTTAGAATTCCAATTTAAAAGACTTCAAAGCCAATAAAATATTAAGTATAAAGTTTTCACTTAGGAAACAAAATATCAAAACTCACTGATTGATAGCTTTACATTTTAAACACAAACTCCAAGTGACCATGGGGAATGACAGAATTAAGGTAACTCAAGGTGTGCCCTGGTAGAGTAATGCTTGGACACAGGCCACATACATCCCAAGGCCCCAGGTCCCAGGTCCGGTGGAAACAACCAAGATCAACAACTAAATAAAATGCTGCTCCCCACTGCCTGCCTGCACCTTCCTTTAAAAAGAAAGTAACTCAAGTTCTGTTTCTTGGTGTTATCACCGTGCCAGTACTGCTCATTTCAAACACAGTTTGAATGTACTATGAAACTGTCCACAGAGATCAGACATAAACTGGACTCAAAGTGAGCGTGAGCTATGCTAAATCTTTTGTAAATTTACTCTCAGCACACACACAACACAGGTTGAGAAGCAGCTATCTAACCAGGAATTGCCCAAATTGAACTCCATATTGAATCCAATCTTAAGGAATAAGTCAGTAACTTTGGCTATCAGAGAACTTACCAGACATCCTGTTTTTCTTTTACTAACTTAAATGGGAATTTGAAAACATAAGGAATAAGTCATTAAAACATGGTAACTTAAATCTTACACAGATTTAATTTAAAGGTAACAGTGAGTACAGCAATAATTTAGAACGTAGATTAAGAAAAGAGGCTGAGGAAGGAGCAGAAACATTAGCAGAGTTTAGAACTGCTGGTGTATGGTGACAGCAAAAAGCAGATGGACTAAACTCAATGCTAACACTTTCTCTGCAGAAAATATACCTCCGCTTCCTGTCTGCAGCCTGGTGAGGAGAGTAGGGAGCAGCAGGGGAAAGCATAACCACTGCCATCCCTGGGACGCCACCAGAAACTGAAAAGACCCAAGGGACATAGTTAAGTTCAAAAAAGAACAAGTGCAAAGTGGTAGAGCAAACGAAAACATAAATCCTTGGGAGAGAGAAATGAGAAGTCACCCTCAAGTTCAAAGCACATCACATTTAAAGAGCAAACAGGCTCCAGGAATTCACTAAATGCTGGGAGCAGAGCGCAGGCATTTAGGAGGTCAGAATGCTCGGTCTAGAATACCGCGCCTAAACTGTAGCTTTTCCTCTAAGAAACAGTCATCAACTTGGAGCGTTCATAACCAAACAGCACGTTAAACTCTAGGGGAAGAGGGGTTTATTTCTATTTTTCATCTGGAAAGACTGAGAATGATAAACTATACAAGTCAGATCCTCCAACCCAGACAGGTGTCTTACAGTGTCTGTGCAGTGTGTGTAAGAGATGAGGCGCTTAGTTCTACTATGCGGTCAAGTCTGAAAATGCAGAGGCATCAAAGTGTTTTGGACTGATTCAATAGAGCATAGATGCTTCTGGATTCTTACTATATGGTATAATAAGATTTCCCTTCCAATGCTTCTCAGAAACATCATGGTAAAGTGGAGAGAGTAAGGAGTGCCTGGGGTCAGGGATCATAAACTGCAGGACTTGGAGCAGGTTATTCAGCCTCTTATCTGCTTACCTTCCTCATATGTAACACAGAGATGGGATAGTTGGTGGAATTAAAGGTAACACGCATGCAGTTCCAAGCACAGTGCTGAACAAATGAAAAGCAAGTGACAGACATATGGTTATCTTCATGGTTAACACCAAACTCCAAAATTCCAACTGAAATCACACAAAGTGGCTTTCCTACAGCTGATGAAAATTTCACTCACTACTCCTTGTATGAGGGCCCTCAAATGCTACAGGAAACTGCTTGGATAGCAGGACAAATCCCATAAGCTTACTTTTCAACTGCACAAAGACATCCACCCTGTGGTTCCATTTATTGTGATCTATAGCAATAATACTAATTATTAAGAGGAGTCCCCACCTTTCTACAGTAGGAAGACTAGGACCTCAACCCCACCCACCGGAAGTGAGAATCTCTCTAATGTTAAAGAGCCAGATCCTTCCCAGGGAGGCACTGCAACTCGACTCCAGGATAATCAGCATTTACTTAGTCCTTTTACCAGTCCAACAGGTGCTCAAATACTGTCATTTTATTGCAACATTGGTGTGAAAAAAGGAAAACTCAATTGCTTGCTGGGGTCTCTGTGTGGAATTCCCATGTTCTCCCCATGTCAAAGAGGGTTTTCTCCCAGTGCTCTGGCCTCTGTCAACATCCCAAAGATGTGCATGTTAGAGTCATTACTGGGCCTAAATTGTCCAGCTGGAGTGAGAGAGTGTGTGTATGAAGTCGCCCTGAAATGTAAGGGCATCCTGTCTAGGGCTGGCACACACCTTGCACCCTGACCTATAGGGACTCTGAACTGTTGGGAAATGAATGCATACAAATTGTTTAATATTTGAAGTGTCTGAGGTCCTTAGAGCTTTATGATTGATTTTATGATGAGAAATGTGACAAAAGAATTTAATTCTTGTTTATATCAATCAAGCCTATGGCAAACATGGTTTTGTTCTATGTCATTTCACTTAAAGTTGTATTTTCCAGAATTTATTGACACCATTAAGCAAGAACTGCAGGAAGAATCAACTAATAAAGTTGTTACATCTGACTTCAAATGAGAGCATTCAAATCCAGATGACATGAACAAATGAGTATTTGTTTTTATTCATCTGATGTAACATTAGCTTACAATACTATGTAAGTTTTACGAGTACAGGGTCCCACTTCTTCAAACATATACCACCCTGAGCCCATCACCAAATTTCCAATAACCCTCCACCGTCTGTTAGATCCCTTCCATCCTTTTTTCCCACACCCTCCCCCTTTGGTAACCTCAGTTTTGTGAGAATCCATGGTTTGTTTGTTTTTGTCTGTTATTTAATTTATTTACATGCCATATACGAATATAAAGTGACATCATCTTGTATTTGTCTTTCTCCTTTTGACTCATCTCACTAAGCATAATCCTGTCAAGTTCCATCCATGTTGTCGCAAGTGGCAAGATTTCATCTTTTTTTTTAAATAGCTGAGGAGCATTCTATCGTGTAAATATAAATGTTCTTTATCCAACTGTTAGTGGACTCAGGTTGTTTCTACCATCCTGACAATTGTAAATAGCACTCTTTTCACTTTGATAATAGACTTAGGGAGTGTAAATATTTAGCTTGATGTGGTCCCATTTTATATGTGTGTGTGTGTATGTGTGTATATATATGTATATATAAACACATATATTTCAACTTACTCTACATATTCAAATATAGGTTCCCTATTTCTCAGAAATATGTCAACACACCCTGCTCTCTACCAAATGACCAAGTTTCTTCAACAGCTGATATCTTTCTTCTTGTGAATTATTTCTCTTAGCATAATCCCCTCTAGTTCCATCCATGTTGATTCACATGACAGGGTTTCATCTCTTCTAAGGGCTGTGTAGTATTCCATTGTGTTTATGTACCACATCTTCTGAAGCCATTCACCTGACGTATACTTAGAAAGTTTCTAGTTCTTAGCTATCATGAATAGGGCTGTGGCAGACAGGTCCAATTTATTTTTTCACTTAGCTCTTTCTTTATGCTGCTGTCACCTTTTCATTATAACCACCAATCCAAGAAGAAAACAGTCTTTTGACACCATTTTGAAGTAGACTAAAGCTTAGGGGCACTGAAATTACTTAATGTAAGAATGAGGAGAATTACAAACCATTTAAATGTATATAATACACTAATGAGAGAAGTACTCACAAAAACCTCTTGGGGACAATTTTTCCTGAAAGCGGGATTTGTGGTCTAACAAAATGCTTCACTAATGCTTTTCTCGAGTGACTTTATCCTCTAAATGAAAAAATAAAAATAAAAAAATCCAGCAGGTGGGGATTGAATTTTGCTACCTCAAGTACAGATCCAGGGATTCCTACTACAACATGGTATCTCATTAGTTCTCCTTCTTACAAGGCAGACTTCATGGAGACTTTCCTCCTCTACTTTGAATGCGCTTCACATTTTTCTTCCATGTTACTAAATGCAGATGTGCTAAATTTAAAAAGAGTTAAAAACTGGCATGGTACCAACTGATCACACTGACTGCTTCTGCACATACAGATTTGCAGCAAGAGTAAATCTCTGCTGTAATTAGCTTTCTGCCAACTGAGCTACAATTTTTAGGTTGATTTTCTATTTACATATCACTTAAACTTTCCAGCCTTTCTATCCATAACTTCACTGGATTGGCAAACTACCTAGTTTTAACTAAAATGTTAGTTATCAAGCCCATTTCACAGATGGTGAAACAGAGTGCAAAACCCTCACCTAACATCAACCCAAATGTGCACCGCCAATCTCATTTAATTTTGAAGCTTAATGAGAGCAACTGTATTTTAAGCGAAAGTGACCTGTTAAGTCCTTAACTGTCTGACTTATAGAGTGGTTTTTTTCCCTTTATTTTTAAACTTTTGTAAAAGTTAGTAATACAGAAGAAAGTTGTTAAAGAGATTATCTGATCATTTTCTGCTAACTGACATTTCCTTTCGCCCGGTAAGTATTAAAGCTTTGCCAAACTGATAGTTAAATGGCACTATGATGTAAGGTGAATGAAATATACTCATGAAATATGAATGAAACATAACTTTCTTAGCAGTTTTTCATATGATGTATATATTCATTCTATATTGCTCATAAAATCACAGAAAGTGACAGCGAAGGAAACTGAGGTCTGGGGTATGAGCAGCACTTGGAATCATGGCCAGGTGCCTACCTGAATCCAACAAGAGGAACGCAATGGAGAACCCCAGGAAGCAAGCTGGGATGGGGGCAGAAGCCCAGATCAGGGGTTCCCAGCTCACCCCTTCTGCATTATTTGCCCCACTTTGCATATGGTGGTGTCAATGTGCTAGACTTGCTATTATCCAGGGTACTAGCCATTTTCTATATGTGTTTTTTTACCTTAACTATACTGTGATTTTGTCATTCAACTCCATTGATAATATGATACAAAGTACACATTGCTTTGCCAATAAATGGTATTCGTTTTCTACAAAGTGTTATTCCTACAATGAAAAAGCTTAAATTTGAAAGGTAAGAACACCAGTAACTCACTTTCTAACACGGTTAAAAGCTTATACTGGCATGCATAGGAGAACTGCCTATAACTACATTAACATCAAAGCACATCTTCTTTAAAATCTATTTAAGTCTTCTGTATGACCTAGGATACATGACGAAGTTATACACCTTTAATGTCTGAGGGGTCACGTGCTGTCCCCACCTAAGTCAGGTCACATGCCTCCATACTGCCTTGAACAATACCTACTTAAACAGTTATCTCCTTAATATTTTTCGAATATATTTTATGTCAAAGTGGCTCATGTTTATTATCTTTTTAATTGTATTTACATACAAAACAGAAATGAAAAGTCCCTCTAGTCTCTCCATAAATGAACAATATATCGTGTCTGGTCATAGACCAAGTCCATCGATAGGATTTACAAAGTAGGTATTAAGATGTGCCTATGTGCTGAGGCCGACGAGATCGGCCCACCAGAAAGATAGCCTGGCTGGACATTAGTCTCCAAAATAGCTCTTCCTCTCTTCCCAATAGTCAGCCTTTAATTCAACATAAACAAAAGTGCATGAGTTACTCAACAAAAAATTAAGGAACATGTGTATCATGGGAGAACCAACCACATAGCTGAAATTCTTTGGGAATACACTGACAAGAAAACAGGCACCTGGCAGGAAAAAATGTGAAGGAAATTATTGAGACGTGATACACATCCTGTCAAAACAACACATGAAGTAGTGAGTCATCAGATTAGTACCTTCTAAACGCTATGTGATTTTAAATGCTCCATAAGTTTAATAATATTCAAGAAGGATTTTTATTTAGTTAAGTACTAAGCTGTTCAAATTATCCTGTGTCCCAAAATAAAAACCAGCATGATGTCAACTATTTCAATAAAACGGGAGAAAAAAATCAGAAATAAAGAAATAAAACCCAAGATGTCCTTAATCTATATTCACAACTATATTTTTAAAAACACTAAGACAAGATAAGGTACTATCATGTCTCTCCTAGTTTAATTTTGGCCAAATCTTGGCCATGAATATAATTCAGGCTTGAGAAGTGTTTAGCCATAAACCGGAGCATTGCCCCACTAGAAACATAACCAACTTGCATTAAGAAGTAGAATACCAAGATCTGGATGAAGCATTTCCAGATTCTGGTAAATTTGTTTCAATTCTCTAGTGTCTGTAGTCAGAATATATACAAAGCTAGGTTCTTCTAGGCAAATTTAAGATATGAAATCATGACAAGAATGTTGCCAAGATAAACTGGAATACGAAAGAATAGTCTTTTCAAATATCCAAACTTCTCTCCCCCACAGAATAGTTACTATAAGTGTTTAAATTAATAAGCCCAAATTTGAAAAGAATTTTTTAATTAGCAACGACTATGCACACTGAATAAATACATGTTTTAAAAGCAAGTGCAGTATTTTATAGCCGAATTCTGGTATCTGAAGAACATGCACTCCAATCATTTATAAACTAAAGTACATAACAGTCATTGAAATGTAAGAAGTTCTCTTCTTTTCAAAACATCACTGAACCAGATATATAATTCTCAATGCCATCTATTATAAACATATCATCTATATTACAAATAAGTAAGAGCAAAAGAAAATAATGCACAATACTTTGACTCAATTTACCAAGTAAGGCTCCGAGAAAACGGCCCTCAGTCCTCACTCACTTCCATATCCCAGTGTATTTGTCTGCAGTTGTGGCTGCTGATTTTGCAGCAATGAGAGCTGCTCAAAAGTTACGTCTAAGTCTCCTATCACTAAGCACCCCCCACCCAGAGTATGCCTGCCTCACAGTAATCACAGGCCAATCTCAACTCCATGAGGGTTCAAACTCTCTGGGGCAGAAAAGCTTTGGAAAGAATTCCTGGATAATTTAGAGAGTTTAGAATAACTTAAACCCAGGAAATAAAACCCAAACAAAATAATGCCCAGTGTCCAAACCACCAACATAACAGAATGACTTGATCTTAAGATTCTATATCAAATGTCACTTCAAATGTAACTGTTTTATGAGCATGTTGATTTTCTTTAAAATAGCAGTAAAATTAAATATTGAATATTGAAACACTGGATATACATATGAAATACTGGGTTTTAGAAATATGGCATACCTTTTGAAAAGAAATTAAGAGACGAGAAACCACTAAGTTTAAGAAAAAGAGGAGGCAGGGAACGAGCAAAAGAATGAAAAGGGAGGAAAGAGACCCGTTGCTATTTTAGCTGAAAATTGGCATTAATCAAAACTGCCATAAATTTCAGAGCATATTCTCCCGTCCCCAACCTAAGTGAAGTACATTAAGTTCCATCTGCTAAAATGAAATTAATACCCATTTTCAGTCATCTTAGAATTCAATTGAAAGCAATTACTTGATTATTACTGATTCTGGCTCACTGCTCATTAAGAGCTTAGACAACAGGAGCTGTCATGACAAGGAACCTCGGGGTGTGAGCAATCACTTCTCCCATAAAGTCAACACTGAAGTGGTATCTTCCAGTTGACTTCCTGAACAATTTAGATGTCGCCAGTCAAGTGTCTGAATGTACTCTGAAAAACAAGCGCTATGCTACTTATGCAAGGGAAGCTTAAAATACTATTACGTTTCCTCCCCAGAAACACAGCACTTGAGACCGGGGACATACCACTGAGGACTTGGCACAGCCTCTGGAGCTTCAAATGAGGTTTCCAGGTCCCAGAGAGGCAACAGTGCCCACCTAATATGCTGGTGACAGTGCTAAGATTTCCACCCAAATGTGACTTCTGTTTCAGTCTTTTACTACACCCAGACTGTGTTTTAAAAACCTTTCTGTTGTACAGTATCTCCCTGCTAGACTTCAAATGAATGAATAATCATGTCGAGCGAAATAAGCTAGAAAGAAAAAAGTAAGTACAGGATGATTACACTCAGATATGAATATAATGAAACAACTGGACAAACCTCAATGAAATACACAGGTTACAAGATGGCGGTCACTGGATGAGCAGGGAGGGAAGAAGGGGGCGGTAAAGGGGCATTAGATCCCTAATGGTGGGTGTGGTGTGAAATACACAGTCTGAGTTATCGTTTCAGCATCCTGAAATGCATGCAGCAATGTCAACAAGGGAAATAATTATTCTTCATGTTTTAAATAAAATATCAGCAATGATTTCTAACTCCCTACATATTTTTCTTAAATTCATGTAAATCCAGACACCCTATTTCTACTAATTTCTGTCACTGCTTACCAATAAAGATGCTTAAACAGTTAGGGGAACATAAAATTTCCTATTATCAATAAGAAAGTAGCAATAACTACTCTAATGTAATAGAAAAATAAATAAATATCCAAATTATACTTGGCTTTCCTATCAAGATTTTCCCTAAAGCGTTCATGTAAAGTTTAATTTTCCCCAGCACTGTCCTATTTTTTTAAGGGAAAACTAATTTGGAATTTTCTTAAGTTATGAAGATAGCCTAAAATGGTCATTTTTATTGCAAAACTACCTGATCTTTTTATAAGTGAAATCTATTTCACCTTCTAAGATTAAATGTTTTTATAAGGTGGTTTAAAAAACAAAGGACGTAGACCTTGTCCTTTAACTACCTCTGTTCAAACTGAAACATCTAAATATCAGAGGATAATCAGAATTCCCATGGCTAAGATTTTAGATTCTTCAAACTGTTTTAGACTCAATGAAAAAGCTATCGCTATTTCTGGTGATCAAATGGAAACATAAAAAGTGCACACATATTTTATATAACAAGTTAATGTAACAAAAAAAAAACAACTTATTTTATTCCCCATAAGAATTCAATCTGAAAGCTATGAAAGCATTGGTAACAGTTTTTGTGTGTTGTCTGAAACCTATTTCCAAGAATGAGGAGAGGCCAGCAGAAAACCTGCTAAGTCGCAAAGGGTGGTGATAACTCATTTATAAAAGTAACTTCAAGGAATCCATCCCTGAGAACTTCTGACAAGCTGCAAAGCTGGCAAATTCATGAAAGGCAATAAAGAATTGGATGAGCTGCATCTAACACATAAAAAGGTAGTTTGTTGTTGCTGTTTTTTACTAAAAGGGAGCTAGATTACACTTTCCACAGAATGATAAACATGGGTTTAATTCCCCCACCACCCCATCCAAATTCTACCACCAAACTGTATTAACAGTCATAAAAATAACCAAAGACCTTCTATTTGGGAAGTATACATTCTATACATAGAGATCATCATGTTCAAGACTAAACAAACTCAAAACCAAAACCAACCCTCTTGATTCTTAAGTTCATGCTATTTTCCACCCAATGCTTTGTTATTACCCTCCTCCCTGCCTCTCTTCCTGAAGAAATAATAATGGTATCATACTCTTAAATATTAAGTCAGGTGCACCCCGGTGAAGTAGCAGTTGGGCGCAGTCCACACACATCCCAAGGACACAGGTTTGTGTCCCAGGGCTCAGGGGTGCAGAGTGAAGGGATGGAAGGAAGGACAATCAAAATGAGTAACAAATCAAATGAAAAAAATGTTTGAGTCAAGAAAAACTAAAGCCTCAAATAATTCAAAATTGTCAGGAAACTAAGAATTAACTGTTTTTAAGCCAGAACCTCAAGGAAGGGTTGGGACAATCTGCCCAGATTTGGTGGTGTGATATAGATGGTAAATTAAGAAGAATTCTTTTGTATCTGTATTTTGTCTCCTCATGAAGGGTAATGACTCCCCAGTTGACGGCAGGAAGAACATATTAAGTGGAAAGTTGATAGAAGCAGAGTAACAAGCTATTCTGAATAAGTTTCAGGCTGCTGGACACACCAGAATAGGTACAAATCTGATGGACTTTCCATCAGATTCCATTAGGAGCTGTAGAGAATGACAGATTCAAATACAAGGGCCAGTCACACATCATTCCAATTTTCAAAAAAGTAGGTTCTTCAAACGATCAGGAACTTCCTATTGATTGTAAGATTCTAGAACAGATTATTAAAGGGCTGGTATCTGAGTTCCTCCAAGGGAAAGCAGTGGTACTTGGAACCACTGCGAGTTCCCAAAAATAAGTCACTTAAGAATACGACCATTCCACTGTGTGATTACTAAACTGGTAGTTTCATGTACTGGAGATTTGGTAGACAATATATTCCTTATGACAAACATGGGAGATTAAGAATTGGATGCCAGTACATGTAAGAGTAATTCATTGAAAAACTACCTGAAATTGTAAATTTCAATCTGAAGTGAATTTCTATAGATACACCGATTGCTTTGTATTAGACTTAAGGCTAGAAAAGGTTATGTTCTTTGAAACATTAAAGAAATGTGTATCAGACCTGCAGAAAACTTAAAAATAAAAGAGGGTGGTAAATATGATAAATTTATAAACAGTCTAAAACTTTGAAAAGCTAGAATCAATTGTTTAATTAAGGAAAATCAGAGATAAACCTTAAGTTCTGTTCATAGGCCTAAGAAATCAATTGTTCAAGTTCATGAATGAAGAGCTATGGCTTTGCAGCAATCTGTGTAAAAACAAATTTGGAAATTTTGAGAAGATGGAAAGCTAAGAGTCAACAGCCCTATTTCGAAATGCTATAGTTGCAAAATCATTGCAGGAGAAATTACTCTAGTTCAAGTTCTGTGCTAAGCACTTTACATGGACTTTCTTACTGAGTCCTTAACAAACCCAATGAGAGAGTTAAGTAAATAAAAGCTGAGACTAGAAGGTGACTTGATTTTTAAAAGGTGACTTCTCAAAACAAGGTAGAACAAGGCAGAAAGCAAACTGTGAGTGCATGCGTACACACACACACACACACACACACACCCCTCTCTGATTTGGAGCTGGCAATCTTAGCCACGAGGATTCACAGCTTCCCTAGAAAGGGTACTAACTGCAAGAGTAAGAATGAATCTACTCTCCACTGTCAGATGACATCCAAAGTACAACACTTGAAGAATATAGCAAGTTAGAATATATTCAATACTGAAGGTAATGAGTAGATTGAAAATCCTATCACTTAAGAGCTGAAGAAACAGACTTTTCTTTTCCAACTTAAAAGTCTTGAAGAGAGGATATATAATTAATTTTCAAAAAGGTAAGGGGCTGTCATGTAAGAGAACTTATTGAGGATGATCCTGAGCAACAGAACTATGATAAACTTAATACAGAGGAACATACTTTTTAAAAGCCTTGGCTTCCTACAGACTTGGGGGATGGCAAGTGGGGCTAAGCCAGCAAGATGGATAGCATTTACCAACACACACAACAACAAAAATCAAAGCAAATACAAATGAAAATAACTCTGGGGAAGCTTTGTACTCCAACAAAACAGCAGCACAAACATTACAGAGTTCAAAAACAGACACTGGCAGCACAGGAAAGCACAGAAAGCATCTGACCTGCATTCGTCCACCCACAGCAGTCCAGAGCCCCTTGGTACCCAGAAGGATCCCTTTGGAGGGATTTTCCCCACGGAAGGAAAAGGACGGTAGGAAAAACCCACAAGTCTACTTGCAAATTCACAAAGTAACACAGCAAGAAAGGAAGAAAGGAACAAAAGAACTACAAAACAATGAGAAAGCAGCTAGCAAAACGTCAAGTCTATCCTTACCTATCAATAACCTCTCTAAGTTACTCTGAATGTAGATGGTTTCAGTTAAACAGTAGCTTAGTGGATAAAAATACAAGATTCACCTATATGTTACCTACCAGAGACTCACTTTAGCTTTAAGGCTACACGGAGGCTTTTCACTTGAAAAGATAGTAACAAGAAACGAATGCGGCCATTATATAATAAGAGGTCAATTCCTCAAAAGGATATAATAACTGCAGTTATTTGCATGCCCAGTATATTAAACTTAAATATATTAAGCAATTAACATGCCTGGAGGCAGAATAGAGAGTAATGCAGTAACAGGAGAGGGTGTCACAATAGCTTACTTTCAACAATCAAAAGATCATTCAGACAGAAAATCAGTAAGGAAATAATGGACTTGAACTATACTTTAGGCTAAATGGAACTAACATATGTAAAACATTCCATCTAATAGCAGCAGAATATGCATTCTTCTCAAATATATACAGAATTCCTGGATGGATCATATGTTAAATCATAACACGTAATAAATTTAAGATCAAATCATATCAATTATCTTTTCTACCCACAATGGTATGAAATTAGAATTCAGTAGCAAGAGGAAAAGAAGCCAGTGTGAACAACTAAAATAAAATGAAATAAAGATGCATTTTCTCCTTTTCTCTTCCTGCCTGCCTGCCCACCTTCATTTCTGACTGTACCTTTCCTTTTAAAAAAAAATTAAATGCTATTTATATTCAGTGAACATTTTCCTGCCACAAAAAGAAAATTAAGCCTTTGTGACAATGGATGAAGCTTAGAGGGCATCGCGCTAAGTGAAATAAGTCAGATATAGAAAGACAAACACTGTAAGGTGTAGAGTAGAAGCAACAAGTGGAATTCTTAAGTGCCAATTTCATAGAAATAGAATGTTGGTTGACAGGGGATAGAAGAATGAGGAAATTAGATATAGGTTAAAACGTACAAGTTTTCAGTTATAAATTCTGAAGATTTAATGTACAGCAAGGTGACTACAACTAATAACAGTGTTACACAAAGTTGCTAAAGGTAGATCTTCTGTGTTCTCACCACACCCAAAAAAGTTAACATGTAAAATGACATAAGTTAATTATTTTTATCTTAGTATCAGTCCCCAACATACACATATATCAAATTACTACTTTGTATGCTTTAAAAATATACAACTATATTTGTTAATTATTCAGCAACAAAATTGAGGCGGGAAAAATATAAACTGAACTATATTATGGCAACTAGTTTCCCAATACTAAAATTGCACAACAGCAGTATTTAAGTGGACGACCAATTGGAGCTATGTTTACAGGGGTACTACACCTGCTAGAGATTAGAGAAAAACTTCTGGGCTTCTCTCAATCCCCAGACTGAATCTAATAAAGAATTTCATTTCCCCAGACAGAACATACAATTTCTAAGAGACCTGATGAATCTACCATTTATATCTAAGAATAACTAGCTAACTTCCTGAGAAACCTTTACCTTCCCTCCCCTACATCCCAGTATTTTCCAGTGCAATACACAGGAAAATATCACCATAAGCATATATAAGCATGCTGTAAACTAGAAGAACTTGCTTACATGACAGCAAAATAACCAACCAATATATATAGTAGAGTCTGGAGTTATCATTACTCCTGTTTTGATGCAACATTGACTTAGCATTATATAAGTTTAAGGTATATAGCAGAGTTTACATTTGTATACACCATGTTATGATTATCACCAAAAATCTAGTTTCCATCTACCAACACACACTTGATCCATTTCACCCATTTCACCTACCTCCAATGCCCTTTCAATCTGGTAATCACCAATTTGTTCTCTGTATCTAAGAATCTTGTTTTTGTTTTGTTCATTTGTTTTATCTTCCACATGACTGAAATCATATCAATGTATGTCTTTCTCCTGAAATTTCAATTAGCATAGTAATCTCAAGGTCCAACCATGTCCCAAGTGGCAAAATTTCATCTGTTTATACCTTAATAGTATTCCATTGTGTGTATGTGTGTATATATGTGCACATATACATATACATGCTATACACATGCTACACGACAATATTTTTATCCATTCATCAATGAGAACTTAGGTTGTTTCCACATCTTGGCTATTGTAAGCAGTTCTGTAATAAACATAGAGGTGTTTCAAATTAGTGAGATTTGGTATTCTGTGGATGAACAGCCAGAAACAGAATAGCTCTATCAAATAATAGTTCTCTTCTTACTTTTTTTTTTTTTTTGAGGAAAACAATCTCCATATTGTTTTCCAAAGTTGTTGTACCATTTTACGTTCCCACCAACAGTGTCCAAAAGGTTGCCTTTTCTCCACATCCTTCCCAACAGTTGTCTCTTGTCATATATGCTGCGAAGTAACCTCATCAGGGTCCCTGCCATCAAAAGACTTAGTTAAGTTGAAAAGGCTGAGACTTAAACGGTACATAATGAACGCAGGAGCAGGTGGCAAGTGATAGAGGTACAGCAGGGTGATAGGAATTCAGAAGAGAAAGACTTGAGTCATTTCTAAGTAAAAGATTTCAGAGAGAAGGGACTTTGAGCTTACTTGAAAAGACTGTAATAGATTTTAGTGAGTGGAAAAGGGGACTTCTATACATTAAACTGAAGAAGGTTAGAAGTCCACTGCCTGGCCTATAGGTAGTTACTAGCCCTAACGGTATCACCATTTTAAAACGCCAGGTCCACAAGAGTCTGAACTCAGGGGACTCTAATGGACAGCCATCAGAATCCTGGCTTAGGGGCTCAAAGTAAATGACCCTGCGTCTCATTCCTCACTGAGCACCCTCTCTTAACACCTGCCATAGAGCAAACCAGAAGGCTGGTGGAGCAAGAAGGCAAGGAAACTGTTGACAAAGAACCAGGCAATCATGCACACACAATAAACAAGAGTCACTAATATGAAAAGACAGAAAACTGCCTTATGAGACTCTACCTGAACCATCCAGCCCAAAGAAAACCTCTTGATCTTCATCAATACTCAGAATCCCTGATGAGATCTCCTTGGCTCCATGGAAACTATTTCCATGTTTTTCATCTTTGCAGAACTACCCCACCCCCTTTTCCACATGAGGTGCTTCTCAGAAAAAAAGGGAGGACAGCCTCTGACCCACATGTGTGGGCTCCAGACTCCCACGTCTGTGATCTCTCTGGACTAAGTCCAGAGAGATACCGGAGTCAATTCAAACCGACTGATTGGTTATCAAAGTGAGGTAAGTTATTAGTAACAGTTCAGAATTCCTTCAAATGTTTAATACCTGCCTACCACAAACTGTGCTGACCCCATTCCTGACAGTGTTATCCAAGAGGAAAGGCTGGGTTGACAAATGCCTTCCTCACTTTCAAATTTCATGATGACACAGAATGGCAGATCCTTAGAGACCATCAAATCTACTCCTGTTTTATCAGATGATGGGAGAGACCCCCACACACAGATAGGGGTCATACATGCCCAGTGATACCCACCTGAGAGACCACAGTCAGTCTCCCTCCCAGTCTTGGACTTCTAGCCAGAGGGTTTTCCCGCGGTCACAAGGACATCTCACTGCCCTCTGAAATCTGGAAAACCTGCTTAAACACTCTTTTTAAACTTCTGTTTTCCATTTGTTACAAATATAACCACCAATATTTTATGCTACTTACTCTCTTCCAGGCACAACTTGAAGGGCTCTCTGTAACTTAATCCATTGACTCCTCACAACAACCCAAGAGGGCAGGTTACCATGATTATCACTACCTCACCCCCCAATACAAGGTGGAGAGGGGCTGCACAGACAGGATAGAGCCAGGACCATCTAAGGAGGCAATCTGGACCCAGGGTCACTCAGTCATAGTTTATGGAAGATTATTTCTTTAGTGATAGAAGAGCAAGTCTTAAGCACATGGCATGATAATGAATTTAAGAGCTTAACCATAAGATTTACAATTTATGCAATGTATCTTAAGCATCTATTAAGGGAATATCTATGGTGTATTTAAAATAAATACACAAAACGTATTAAAACTAAGTAATTTTTAAAAGTCACAGTGATCATGTGCATACTTGAAATGCAGCCTGCCACTTGAAATGCACAGAATATTGTTTAAGGACTGATTTTAAAAGACTCTTCTTCTGGACATGTTACTTGGAAAGCAAAGATGCCATTGCTGGTCTCCACTATTGCTGACCCTCACTGGGGGATTAAAGATGTCTTCTGCCTTTAAAGGAAGGTTACTTTTACATTAACTTCCTACAAGGGAAAAAAAAAAAATCAACCTTCAAGTTATTAACAATTGAAGAAAAAAAACAACACCTCTGAAGATTAATAAAAAATACATTTGATAAAAGTATTCAAAACCAACATCTCTGAAACAAATGCCCAATATGTAATTGTTACTTTTCTACTGTCCCTCATATTAAAAATGATATCAAATTTCATCTTGATTAACCACAAAAAGAAGTCCAGAAACAATATGGCAGAAATAGGCACATTATAATTTATCTAATATCAAATTTCAAGAGAAAAATTGTAGTCAATTTAGAAGATACACTATTACAAAGTTACATGACTTATTTTACTAGCCAAATGACTTCTTATGGAATACACAAAAGCTGACTCTGAAATACAACAGGTCCTAGAAACTAAAACAGAAAAGTATTATCTTAGACATGAAATCCACAATCCAGAGAATGAAAGCAAAGAACAGTACCAGGTACATAGGACCTCAAATATTTGTGAAATAAATATAATGAAATATATTTACAGAAATGCACGCATGATAGAAACTGTCAAAATGGTAAACCAGCAGACACTGTTTTGAACTTTTTAATACCAAGATAATAAAAAGAATTAAGGATCACAGAGATAGGAAAAATAGTGGTACCGCTCAATCAGGGCAAAATGCTTTGTGACAGAGGACCTGACCTACACTCCTGAAGCAAGAAAAATCTCTCATTCCAGTTTTGCCGAAGCAAGGGCTCTGGAATAAAGAAGCCCTACGTAGTGGTGTAATATTTGCAGTACAATTCTAACATGGCAACACTCCCTGAATTTGGTGCATTTCAAACAAATGCTTTAATTTAAAACTCTCAACAGGAGATGCCCAGTTTGACCATCATTTCATAGCAAGTTTTATTAGAGGTCACAGGGGGGAAAAATATCCTATAACTTGTTTCTCTGCTCCCGTGAAGCAGCATAAATACAAATGCAATTAAATAAAACCTACATAAACCAGATCCTATCTGATCAGTAAATTAAAGCATAATAAAATTACAGTCAGCCCAGAACTTTGAGAGTAATTTGGGCTCTGCACAAAGCCACAGGCGAGGCCTCAAATGTAAAGGGTTTTTCAGCTTTATATCATAAATCTTTTTTCTGGGGCGTTGACACTTGATCACAAACTTTGGCAGGATTGGAGATTTGAAGCACCAATACAATGGCTACCAAATTTGTACAGAATGTTTAATATAAAAGTAGTATCATATTCCATTATTCATTTTAATACCTATTTAAAACAATTTTCTTTTCTCACATGACATATACTAAAGGAGGTCATGTGTCAGAGCTCACCTGAAATTCCTGCCCAATTTAAGTCTTAGCCACTATAGTGATCACTTTTAAGAGCACAATGAGAAAATATTCCAAACTCTTCTGCAGTACTTACACACACGTTTGAAATCCAAGTGGGGCACCTTATGAAATGTCATAAAGCCTTACTTACCAACTATTATTTTCCTCTTTATCTTTAAGTGTTTCTAAACTGCTTAAAGGACAGGGTAGGTGCTTCAAAGGAAAGTCTAATGACACACCTGTTACATAACCTGTTCTTGGTTGGCCAGGTTATGAGGTTTTGATAAGAAAACGGTCAAAAGCAGGACAAACACTGATTCTCTGTTCTCCATTCTCCCATGGGCCAGGACATTCATCTGAGTCACACAGCCAAGAACTAGCCCTCTGCCTCAGTTTCCCTAATGAAAATAACTGATATTCCAAATTCCCATTTGAGCAAAATTAATGAGTAGCATAATCACAGAGCAAGTCCACATCAGACCATCACATTGAATAACACGTTTTATTTCTAAAATTTCAAAGGCTTTTGTAATATGAAATTCTTCCAAATATTCGAAAGCGGTTAGCTTAGTCATTCATGCATCAAGATTAGGAAAATACCTCTGTGCTTTAAGAATGTATATATAATATAACCCAAGACAGATTTACGGAAACCTTCCCTGGTAAAGTGTTAACACTCTGCTTGTATTGTCATACGCAAAGAGGTATTCACAGAATCTAACAAAGACAGGTCTTTGATTCTGTTTCACTGTGAAAACAGGGTTCTGCATCCCTTGGCAGCTTCAGGGCCTTAGGAAGGCATGGTGACAAAGCTTCAGAACACCAGACACCCCACCGGGCCCCTGTGATTGGCTTTCTAAAGGTCTTTTTCATCTTTTCCTACTCAATGCGCCAGGATCAGATGGTAAAACTTCACAACTCCAGGTCTGCAGATTTGTCAAGACCTAGGCAGGGGTCAAGGAGGGGGAAGCTGTGCAAACACAGATGTTCCACCAACCTCCCAGCTGTAACCAATGGAGGGGACGTTGTGGGATCCTAGGGAGGCAGATGGATTAGCTCCTGGAAATTGTACTGGTATCTGGAAAACCAGAGCTGGGTTTCCAGGGCGGCCTGAGCACCCAGTTTCTACACAGTTCCCTACAGGATTCCTGGGTCGAGCACAGGCCTGCCATTATGGTCCTTTGAAAACTCTAAGGAAGGAAAGGTTAGGGTACAGTCACCTGCACCCCAGATATTCAAAGGGCAAACAAATCCATAAAACAAGCTTAAAGGAGGACCGACAGAATTCTGACCGCCTCTCCCAACCAAGATAACGATAAGTGCCTTTAAAAATACAGCTAATGTTTTCTTTCGAAAGAAATGTTAGTGCTTGTGTCCAGAGTTGGCGCAGCGTCGGCTCTGGGGGACCCCGCCCCGCCTAGCACTCTCACCCCGGAGTCCATGCACCAATGGAAGGGGCAGACCCCAGCTCTCAAGGCTCTCTCTGTTCTCCACCGCAAGGGTGCCATTTATTTCCCTGGCGCCCAAAGGACGCGGGCCCGGCTTCCACCCACCCGTCCTCGATCCCCCGACCGCGGCGCCCGTGCGACCCGGTGCTGAGCGGCTGCCGCCGCCGCGCCACACTCTGCAGCCCTTCGCACTTGTTGCGGTCCGCGGGGGCGCAGGCGGCGGCCCTCCCTCGAGCCGCGGAGCCCCAGCAGCACTCGCTTTCCACCTCTGCTGACCCTCGCATCCCCCGAGACCTGGGACAAAGTAGCTCCAAGACCGCGAACTCAGGTGAGAAGGAGAAACTTTACGTCCTGGGTTGCAGGGAGACGCGGGCGCTGGAGCCCCAAAGGGCACCTACCTGGAGCTGCGGCCCCCGCAGCCTCCGGAGCCCCGCAGACGCCGCGCTCTCGCGCCCTACCCGAGGGCGCCCGGACCGCCGCCGCCGCCCCCGCCGCCGGGAGCCGGGAGCCGGGAGCCGGGAAGGCTCGCCCCGCAGCTGCAGACGCCCGGCGGCCGCGCGCCCGGGCCGGCGCGGAGGGGGCGGAGCCGCGGCGGCGCTCGGGCCGGGCTGGCTGCGCCCGCAGCTGGTGCCGCCGCCCCCGCTCTCCGCGCCTGCCGGCTGCCACTGGATCCGCGGCCTCCCCGGCCTCCCCACCTCCCGGCCCCGGCATCACATGGCCAGGCTCGCCCGCCTCGCCCGACACCGGCTCCAGAGGAAACCTGAAGCTGCCGGGACTGCGCTGTCGTCGCCAGCCCCCTCCCGCCGCAGGGCGGCGGCCGCCTCGCCCCGGCGTCCCTCCCCCGGCCGGGAAAGCGAGAAGCCGGCGGCTGGCGCGGCCCTGCGGGGCCGGAGGAGGGTGAGGTTGCGCCCTGGACCCCGCGGGCCTCGCCTGGGCACCGCCTGAGGAAGGAGCTGGCCTACCCGCTCGTGGAAGGAGTTGTGCCAGGCCCGAGGGAGGTGCTGACTGTCCTCAGCCAAAAGTCGCCACACCTGTGACATAATATGGTTCAAGTATTCAAAATCCGCAGACGCCCTCTAATTTCTTGAGGCCCATGTTCCTGAGACCGAGAGCTCTGTAGACCGCAGTTCTCCTCGCGTTCATGCACTTCTATGGCTCCATTAATGTCATAATGCAAAATTCTCAAACCGTACCAGTTTTTACAGTGAGCACCACTGTGAGAGTGACTCTCTTTACCCAACTTGATTAGTCAGTGAGAACTGATCACCGCCCCAAGTGCAGATTCTCTGCCAGACAGGACTTGATAAAAGACCTCAGCCCACCATAGCAGCTTTCAAAACAAAATGACCAATTTGACTTTTCTTGTAATGAATCTCGAGTCTTGTTTTTCGAAGGAGAGTGGCAAGGTGATTCATCTGTTTTGCAAAGACCTGCCACTCATAGAGCCAGGACAGTAGAGATGTGGCCTCAGGAAGCTGGTTACTAGGACCAAGAGCTGAAAGGAGCACCTCTCACCATCTGTCATTCAGGGCTCCTGGTCCTTGGCCATCTCTGCCTCCCTTCCAGTCCTCACTTTGCAGAGTCCACCTTGCAGATATAGCAAGGAAGACAGCAAGGCGAAGAAGATAGCAGTAAAACAGTCTTATGTCAGAAGTCCTTATGTCAGAAGGACCAGGCCTTCTGCCTTTAAAAAAAAAAAAAAAAAAAAGTCCCCAAATTGGCCTCCCACCCCAGGCTGCAGTTGCAGCTGATTCTGCGTGGGAACTGTGAACCCAAGGACTGGCTTCTCAAGGGTGGCCTTTTATAGAAAAAGAACAGTGGTGGAGAACTTTTGGTATTTTCGTGGTGGCCAGAGTGTGTTGTCATATATCTGAGGAATGGGAAACCTGCACGTATGAGTTTATATTATTTTGTAAAGCAAAGTCACCTCAGTAAATATAAATTAATTTTTAAAAGAAGTTCCTGCCCTTTGCCAGGACTTCAAGGTACTCAAGAAAAAACAGTAATATTTCTTCTTAAAAATAAAGATGTATATATTTCCAACCATAAAATGTCTACTGAAGATGAAGTGAGTCAGCACACCAGACAAAAATTATTTCAAACTCCGGTGAGAGAAAAGGTTGATGTCTGACTAGACTTTGTTGTTTTCATTTTTACACTAATATTGAATCACAGTGTATTTTCTTTTCTTTCTCCACTTTTTTCATGAATTCTGTCAGATATGTATATAGGAAAAGAAAAGAAAAGAAAATGTGGAAGAAGGAACCACGGTTCTAAGAACCACGAAACACTAAAAAGAAACAAGCAAAACTAGTCATTGGGGAAGCCTCACCAGCTGAGCCATATAATCACACTATCTGCAGTTTTCTTGCCTTTTCTCAAGCACTGAGCTTGATCAATATTTAAGCACTTGGCTTTCAACATCTCTAGGTTCAAATATTAAGCGAAGTGTAATCTAGAAACCTTAAAAGAAGTATATGAATGTATGAGACAGAAAGCTATCAGTTATGCAAACAATCCTTTGTATCTGATTGACTTTGTTTGTCCAGATATAGGTCACTCAGGACATTGAGATAGTGCTAACTTTGGCTAGAACAGCATTTGTTCAGAATTCAAAGACTGCATATTCTCAGTTCCCAGACTAAGGGACAGTCAGCCAACAAGAAACTAGGTTGGTACTTCAGTTGTGAAAATTTTAACTTCCCAAGCAGTACTATGCCAATGTTCCAGCTCAGCTTTCTCTTTTCTAACTATTCAGTCTCCATTCATCCTTTACAGACAGACCTCCAGGCTGACCTCCATGAATCCTTTCTTCATTGTCCTGTTCCACCACCACCTGAATTTTGACAAAGCTTAATGGCCGGCCTTTCAGACAATTTGGCACCTGATTTTATTCTCTGTCATATGTTGGACAATTATAGATTCTTATCCTCTTTCCAACTTGTCATTTGAAGGACAAAGATTGCTTCATACCCCAGTACTCTTTACCATCCTAACACAAGGTACCTCTGAGTACTTAATATCGGTATAGAGATCCTAACTTGGGGTTTTAGGGGTTTTTTCTTTTTCTTTTTCTTTTTTTTTTTTTAAGGAAAAGTACAGGCAGGCAGGAAGAAGCATTTTTAAATTGTATTTAATTATTCATCTTGGTTGTTCCCTCCAGGCCCTGGACCTGAACCCAAAATCTTGGGATGAATGTGGACTGCGCCCAACCACTAATCCATCAGGGCATTCCTAACTTGGAGTTTTTAATATTTAAGTATATCAAGTATGCAGGAAGGAAAATATTTCATAATTTCATATTTTAATGAATTCTAACTAATCCAAATTCTATTGTCTCTACTTAATTCTTTCCTGCTCTTCATTCTATTTCCTTTGCCAATAATTCTCAAAGCTTGAAAAGTTGTAAATCTAATGTTTGGTCATATGAGTTAAGAAATTTAGTGTTTTTAAATAAGAACAAGATGTTAGAAAGTGATAGACTTAAGTATGGGGATTGAGATGGGGATAAGTTTTGACATTAGAAAGAGGATCACCTTGGAAAGAGCCATCTTGTCTATGCCTCCATTTTCTCATCTGCAAAATGGGCATAAAAACAGTATCTACTATCATTGTGAGGATTAAATAATTGAAGGTGATTGTGGGACACACAAAGAGGATGTAGGAAGCAGTTGCAATAATATTTCAGAGTATGGCTATACTCAGTATGTCTCAGACTCTGAGGTAAGAAACTATTCCTAGATCATGGTTGGTTGATTGCTCAAGTTAAGGTGGTCAGGAAACACGGTGAAAAGAGGTCAGCATGATCAAATCCAGAAGACAATTCTCATGGGGGAATATGGACCTTCAGCTACAAATTAGTATTACCTAGGAAGCTTTAAAAAAAAAAGGCACTTTTGGTTTTGCAATCTCACCCCAGACCAATTATTTCAGCATCTCTAAAGAATGAGATCAGGGCATTTTGTTTTGTTTTGTTTTTGTTTTTGTTTGGTTTTGGTTTTGGGGTTTTTTTAGTTCCAAAGGTCTACCAAAGTTAGGAACAGCTGGACTAAAGGAACTGGGTCTATTACCACTGGGTCTAAGAGCCAGCCCTCAATTAGATGAGGTTAAAGGAATCAGCTCTTCCATTTCCACTTACGATGATGTTTAAATTGCAGGCCAGTGGTGCTTCAGTATAATGTGCATGTGAATCACCTGAAGGTCTTGTCAAGATGCAAATTTTGACCAGTAGCAAATGGAGTTTGATACACTGCATCTCTGTTAAGCCTCAAGTGAGGCCAGTGTTGCTGGTCTGTGGACCATACTCTAGTAGCAAAATAGTAGATTCCAAAATGGACATTAGAAGTAGAAAAATAGTCACATGGTTATAAGAGAAGTCTGGACATCTCTGAATATTTTAATTAATATTTATTGTGCACCATGTATACACAAAATATATTTTGTAATCTTTTAAGAAAATAGGCCATTTCCATCCAGTTTTGAAGTATGAGGTCTTATCTAAAGAAAAGCTACAGGCTTTCCAAAGGGCCTGCTTCTCTAAGAGCCATCAGACTCAATGCTGAGGGCCCATAATACTTGCAGAGGTCAATGAAACATTTTCATTTCCTTTAAAATCAATAAAAAGCATTAACTTTGAGGTCAGAGTAAATATTTTAATATTTCATATTAATATATTGTTATTTACAATAATGTAGTAGTAAAATGAAGTCATTTTATTTTGCTGTATTTTTTTATGAAGGAAGGGATTTATGAAGGCAAAAGTGCCTAGGGCCCACCAAAGTCATAATGTCTGTGCTCAAAGTCCATTTTAGTCCCAGATGTCTTTAGGAAAGTACAAGAAGCTAGTTTTAGCTGTGAGTTGCATATTGGTATTTACATGAACAATAAGAAGAAAATGGGGAAAACATAAATTGCCTCTTGAGTGAAGTCAACCCTATAAATATACAAAGTTCATCACTTCCCATGGACAAGATTTAAAGAACCATGGGAATGCTCCATTGACAAGAATTTGTTCTTCTGTAGCTAATTTCGGGGACATAAATTTCTACCACTGGAGATTTGTTCTACCACCAAAGACAGTTTTTAGAGATTCACACTACCTAGAGGCTCCTCCTATGAAATACTGACCTTCTTTCAGGACTTATCTCTCTCACCCTCTGGATCCAAGACCACACTTCAGGAATTTCTCAGGGACTTGTCTCTAAAAAGAAGAAAACATGATGAGAGTCCATGTCTAGGAAATAGCAATTCCAATCGGTAACTAAAAATTGAGATGTTACATTCTTGCTAAACAATACTGTATTCATCACTGCTATTCACTATTACAACCCCAACAAAAATAACTGATTGCTTTACCGTCCACTGTGATAGAATTAGTAAATTGTCTATTTACAGAGAAATTAATTAAATTTGGTGTGTCCTGTTGGAGTAACGGTTAGGTCAGTCACCCCCGAAGGAGTGCTGTCCACATACATCCCAAGGACCCGGTTTGCTTGGAGGGGGATGGCAATAAACAATGTGACACTGGGAGCAACTGAATAAAAATAAAATAAAATGCTTCTTTACCCTCTCTTCCTGCCTGCCTGCTACTCACCTGCATTCCTGCCTGCACCTTTCCTTTAGAAAGAGAAAAAAATCTTTGAGTAAAGAGAGGACCGCTACCCTTCCTGGACCCCATGAAATACAAGGCTGCTTTGAGAAGTACAGAGACTCTAGCTCAGGCACACTTTTTGCTCCCATTTGTCACCTGATCTACAACTACCCAGTCACTGCTCTTTGCTAAACCTCCAACCAAACTGTCTAGAAAACCAACTTCTGTTCATACTCATCTGCCCTTCAAGAAAGCCAGAACTTTTGACTTGCAGATGGACAGCAAGTCCTACTCTTGATCCACCCACGGCACTACAGAGGTTTTCCCCAGGATCTAGGACAGTCTTCATCTCAGAAAGCGATTATGTGAATTACTGGTTGGTTTGGTGTTTTTTCCTTGCTAAAATGGTTTCATCTGTCCTCCAGTTGTAGCTACTTCTTAAATTTTAAACCAACTCAAAGGTCCCTTTTTTATCTGCAGGACACAATTGTGCAAGGCTGGTCAAGTATGTAATACCCCAAAGGCATGTATCTATAAATCTTCCATCAGTCAGCAAGTGTGTTTCCAAGACTACCACCAGGGAGCTCAGGTGTGGGGTGTGGGCAACAGCTAGCACTGCTCCAATCTCCTAACACCTGCTGAGTGCACCCATGAACATATTAAATCCCAGCCGGGAGCAAGTGTTCAGTTATATAATAAAAGCCCTTAAAAAAAGTCGATAATTGAGACACTAGCACCTTTTTAATTAGGGAGGTGCCACTAGTCACTGATAATACAGGTGGGAAAATAATGTGTGTGCAGCTGTCACATGGCTGGTAATTATGTTCCAGGCTTCTGGTGACATGACAGATGACGAGAATGAAACTACAGCGTTCTGCACGTGATGTCAATTGGAAGCTTCAAAATGCACGTATAACTTTGAGCAGCTGTTACTCATTACGGAGGATCAAGATCCTGTTTTTCGTCTTACAAAGGACAAGCAGAGGAAGGGAAAAAAACAGGAAAATCTATAAATAAAATTGGTATGAATCAGTTCCCTATCCCTGAGAAACACCTATTTAAAACTATTTTAACTCAGTTTAAAAAAAAAAAAAAAAAAAGTCATTCAGACCCATTTGATTGCTTATAACATATAAGCCAAGATCTAATTCTTGCCACTAAAGGATCTAGTCATTTTCAATAGCCTAAGTTAAATATCCTGCAGTTTCTGCTTCCAACTCAAAAAAACTGGCCCATCAACACAGTGCAATGCACCAGAACTGTTTTGTTTGTTGTTATCAATTCTGAAAGACCCCATTCCCAGTCTCCCCTAAAATTAGTTATCCTGGTAGAGTTTTTATTTCAGCCTCCTCAGGAGGTACATAGGGCAGGTAAGTGTACAGAGGCCCTTATGTTCCAACTTGGATGAAGAGACTTAGGAATCATCTATAACGTAAAGTGGAAAATCAAAAGACTTGTCAAAAAATGGAGTGTCTAAAATTAACATCATTCATTCCTCTTGTCTATAAAAATAAAGTGCCATACCCAGAGGCCTATCATAAAAAAGCAGTTAATTTTCTCCTATATAAAAATGTCTTTTTTCAATATCACTTATTATTAGGGAAATGTAAGTCAAAAATACAATATTAGCTGTCCCTTCACATCTGTTAGAATTGCTGTTATCAAAAAGATTAGAAGTAACAAGTGTTGGCAAGGTTGTGGAGAAAAGGGGATCTTCATACACTGTTGGTGAGAATGTAAATTAGTGCAGCCACTAGTTTCTTCAAAAAATAAAGACTATCGCTGCCGTATAATCCAGAAATTCCACTTCTGTATATATATCTAAAGAATATGAAAAAACTATTTCAAAAAGATGCGTGCATCCTTATGTTTAGTACAGCATTATTTACCATAAATAAGATATGGAAATAGCCTAAGCATTAATCAATAAACAAGTGGACAAATGGGTGTATAAAGAAGATGTGGTAATATATACACAGTGGAATACTACTCAAGCATTTCAAAAATAAAATTATGCCAGTTGGGATAACATAGATGGAGTTGAGGGTCCTTTGCTAAGTGAAATGAGTCACATAGAGAAACATAAATACTGTATGATTTCACCCCTAATGGGAATTATAACTGAAAAAAACAAGCAGATGAACAAAAAAAACAAAAACAAGCTCACAAATACAGAGCACATGCTAGTGATTACCAGAGAGGAAGGGGGATGGGTAACTGGAGTCCATTATATGGCGATGGATGGAACTAGAGTTTGGTGGTGAGGACACTGTGGTGTGTTCAGATGCCAAACTATAAAGTTGTCCATCTGAAATTTATACAATATTTAAGAAATCTGCTACCCCATTAAAAAAAAAGAAAATGTCTTTATCACTCTCTGATAGCATTTCATAGCGCAAATAATCAGTTATTTTTCATCTTGAATAACCTTCTCAGCCATGTGGGACAGATGAATGTGGAAAGCAAACGACAGAAACAGTGGATGAACTCAGAGAACTTACCAAACAGCCACAACGTCACCCTCTAGACCAGGCTCAGCAAATTTTTCTGTATGAGGCCAGAGAGTAAATGTTCTAGACTTTGCAGGCTAATATGATCTCTGACATGACCACTCAACTCTGCTATCGTAATCCAAAAGCAATAATCAACAATATGTAAACAAAGGAGTTTGTGTTCCAAAACTTTTTATTTAGGAAAGTAGACACTGGACCAGATTTTCTCCACAGTTTATCATTTGCCTTCTCTCTACTGTAGACCACTGAAATAATGTGCTGAGCGGTAAAACCACTAATGTGTTACCCTGGTGGCCCAGTGGAGAAAGCCCACATACATCCCAAGGATCCAGGTTTGAGACCTGGGGTCAGAGGGGACAACTAATTAAATAAATGTTTCTTCCTCCTCTGTATTCCTGCCTGCCTGCCTACTTGCATTCATTCCTGCCTGCAACTCTCCTACAAATAAGAAATAAATGCTAAGGCCTGCAAGCCACCCCAAACATAGACAGCTAGTCAGCGTAAAGCCGCAACATGAGGAAAAAAAAAGTCCAAAATTAAACTTTAGAAATGAAGGATTAAGTTATAGGGAAAAAAAAACTGGAGATAAGGCAGAGAAGAAAAGAATTTTTCATAAATTCTCTTTAATATATTTCAGAGGAATAAAAAAAAATCTATCAAAGAAGAACAAGATGCTATGAAAAAGGAACAATAAGAGAGTAAGAGCAATACTTAAAAAGTTAAAAATATAACAGAGTAAAGTTTGAAATATCAGCAAATTGTTCAAAAATCAAGTTGAAGTAAAGTTAAATGTGCAGAAAATATGACGTGAAAGAATTGTTCAGAGTTAAGCTCACATATTTAACATCCCACTGAAAAAATTTCTGGGGAAAAGAGAAATGAAAGTCCAAGAAATGATCCAAGATACATTTTTTTTTTTCATTCAGAATACAGGGACATATAAATCAGCTTCTAAGAATTGATCCTAACCCCACAGGCAGGTGTCTGAACACACATGTCCCATTATGTTCAGTGCAACATTTTCTGTAACAACAAAAATTGGAAGCAACCTAATTGTTTATATGATTACTTGGCTAGATAAATTATGGAACAGCTATACTCTGTAGATGTTTAAAAAATAATCATGTGTTTTGGATGTGCTGATATGGAAAGATGTCCCGGATATACTACTAAGTGAGAAAAGCACGTTGCCAGCATTATATTCAGTAGCTCATTTTCATTTAAGAAATTAAATAAATAAAATGATTGCAGATCAATATGTTTGCAAATGCATTGTAACTAGTCTAGAAAGCTATTCAAGAAGCAGTTGATAGTGGTCCTCTCTTGGGTGAGCAGTAGGATTGTGGAGTCCTTTCGCTTTTGCATTTTCATATGACTATATTGTTTGTTTTTACAATGTGTGTGTGTTTCCTTTGTAATTTTTAAAAATCAGCATCATTAAGTAATTTACAGTATTATAAAGAAGACAAAAATGTTTTGCCCTTTACAAATAGTAGAAGATTATCAGAAGTCAGGATGAAAAGAAAATGATTAGAGAAAAGAGGTGAACACAGATAAGGAACATAGGCAGTTAATGGAATTCCCCAGCCCTGAGGAGCTTACATTAGAGATGGGAACACAAATCCACACAATGTCCAGGTCTCAGTAGTACGGCCTCCTGCTGAATTGTGCAGGGCAGCAGATCCTTAAATAAGTTTCGTTCGATGTCGTCTCATTATGACATCGATGAGAAAAATAGCAAAAACATCTCAGTCGATGCTGAACTAAATAATGATTTTTGAGGATCTGTTTTCATTATATGTTGCATTGCTTAGAGTCAGTTTCAAGAACCTATTGACAGTGTTAAGAGAGGACTTACCGTATGTCGAAGCTGGGGGATTCAGAGGACAGAGACCAGTGAAGACTAGAGCTGCCAACAATGCTTCATGGAGGAATAAGCCTTGAAGAATGGCAAGGGCAGAAGAGAAAACATTATTAACCAAATTACCAGAAAGAGTGAAGACATGGATTTTTTTTATTATTAATTTTTAAAGAAAATGTGCAGGCAGCAATGAAGGCGAGTAGACAAGCAGGCAGGAAGAGAGAAGAGGAAGACGCATTTTATTTTATATTTTATTTAGTTGATCACACTGGTTGTCTCCGCCCAGAACTGGGACTCTAACCTAGGGTTATGTGACCTGCACTCCTTTGGAGCGACTGATGTAACCACTACTCTACCGGGACATGGATTCTAATGGGCATGCAGCAGTCATTCAAAGGTGAGAAGACTAGCCCAGTTAGATTGTAGGGATCATGCTGGTTTGCTTTAGGTTTGGGCTCATACAACAGAAAAATAAAATAACAGTGGCTTAAATAAGATAAAAGCTTACTCTCTTTTTTTTAATATAAAAGCTTACTCTCTTTTTTTTTTTTTTTTTTTCATGACGAAGATGTCCAGAGGTGCAAAGTCCTGGGCTGTTTCAATAGCTTCATCTGCATCAAAACCTGATACCTTTTCCCTTCCTGCTTCACTGTCTTTAGCACTGGTTTCCATCCTCAAAGTAAACTCTTACTTGCACAATAGTTGGCTATAACACTAACCATCATATCTGCTCGCACGGCAAGAAGGAGGAAGAAGAAAGGGAAAAGAGGCATATCTCCCAGTCCAGTCAGTCTCTTTTAAAGAGTTTCCCTGGAATCCCCACTCAGCAACTTCTATTCACATTGCATTAGTTCATGCACAGGTGATTCTTGTAGGTTTCTCCCTGGCTCTGGCCCCTGGGAAACACCGAAGTAACCTGTGCTCCCTTCCCAAGAACTACTCTTGGCAATAGCTTCTAGAAACCACTTTCTCTTTGGCCACTGTTCTCAGTCATCAGCATTGCCAGGAATTATGTGATGGATCACAGCAGCAGAATCCTGAGGATTACAGCTAACACTTATGCTGATACCAGGCACCATTCTAAACTCTTTGCCTATATTAACTCATTTAATCCTCACAACAACACAAGGAGATAGCAGTGTCTTCTTCATTTTACCAAAGAAGAAACTAGTAAGTGTTAAAAATCCAGGTTTAAACTCAGCCTATACTTATAACTAATACCATACATGACCTCATGCAGTGACCTTCAGAAGACCTCAGGAGTCACACATTTCTTTGTGGTCAAAAGAACCCAGTCACCACACTGACCACCCTCCCTCTGGTTTGTCCGGCTCCACCACCAGTCCCAGCCCTCCCACCCTCCTTGATCTGCTCAACCTCTTGAATAATACTGCAGACCTCCTAAGCCTCACCTCAGACTCTCCTTCCCAGTGGCTCGGCTGACCATATTCCCTTAAGACAAAAACAGGACAGGGCTTTGGGGCCTCCTCAACAGACTGGGCCCAGAGCAATTCAACTGCCCCTTTTGCCCTGCATGACAGACAGTTCTGGTTTATTAAAAAGGAGACAAAATTGATGGCCAGTACATATGAAAACACATGGCACCGTCCCACTTAAAATAGTATGTGTAATCAGCCTACCAGTGCCCCATTCTCCATACTGGCCTGAGTAAGGGATCCTCTCTCTCTAAATTCCTCCAACTCTGCATTTCTTGATCACCAAGCCTAGTATGTGATCTTGACAGTCAACATCTTTTTTCATACGCCTTAGTTGAGAGTTTGCTAAGGTCAGGAGCACAATTCAATCATCTTTGATTCTCTGATGACTGCAAGATCTGGCAGAACGAACACATGACTGTTGAATAAACATCACGTCAATGCTGCCACCACCCCTCACCTCACAGGAAGGGTGTATTAATTTCATCCTGGACTCTGGTGCAAGAGGAACCACATCCAACAGCCCTCTATTAAGACTTTATCACTAGAAGCTATAAACTCATTCTTTGCATCTTTTTCTTCTTTCCCTTCAAAATACTACCCAACATACTTACATTCTCTTTCTACAGCAGAGGAGGCAGGAACAAAGTAGTCTTTGCTAAAATTACAAAAGATAGGTTCTGATTTAAGCTCCAATCTTCCCTAGAAATAAAAACGTCCTCTTCATCACCCTGAAATTCTGTTTTATCTATACTTATTCATGGGTGACCTACTGTAACAGCTGAAGTGGGGTCCTGGGGGCTCTGAGTGGAAGCTCAAGAAAACAGATGTGTGATATATTGAAATATTTCATAGCCATCTACAGCATAGAGGCTGTCTTTATCCTCTAAACGTTAAGAAATGCTAGCAGACTTAGGAAAAGGAGGTGACCAGGAACTACCTGTGAAATCACACAGTAGTCAAGGACATCAATAAGCCAAAGGAAATGAAACACGGAATGGCATTTGCTTTTATGATTTCTTGGTAAGGCTTGTATTTGACTTTCTAGATAACCAATATTCTCTTTGCAGGTCTGTTAGTCTCTTAGATCACTCGTGTTATACTCCAAAAGTACTACATATGTTATCAGTAAATCTCATTTGCCCTCAGTGTTGCATGCCACCCACTCCTGCCCATCACACTTGTATAGCTCAGTATCTGTTTCATCTCTCACTGCGACATTTTAAAATATGCTGCTAAAATGAATTTGACGACAAATGCCATAGATAATCCTCAAAATATTCCTTAGTTTAAAGCATTCATTCTTCTTTCATAATATAAGCTACATTAAAAAAGAGATGAAACGTGTTTAAGAGAAGAATGGAAATGGTTCTCCAGAAACCTCTCTCACACTGGTGTGACTCTCCCCTTTGATGCTGACTGCCTGACAAACTGTATAAACCATCACAAGTAAACATCACATGGCAAGATTAAAGCTCCAAGTGCAAAAGTATCATGAATCATGCCAAACACATATTTGCTTTTCTGTTGGCATCGAGATGTAATTGTTTCTCTATAAGTTAAACACTCCTCCTGGTACAATACTGATTCAAATCTCTGCACTTGGCAACAAAAAGGGAAACTTATCATATTTCATCCATTGTATGGACATGTTTTTCTCCAACCAAAGTGACCAACTTGAGTTCAAGTTTATTCCACCCTCCTCTATCAATATTGCCAAACCCAGCATTTCAAGTTTGAGTAAGTAAAAAAGGAATGATCTATGTTTGCCCACTAGGTTGCTTAAAGAATAAATCTTCAGGAAAGAGGACTACAGTCAGTCACAAAACACAGCTGAGAATATGGAGAAAGTTCAGACCTTCCCTGCCAAAATCATACACTCCCCCTTGTATTCATGAAATTGTGAATTTACTTCTCAAATAGCTCTTGGATACTTCAAAACTCATTTACAGCCCACAAGTGAGAACTCACACATGCAAACAAATCTTCATAGGGTAGAGAAAGTAAAACCCTTGAATTTCTTCCTAACAGTAGTAGACATAAGTTGAATGACTACTTAATTTGCTTTATTAATAATTTTATCTTCTTTATTGAATTTGTATATTATGATCTAAGATTTAAAATGATAATATTTGAAATAGGAGTTATAATACATCAGTTTTTAGAAAAAAAAGCTTTGTGTACATATTTCCCCTACCAGCACCTCACCAAGAGCTCTGTAGATATTTGAAAATCTGATAAGGAGTTAATTTCTAAAATATGTAAGGAATTCATGCAATTCAACAAGAAAATAACCAACGACAAATAATCCAATTTAAAAATGGGCAAAAGAACCTCAACAGATGTTTTTCCAAAGAAGATATAACATGGCCAACAGGCACATGAAAAAAGTACTTGACATCAGGGGTCAAAATTAACAGCACCAGTAATAAGACAGATGGGTACACTGCATCTCTGATTTGATAATCTGGGTATCACTTGCCTCTCAAAATCATAACCTGAATCCAGTCATGAGAAAACATCAAGCAAGCACAAAATGTGACAAATTCTACAGAGTAACTGTCATGAAAAAACAAAAAAAACAAATTGGAAGAAATTAAGGAGACAGAACTAAATGCAACATAGGACCCTGGGTGGGACCAGGGAGAAAACGATGCATATTTAGTTTTTAACATTCTTTGTTAATCTCCTGTTCTCCACATTTGTACTTCAGTCATGCAAGCTGTTAACTTTAGGGAAGCTGCATTATCCTCAGGGACTTCTCCATCAGTCTAAACTTCTAAAGTAAAATCCTTTGGGTTTTGAAGCTTTCTATCCTCAAAGCTTCCATTTTTGTCTAGTTCTCAAGAGAACAAAGACTCACTTCCCAAGCCGCCCCCATCTTTGGTAAATTTGCTCACCCCCATCTTGTCTGCCATTTGCCCTCAGATTTCAGCCTTCAAGCAATCAATGTTTAGCACCTTCTCTGTGCCTGATTCTACATAGGCAGACATGGTCTCTGCACTCTTAGAACGTCTTTCATTCATTCAACTTTGTCACTTACTATTCAAAAGAGTCACCATTCAAATTTTAAATACTGTCCTTTTTTTTCAGGGTCAATTCCGTAGATTCTCGTTCTTATTGCCTATTACATCATTTGGAATGAACATTAAATTAGTGTTTCTCTGATATCAAATTACCTCCATGTCCTGTTTTCTAAAAAGTAAAAAAACAAAAAATTATAATCGATCACATAAGCTGCTTATAGCCATAGCAGAGATGATGTTTTATTTAGAAGGACAATCAGTTATCTCCTTTCAATAAAGATGATTTAGGTGCTTTTTCCTAAAGTGTATGTATATTTTTGCTATTTCCTTCTAATTTCAGTAGTTAATAACAAAGGAACTAGTAAGCACTCTTTTTTTTCACCCGCAGCCCTGGATCTCAAACCTGGTTCTGTAGACTTACATGGCTGGCACCTGAGCCACCTTGGGGTACCTATGCACTCTTGTTTGTCTTGACTTTATTGGAAATATTTCCAGTATTTCACTCTAGGGTCAGTATTGCTTTCCTGTCAGGGGAATATAAATATATTCTTATCAGAAACATCATCTTTGCATTCCAGATATAAATCGCACTTGGCAGTATATTATTCCATTAATAGATGCCTGAAATTTTTTATTTATTAATTGAAGATTTTAACATTGGTATTCATAAGTGAATTTAGTTGATAGTTTTCTTTTGTGGAGGAATAACTGTGTATCAGTCAGAGGCTAGGTTATGCTGTGATGACAAGCAACCCAAACTTCAAGCCTGCAGTATCAAAGATTCAATTCTTTCTCGTATTATATGCCCACTGTAGATCCATTGTGATCCTCGTCTGTATCATCTTCCCGCTGGGATAAGGTGGATAAAGCAGCTTATCTGGCACATTGCTGGTTGTCATGGCAAGAAAGAAAGGCGCCTAAGAGCCATGAAGTGAACTTAAAAGTTTCCTCTTCTAAGGGCATGTGACATCTGCCTTTATTGGATTGGCCAATGCAAATTAGGCAATCACGCCTACCTTCCAGAGGACAAAGATACAGCATCCTACCACAAGGAGGAGGGCATCCCAGATGTTTGTAGGGTGAAGATCTATAATCTGTTCCCCCAGAAGAGACAGGAAGTACTTTGAACAACCTTTCATAAAGAGATTTGTGTGGTCTATATTTGTGTCATACTGACTTCAGAAAATGATGTTGAAAATTTTCTCGTCTCTCTAAGTTCTAAATCAGGTTAAATAGCATAAGATTTCTCTGTTCCTTGAAAGTTTGCAAGGTTTGAGTTCAAGGTTTCTCAGATTAACTTCTCAATTACTTCCCCAGTCAGTGTTCTGTTTCAACTTTCTGTCTCTTTGGGACATTGTTTTGTATTTTCAAGTAAAGCATTCATGCAACCCGATTTTTAAACTATATCCTTGATTTGGCACAAAAGCTTGGACTCATGCCAGCAGCACTGAGCTGCTGAATTTGGGAAGATTTGGGGCTCCTACAGACTAATTAGAAAAATCACGTACCAAGTGTCCAAAATAGTCCCTTGACAAAAGTCCTCTCTTCTTGTTCTCTTAACTGAGCCTTCTGCTCAGGAGAACTTAAATCTAGGAGGAAAGGGTCCCCAAATCACCACCCTAACCCAACAGACATACTGCTGTGGACCTTTGATTTGCAGGCACGTCCTCACGTGTCCAGAGGATTTCCACTTACACCATCCCAGTGAACCAGTAAACAGGCGCACCGTGCATATTCCCATTCTGTCACAGAAGTAAAAGGTTCAATGAGACTATCCAGGGTCAGCTGGGAAGAAAAGATCTTGAGGTCAGTGCTATTGACAAAAATTGACAAAAAAAGCTCCTATTTTGCCTCATCTTTTTTTGGTCAAAGAGAACTGCTCCAAACTTAAAAAGGCCAACTGGTTAGAAGGAGTGGAGCTGAAGACAAGTTAGAATAAGAGCACTTGGCTGTTCTTAGGTACTTTGGGCCTCCTGACCCAGTGATTAGCAGTGCTGCCCCAGGGTTTCTGTTAGTAGGGGAAATGGAAGAAACACTAGAAGACAGAGAGATAAAAGTCCAAGAAAGGAAGCTAATTATCACAAGTCACTGACCTATGAGTGACCTTGGAAGTGTATGAACCAACAAATTGTTCAAGAAGATCAAATGGAGAATGATAGAAGTCACCACTAGGGTTTGGTAATCATTACAACCTAAGAGCAAGTGAAGCCAAACTGACCTCATCCTCTATTTTGTTAAGTAGGTAAAACTGGACATGGGAGCATTAGAAGTTAGTAACTGGCCATCTACTATGAGACTGCAAACTGACCCATTGGGGTGGTTTAGGATATGTCCCAGGATTCTGTCCTTGGCTGCTTCTTTGCTATTAATAATAGGTGAGAGGTTTTTTCAATGCCTGGCCCATTCTAAAAGGAAAGTTGAGACCATTTGCAAAAGAAATAGCACTAGATATGGGAGAGCTAATCAAAATTTTAGATAACAGGAATCCCCTGGGAAGGATGACAATTTAGGATCCAAACAACTATACACTGTAAAAATGGGCAGAACCTAAATGTAAAGTCATTCAGTAAATGTGAATTGACAAGACTGTCTGAAAAAATATATATTTATATAAAATTTTGTAAAAGTATTCTACATTGTTTAAATTTACTCTATATGTATGGTTATTTTTTATCCCTTGTTTCTTTTTTTAAGTGGCTCATTCTTTTTTCCTCCTCCAGCTTTATTGAGTCATAATTGACATATAAAATTATATATATTTAAGATGTAGGTACATAATGATTTGATATACATATACATCATGAAATTATTGTTATAATCAAGCTCATTAATTCATCTAAAACCTCACATAATATGCCCCTTGTTTCTACCTGTGTCTAGTATCTATTAACTTTACACAGTATAGGAACTTGTATTTACTAAAAGACTAATTTTGATGAAGATAGTAATAGGACTAATCTACAGTTGTTGTGCTGACTAAATAGGTTAATATATCCACATACGCATTGGTACAAATAACACCTTAGTATTATAATAGCATACTATACCATAATAACTAGTATTATAAGTATTAGCAATTATTATTATAGTTTATACTTTTCCAGTTTTAATCACTCATTATTAAAGCAGAATTGTACCTGGTCCTCTTTAAAAGCTGAACATAGAATTTCTTTATCAATAATATACAGACTTATGCTATCTTAAATAACTTGTAATGTACTCAGAAGTTAGGTAATTTAAACCACTAGCTTCTATTTACACTTGTGAATAATTATTTTATGATAGAAAATCATGTGTATGAACTAAGTCTCACAGAAATTATATAATAAAGAATTTTTGTATGATACTGACAATCAATTTTACTAAAATCACTTACTTTGTTCTCTTTCGGTTCTTGGGTATGACCTAGATATTTTTCTCCTGGAAGATAAGAATGGATTAGACAGGGGAGACTCAAAATCTTTTATCCTACATGATCAGCAGTAAAAGAGGAGAAACTGATAACTTCTTTCTACTGGTTTCCTATTAAGAAATGTCTTTTAAATCATGACTCTTTTTAAATTGGGAGTATTTTGTTAAGAAGATATCTCTTAAATAAGTCTAATGTTTTATAGTAGGGTGTATAGAAAATTGCTCACCTTCCTTAAATTAACCCAGTTTACATTTTTAAACTTTTGGTCTATAAAGTCATCACACATTCTCAGCTAGTACAGTTAACTTCAGTAAAGGAAAATCTGCATCAACAAATATGTTTAAGGACATGAAAAATACTACTTAAAATTTCTGTTATAACACTAATTCTCCATTGAGAACTAACATCTTTTCATAAGCAAGTGGTGATGTCTTACTTGTGTTTCTACTGAAATCATACCAGTTTGAAAATGCTTATAAGCAGGTTGCCTTAAGTCAGTCACGCCCTTCATTATATACTTGTGATCAATTTAAAAGACACTGTATATCAGAGTATAAAGACAAACTTCAACTCAACCCTTTCCTAAGTGATTCAATGGTGTTAAGTAAGCAAATTAACTAAGAAAAATCTCCCAACTTGTGCAGGGCAATTAGACTTCCTTCCCATAGTCACAAACATGTGAAAAACACAGTAAATCAGGTAAAACACTTCTTATATATCGTAATTTATTCTTATAATAATCATACAAGGGCAATGATATTAACCCCACTTGACAGATAGGTAAGCTGAAGCCCATAGCCTCTTGGACTTGCCCAGGATTGTATTGCTCGTGGTCTTTCCATAATTCTACGTTGTTGAAAAAGTTTCATCTTTAATTCAAAGAGGGCCTGCTTAGGTTTTATCTCCCTATTTCTGTTTAGCTCATGTATGGCTCTTGAACCCACTCTGTCAACATAGCTATCATCCAGTATCTTGGTTGTTTTGTGAAAGAATTCACCTTACTACTTAGGAACACCAAATTGATTCCATGGAAAAGCAGGTTTCTCATGGTTTTCAAAATAATACTGCCACCTCGTGGACTGATGGTGAGTTCAGGTAAGTTGTCTTAATGCACAGTTTCAATTCCACCTGATTAAAAATCTCAACGAACAATAAGAGCAATTTCCAGAAACATTTTGAGCTATACCTCTCAGAAAGACTATCACCATTTTTATCTTGTACACAGTAATCAAACTGCTTCTTATCAAGTAAACTGCCAAGCTGAATCCATTGTGCTCATTCCTTTTACTCATTCCTTCAGCACAGGTTCATGAAGCACCAACTATGTACTGTGAATAAAGTCAGTACGAAGACGAATAAGGACATGTTTCATGTTTCTAGGATAGAAGATGCTGTTCCTGTTATGGTAGAGAATACGTCCACATGAATCTGACTGAGTTCCTATCCCTCATCTGCCACTAACTATGCGACTTTCCAGACTTTCCATGTCATCGTTTTTCAGAGTGGGAATAATCGTAGTGCCTGCTTCATACAGGCATGAGGTGTCCTGTGGAATATGAAGTACCCTATAGAGGGGAGGTCTTCGAGGAACACATCTTGGAAATGAGCCTGAGGAGGGGAGTCTTGACTTCAAAGGGGGATAGAATGCCTTTAGATAAAGATGAGCAGCAGGAATGAGACAAAGATTTTGGAGTTGGCAAATAGACTTTTTAGGTTCAGAAAAATCCATATTAATTTGTCCTAGTATACATTTCTCAAAGTGCACAAAAACTTACAGAAAAGATTTGGGGAATGCGTGGTGTTCTGGGAACGCGGGACCTGCCATTTACTCGTTCAGCACTTTACAGTTGCTTGAGTCACCGCTGCTGCACCAGAAAGGAAGAGAGGCCAGACCCAAACTCAAGATGTCTATTGGTGTACCAATTAAGGTCCCCCGCAAGGCTGAGGGTCACATTATGACGTGTGAGACAAATACCTGCAAGTTGTATGGGGGGAAGCTCATAGAGGCACAGGGCAGAAGAGGCACCAGTGTCCTAGTGGTTAGAATGGGAGACCCAGCAAGAAAATTACACTGGACACTGCCATAACTGGAAGGAAGCTAGGAGTGGGTACTCCCACCACACTGCCCCAGAGCCACAGGACCCACCCACTGGAAATCCCGCCCTCAGGCTTAAAGGAAGAAGAGTCTCTCTGAGGCATAAACTATCAATGCTACCCGCTAGCACCACCTTGTGGATGTAGGTGAAACTGCAGCCTTAGTGCCACTTGTGGGCCAATAGCAAGGTGGTCATTGCGGTTGGGAGCTGGGATGCTGGGGGAAGGTTCTACATCCCACACACAAACTCCAACCCCATAGACTGAACATTTGGGCAGCAACAGAGAGCCCACATAAGAACTTCGACAAATCCAACCAGTGGTGATGCCACAAAACTCAAGAAATCCCACTGTCCAAAACAAGGTCTAGGCTTACTCAGCGCAAGTCAATAACCTACACAAGGCCATCACTGCAGGAAAACTTAATCCACAGAAACATAAACAGAACACCAAACACAGCAAAGACACAGAGAAATATACATGAATGATGGATCAAGTAAAAACCCAGGGGAAAATCTCAGTACAACAAATGTATGCAAACTACCTGAGGATGAATTTAGGGTAACAGTGATAAACATACTCATGGAAATCAAGAAAACAATAGAGGAAGAAAAAGAGAACAACAAAAAGAGAAAAAAGAAATGAAGCAGCTCAAAACAGATGTCAAAGAAGTAAAGAAGACAATAGCTGACTTAAAGAATCCAATAGAGGGACTCAAGAATAGAATGGATGGAGCTTCTAATAGAATCAGTGAGCTAGGCAATATGGCAGAGGAATGCACTCAAGCAAAAGAACAGAGAAAAAAAGAATGCAAAGAAATGAAGATAGCATTTGAAACCTATGAGATAACATCAAAAGAAACAACATTCTCATTATAGGGGTCCCAGAAAGAGAAGAGAGAGAAAAAGGGGGCAGAAATTATATTTGAAGAAATAATACCTGAAAATTTCCCCAACCTGAAGAATGAAGCAAGCATTGAGATCCGGAAAGTTCAAAGTGCCTAATAAAAGAAACCCAAGCAGACCTACACTAACATAGTCATCAAAATGTCATAAATACAAGATAAAGAATCTTAAAGGAATCCAGAGGAAAATGAGTCACATACAAAGGAGTCCCCGTAAGATTGTCAGTGGATTTCACAACTGAAATTCTACAGGCCGGGAGAGAATGGTATGATATACTGAAAAGGCATCAAGAAAAGGATTTTCAACCCAGGATACTATACCCTGTGATATGATCATTTAGAACTGAATGATAGAAAGATTTTCCAATAAGCAAAAGCTAAAGGAATTTATCACAAAACCAGTTCTACAAAAATTACTGAACAATGCTATATAAAGTGTAAAGAAACCCCACTTAAAAACAGGTCTATTAAACCTATTCATCTATGTTCATCTATGGTCTGTAATTTTCTTTCTTGGTGACATTTTTGTCAGCTTTTGGTATCAGTATGATGTTGGCCTCATGGACAGTATTTGGGAGTGTTCCCTGGTCTTCAATATTTTGGAAGAGTTTGAGAAGAATTGGTATTAATTCTTCTCTGAAGGTTTGGTGAAACTCATTGAAAAGCCATCTTGTCCTGAGCTTTATTTTGGGGGGCAGAATTGATTACCTCTTCAATTTCTTTGCTTGTGATTGTTCTGTGGGGCCTATTCAAGAACTTGGCATATATTATTGAATTTAAGATAAGTCTATGATGTAGATTTTATTATCCCCATTTTATAGATGAGAAAATCAAAGCTAAGAAATCTGCTTAAGATTATATAGTATACAAATGTAGGAGCCAAGGTTCAAAGTTATCTTTTATGCCCAAATTCCTGTTTGCTTAATATTTTATCCTGTTTAGATTTATTGCAATTATTTTGTTTGGAAAGAAACACTATCCAAAAATTTTTAATTTTACTTTCATCATGTTGTCTTTTCTTTTTAAGTACCTTATTTTTCTTGATAATTCCAATTTTTAACTTTTCTAAATTAAGGACTTGTGACTCAAGCTTGCATTATGAATTTTTACAATTCCACTATATCCATTTTAAGGTTTGTTTTGGAAATATCCAATGTATTAAACTCTTCTGAGTTTTTTAACTAAGTATTTAATAGGGTAAATTATGTTTTTCTTGACCAGAAAAAAAAAAGGAGTGGTAAAGGAAACTAGAACTCTGGTGGTGGGTATGCTATGAAATGCACACAGACTGAGGTGTGAATTCGATATCCTAAAAAGCAGATAGTGATGTGAAATAATAAAACAAATATATATCATCTGTAATATATCAACAAATGTATAGTGATAATATAATGAATATTCATTTTATCTACCATATTATTCAATTTTACCTGTTTTGAAATATGTAAATTTTAAGAAAGCATATATATAAATTTGAAAAAACTTATGGAAAAGCTTACTCATTGCAGAATTGCTTGTAACTGCAAAAGAATGGAAACTGCCTGAATACCCACAGATGGGGAAATGGTTAAATCGATGGCAATACATGTATAGACATATGAGACCAGCATAAAAAAAGAATGAAGCTATATATACTGAGATGCAGCAATTTCTAAAATATGAAATGCAATGATGGATTTGTCCATTATCAAGCCTGTCGTTCAAGAAATCCTGAATTGATCCTAGAACAGGGAAAACAAAGATCCACTAAACTACAAGAATGGTGATAAACAGGAAAGCAAAAGCAGAACCAAAGACAGGACCAACAAGAGAACAAAAATCACTGACGGGAAAGAAAATAATGGCATCTGTGTGAACATATGAATATATGGCATCGGCTCATAAGTCTACCACACAGTGACAACTCATATGATAGCTGCAAGACTTAATCCTGGTGCGCCCTTGGGGTCCAGTGGACAAGGTTACAGATATAGTTCACATACATCCCAAGGACTGGGGTTTGAGACTGAGGGCCAGGGTGGGGCAGTGGGGGTAAGCAACCAAGATGAACAAATAAGTAAAATAAACAAATGCTTTTTCCTCTTCTCTTCCTGCTTGCACCTTTCCTTTAAAAATAAAACAAAAACAAAAAACAAAAATTCTAATTCTATAGAGATACATAGCTGGGAAGTAGATGAAACTGAAAGAACCAACACTAAAAACTAGAGAGGAAAAAGCAAATAAAAACAAATGAGAAATGAAGAACTAGACACAGAAAACAAAGGTCAAATGACATCAATAAAATCCTATATATCACTGCAGTGTGAATGAACTGAATGTACCAAGAAAAAGGTTCAGAGTGACTAGAACTATTGTTAATATGCTTACAATAAATTCAAATTAGACCCACAAACACAGATTGAAAGTTAAAGGCTATGGAAAAACAAATCAAAGTAACAGCAACAAAAGGATATTGGGAACTGCTATATTAATTTCATACAAGACAAACTCCCACCTATAAAGGGTATCACAAGGCAAGAATGGATACTACATTACGGTCATGGGGGTAATTTATCAAGAGTAAGTAGCTGTCATTAACATAAATGCACCCAATGCCAGATGATCTAAATATATAAAGTGAATACTGACGGAACTAAAGGTAGACAATGACAATAACACAACAGTAGCAGCAACACAATAGTAGACTTCAATACTTCACTTACATCAATAGATAAATGATCAAAGGAAAAAATACCAACAGAGAAATAGGTTCCTAAATGAAGCAAATGGACCTCACAGACATATACAGGATATTCTACTCCAAAAGAAAAGAATATACATTCTCAAAGGTACATGGAATATTTTCAAGGATAGACCATATTTTAGGACACAAAGCAAGTCTCAGCATATTTAGCAGAATTGAAATTAAAGAAAGTGTTTCTCTGATCACAAGGAGTTGAAACTAGAAATGAAGCAGAAGAACCAAACTGCAAGAAACACAAAGACGTGGAGATTGAACAACACGCTTCTGAACAACTCCTGGAACATTGAGGAAATTAAGACTTACCTGGAAACAAATGAAAATGAAGATACAAGTTACCAGAACACGTGGGATGTGGTAAAAGCGATTCTGAGAGGAAAGTTTATAGCCATACAAACACACATCAAAAACCATGAGACAGCCCAAATTAAATCCATAACCACAACTGAAGAAACTATTCTTCAAAACCAAGAATCCACAGAAGAAAATAATAAAAATTAGAGCAGAAATAAATGGAAATACAAACAAAAAGATGAACTGGTTCTTTGAAAAACTAAACAAAATTCATGGACTTCTAGCTACAGTTCATAAAACAAAGCAAAAAACACAGAAAAAAACCCTAATAACAAAGATCAGATCAGAAATGAAAGTGGTGAGATTACAACTGCTGACTTCATAGAAATACAAAGGATCGTGAAAGACTATTACACGCAATTATATGCCAACAACTTTATCGCTCATGAAGAAATGGACAAATTTTTATAATCCTATAACCTCCCAAAACTGAACCAGGAAGACATGGACATCTTGAACAGACCAATCACAAGCACAAAAATTGAAGCAATAATAAAAAAAAATCTCCAATAACAAAGCCCAAATTCACATGGCTTCACTAGTGAATTCCATCAAACAAAGAGATAATCCCTATCTGCCTTAAACTTTCATAAAGTTAAAGAGGGAAAACTCCCAAATACAGTCTATGAAGCCAGTATTACTCTGATCCGCAAACTAGACAAAATCAGCACTCACACACACAAACTATAGACCAAATATCACTGATGAGCATAAATGGAAAAACCCTCACCAAAATCCTGGCAAATTGAATTCAACAGCACATTAAAAAAAATAATACACCATGATCAAGTGAGATTTATTCCAGGGATGTAAAGTTATATACAGCATATACCAGGTAAGAGCTTAATCTCCAAAATATATAAAGAGCTCACAAACTTCAACAATAAAAAAGCAAATGACCCACTGAAAAATGGCCAAAAGAACCAAAAGGACACTAGCTACAGAAGACACACAGATGGCCTACAGACACCTGAAAAAATGTTCTCTATCACTCATCAGAGAAATGCAAATAAAAACCACAATGAGATTCCACCTCACTCCACTGTGAATGGCTTACATCCAAAAGTCGAGAAATAACAAGTGTTGAAGGGGGTGCAGAGAAAAAGGAACCTCCCTTCCCTGTTGGTGGGAATGTAAATTAGTACAACTTTTCTGGAAAAACAGTACAGAGATTCCTCAAAAAAATAAAAATGGAACTACCATTTGATCCAGCATTTCCACTCCTAGGCATATGCCCAGAGTATAAAATCCCTTGAGGAAAAATATCTGCATCCCTACGGTCAGCACAGTCATAATAGCCAAGCTATGGAAATAACATAAATGCCTATCAACAGATGACTGGACAAAGCAGTTGTGGTATATACACTCAATGGAATTCTATGCAGTTATTAAAAAAAAAAAAAAGGAAATTTTGCCCTTTGCAACAATCTGAGTGGAACTGGAGGGGATCATGTTAAGTGAAATACGTTAGAAGGTAAAAGAGAGGATGACTTCACTTGTACGTGGAATATAGTGAAATGTATTAAAATGAAACAGCTAAACCCCCACAAAAACACGTAAGACACATGATGCTGTCAACGGGATGGCGGGGAGGAGAGAGGGAACAAGGCAGTGGTAAAGGACACTACAACTCTGGTGGTGGATGTGGTGTGTATATCGATAGACTGAGAAGAGTTCAATATCCTAAAAGGAGTATGGCTTTGTAAACAAAAGAAATAATAAAATTATTGCATTTTTTTAAAAAAGGGTAATTCATCCATAGGAAAGTCAATTTATAGTTAAAGCTAAGCATTTTAAAGCTTTCCTTAAGTGTATAAGTTTAACTTATAAATATTCCATTTAGAAAACTAGTACATCTTAACAAATAATGTTAAGAGTGGCTCTAATATTTGGTAAGAGTTCTTTTCTGTTAAAAAAAAAAAAAGACAAACCTAAATTTCTTTAAACAGTCCCATTCACAGTTCAAATTCTTTTAAACAACTTAATACCATTTATAGATTCAAGATAATGAATTTACATTTAAACAGCACTTCCAATGCTTGAACAAGCAAAACATTCCCAAGAGCTTAATTCTTATAAATAAATTAAATGTACAGTGACTTTCCAAGTTCCCTGAAACATCTGTCTTTTTTGCAGGCTTAGTAACATTTAAAATTACTTCTCAACTAAAAATCACAAGTGTAAAAATGATAGACATTTTAAGTTAGAACACTAAGGTCAAGGTCAAATATCATCTATCCAATTACATTTAAATACCTCAAACAGCACATACTAGTTTGTCCCAATGGATATAAAAACTATTCCTGCACTTAACAAAAAAGTGCTCATAGCTATGGGAATTGTTTCCTAATCTTTGTCATCACGACACATCTCAGCTGAGAGCTGCAGCACTCTGAAGTTGGTAAAGAAATGAGTGGTTCAACCCCAAAGAGGAAGGTCAGTTAGAGTGCCGGCATGACCAGCAACTCCAGCTTGGGGACTTTTCAAAAGTGAATTTGCTACTGTAGTTCATTCAATGTTAAGTGTAAATAATACCAACCTGGTGGTGGTTAAGAATCAAATAACGTCTAAAAATTCCTGTCACATGTTTACACTTAATAACATCTGGTTTTAGAACTGCAATTTATAATTTTTACCATAAATTTTTTACTATAAACTTTTACTATATTTTTTACAAATTAACAAAATACTTATGAAATTTTTTAAAAAGCTTTTAAATACAAAAGTTATTTAAATAATTTAACCCTTAACATTAAGACAGTTTCTGACCTTGACTAACGTCATAATTACCTAAGCAAACTCCTGGTTTCTTATCAGCCACTGTGCTGCATGATTGCTTAAATCAATTCATGAAAGGGAAAACTAAATCCTACTAGTGAGCATATAGTACACCTGGACATAGAAGTGTCATTTTTTTCTGCTTTTAAAAAAAGGCCTAAATTTACAGGGCTGAAATTTTAAAAGGAGTCTTACTACAAAATCTTCCTTTACCTAATGGTAGACTACCTTATATAAAATTAGCTACTTGAGATGGAACAGTAATTGAGGGAAGGTGAGAGAGGTAGAAAATGTGAAAGCAGCGTGCTAGGAGTCACACTAACCAGTCAAGAAAATAAGAATCTTTTCATAAAAAAAAAAAAAAAAAAAAAATGTGTATGTGTATACGTGTATGATTACATTGAAATCTCAAAAAACACAACTATATTTTAGAGTGAGCTATTCTGGCCCAGCGTTCTGAAACACAGGATGATTGTGAGTATAATAAAATAAAGAGTAGAGAAAACACAGAGCAGAGAAAATGATCTGTAGAGGAGCAGGTAACTACAAGATAAGCTCCAGATACAGGGATAAAAGACTAAATAATAGTCTCTTTGTTACAAGAGAAACGGCATGATTTATAATTCTCCTGACCTGAAGTAAGTTAAAAACCTGACATATTAAAGGGAAAGAAAAAATTGTGTTCCAGTAAAGTCCATCTATAGACCTTGATCATAAGAAGATATTCAAGATTAAAGGAATTAAAAAACAAAACAAACAAAAACCTGTAATGGAGAGTACAATGTTTAGGTATCAAATTCATCAAATTCACCTCATCACTCTATGAATAGATGTCCAGCTATTGAATAGTGTCAGCTATCGAATAGTGTCAGCTATTCAAAGGTGGCCACTGATTTGTCACACTTGGAACAGACACAGCCCTTCTGCTAGCTGAAGCAGAGTATGTTAACCTGGACAAATGACAATGTCAGGGAGAGGGGAGGCAAGCTTGGCTGGGGCCTGGAAATCACAAGGGCACAGATTAAAGAGTTTATTTGATGTCATGTTTTGTTGCTGTTGCTTTCTAGTATAGAAGTAAAAAATAAAGCCCTATTCCTTTGGTAGGAATCCCAGTTGAAACCCTCTCCAGAGTTTGGAGTGCCTCTCAACACGGTGATACAGACTTTGCTGTATTAAAATGAATGTCAACTTGTCCAAGGTAGACAGACATACACTATGACTGAGACAACTGTGATCTTCCAATAGAAGATGCCATAAAATAATTCAAAGTATTACATGGGAGACCATGTTTTTTTTTTTCCTTTTCCAGTCACAGGTCGCAAACCCAGGTCCTAGGGCTTTACATGACCTGCACCCTAGCCACTGCGCCACAGGGATGCACCAGGTACTCATTTTCTAATTGTGATGTTTCCGTTTCTTCCATAAGACGGCTTCTGTAAATAGTTTTTATAATGTATCAGAGATTCTCTTTCCAACAGTTAATAGAGTCAGATGTGTTCCAAGTTAGGAGTTCTCAGGTGCTGTATGAAGCAGACACTATGATTCTATCTTCTTGCTCTCTAGAAGTCCATCAGAAGTGTGCTGTAACACGGAAGTGCTTTCTTTCCTTGTCATGGTAGCAAAAAGCATATCCATCATCCCCAAGGTCTCTAGCAGCTCTCTTTGGTAATCAATCTCTTTTTCTACAAGTCCTTGAAGTAACAAAAACTTTTTATCCACTACAGGTGACTGACCAATCACGGGCAGATATATATCTAGAAAGAGAGGAAGAAAACACATTAACTAGAACTATCTTTCTATAAAATACATAAACAGTAACATTTAGAAAAATGATAAAAATGTTTAATATAAAGACACTGAAAAAAACATGCTTATTTTATAATCTGTGATTTACAGAAAGTAAATTCACCTTAACTGTATTTCAGAAAAGAAATGATTACAAGCACATGATTGAGTTTCTGATTTATTTTCATTTTCCCATTAAAAAACAGTCAGCTATTGTAGATGTTCAAGGAAAAAATTTTAAGTATATAACCTTACTTCCAGCAATTGAAAGTAAAAAGACTGTAGATACATATACCACTGTAAATGTTTTTACTCCATTTTAAAATGCATCACTTCGTTTACTTATGAAAATCCTCAGTGAAGAACTGGTAAAAAACAAATACTTCAGTGGATTTGATTTCCAAATTTTATTTCATAATGTCATCTCTACTTGTACAAACATGCTAGGATTTTTCAAGTTTTAACAATTACTTACCAATAATTATTTCAGCAGCATTGATCAAAACAGGAGCAAATCTTGGCTGAGATAAATTCCTACAAAGCAAAATTCTGTTTACTAAAACTTGCACACTTAAAAAAAAAATTCTTAAAATACATTTAATGAATTATTCCACCAATTCTCTCCAATGATCAAAATGAAAGTAAATGTCTCTCATTTGGAAATAAGGAAAGACTTCAGCTGAAAATGCAGGTGTTTCAAAGACACAACACTTACCTGATCAAAAAATTAAGAACACGACTGATCTCCTTCTCATCCCGACCTGCAAGGGCATTTGCAAGGACTCCTCTTCGATTTAGTTCTTTTATGATGGAAACTGTAATCTCCGGTGTCTTTAATGTACAATTGGGCTAGAAAAATTTTCAGAGTTAAAAACACAAGAAAAAAGGTATAGTCTTGGAACTCACTAACAATTACCAAATCTAAACAGGTTTTTATCAGAAGTTTTGAGTTCTGGTAATGAAATAGTAATAAGATGATTCTTTCAGAAATGTTCCTTACAGGCCAATCAACTATAACAAATACACCACTCTGGTGGCAGGTGCTGGGCATAGGGAAGGCTATGTACGTGTGCAGGCAGGTGCAATAATCTCTATACCTCTCTCAATTTTGCAGTGAACCTAAAAGTGCTGTTAAAATAAAATATACCTTACTTACCTCAAGAACTCTGTCAAGTGCCTTAGAGATGCGAAAATTTTTCAGATCCCTGTCATACAATTCCAGGTATTTCTTTGATGGCCTGTTGATGAAAATATCATCCTGTAGAAAGAGAACATTCAGTATCTGTAAAGAATGTCACTCAAAATAAACTTTCTTCTCACAGAGGTATTTCTTATAGCAGGGTGTCTCTGAACATATTACACACAAAGTTCATATGCCAATAATGTACATTAAATGAAAATAGAATAATCTGTCACTTCAATATGCTCCTATTCTTCCATGATTTTAATTTACGATACATTCACAATATCTCAATTCTGGGCAAATATATCACTGATTTCAATTATCTTTACAATCACAGGCAGTGTGATTTAGTACAAAGACAACAAGAATTGAAGAAACTGCATTTCAGTCCCAACAAATGATTACCAATAATGAAATCTTAATCACAACTTCTGTGTACCTCAATCTTCTCAGCTGTCAAATGCAGATACTGGCTCCACTACTTTTCAGGGTAGTTTAGAAGATCAAATGAAAGTGGGTTTGTGAAAGACTGTTTTGAGTATGGTAAAGTACTATAACACTATTGTGATTCAGGGTATTAAAGCAGTCCTTTATGCCACTTGTTAGTAATATCCCAAATGTAGCAATCTGGAGAGAAATCTGATGTATAGAAAAGCAAAATAAATGTAAATGCTATGTGAACTACACTTTCCACTAAAACGGAGAGATGGAGCTGGCTACTCTAACAAATTTCACCTTTCAGAAAAATATGAGAGGCATGCCCTGGTGGAGGAGCGGTTAGGTCAATCGCCTCCAAAAGAGCAAGTCACATACTCTTGGGTTCAAGTCCTGGGTCTGGAGAGAAGTAACCAATGTGAACAACTGAATAAGAATAAAATAAATATGCTTCTTCCTTCTCTCTCCTCCTGCCTACCTGCCTACTTTATTCCTATCTGCACACTGGCTTAAAAAAAAAAAAAAAAAAAAGAAAGAAAAATATAAGAAATACACAAATACCCGTTGCTTCATGTAATTTTTTCCTTTAATAAAGGTTCGATATGCAGGCCTTCTTCTCCTGGGAAGAGAATCCTTCTTTGCTTCAGATTTCCGATGTTTAACACTCAGTATTCCATTGGTCATTCCTACAACTATCGTCTCATCTTCGTGCTAAAGACAATCGGAAAAATAAGTTAGTCTATTCCAAACTCAGAATTTCTAGTACTTTTTCTTATTCAGAATAAAATTTTAACATGACTGCTGCTTATCCATATTTTCACCAAGAATTACTCTCAGATAAAGACACTATGACTAACGATGACCTGTGTAAAAAGAGAAAAATCATTTTTCTCTCTAGGATACTGTTACATTGACAGAACCTACACTACCTTATAAAATATCACTGGCAAAGTTTGTATAATAATACAGTTAATAAAACCTTGGGAAACTTTCAAAATAATCTTTGTTCCTGCAACCTCTTAGATTGCATGGCCATATGACTTTTTATAATCTCGCCAAGAAATATTTTCTAATAAGTTTTTTCTCTCCCAGTTCCAATCTATAGAATGTAATCAAATATCCTCCTCCTCTGTGGCTCACACAACAGTGAACATTCCAGAAAGAGCAATCGACAAATAAAAGAAGATATTTACTTGTTCTCCCCCTTCTCCCACCCCCAACCCCAACTTTCTTTTTTTCTGCTTGGAGAACCAACTTGCCTTTCTAAATGTACTAAAGAGAGATTTATCAACTTTCCAAGTCCTACCCTTAGTGTCAACAATGCCTGCCATACTTCCTTAGTTTGAAGACATGAAGTGAGCAGGACTTAAACCTGAAGTCATATTAAGTTACTGGAACAAGTCATGTATTTCAGCAAATGTCTTAACCCAATTATCTAATGTAGCAAGAAGAAAATAAGACTTATTCAAATACAAAGACAAACCCTAAAATTCCTTTTTAGTTTCATTTAATATGTAAGGCTAACAAAAACTAAAGAGTTAAAAGTACTTACTGCAAGCGCAAGACTCAAAATTGAAGCTGCGTAATCAAAACTGTGGACTACTTTGTAGGAAGCTGTGCTATATACTTTCACCTTCCTGATAAAAAAGAAGCTTTGTCACAAATCTTGGAAATGAATGTAAAAGGCAAATTTCTATTTGAAAATTCAGTATGTGAATATTACACTGTATGTAATTTCTAAAACTGATTTTAGAAATTTAATTAAAAAGTAATTCATCAATGAATTTCTTTAGAACATGAAATGCATATTAGCACTAGTTATAACATTTATCTAGAGACTTTAAGAAGCTATTTATAAAAGAAACAGAAATACAGACCATGAACCACTATCTCCTGAAGATAAATCTTGAGAGTAAATAAAATCAATGAAAGTACACGAAGTCAAAAGAACACTGTTTCTCAACCTCAGCATTACTGACACTTTCGACCAGATAATTCTATGTTGTGAGGAGCTGATCTGTACATTGCAGAATATCTAACAATATCCCTGGCCCCTCGTGCTCTAAGTTTGCTATATTAAAAAAATAAAAGGTCAAAACTAGACTCAACAAAACAGACATTTTTATCCATGGAAATCATTTGGCAGAATGATTTATTCTGTCACAAATATTGTCAAAGCAACACCTAAAGCAAAAAAAATTTCTACAGTATTGCAATGTGCTATTTTGAAATATTCATAGTGAATTTTTATATATTATAGTTAGTCTTTAAAATGAAAACTTTATGTGAAAACTTCTATACATTAATGTGGTTCAAATATTACTATTTTAAATGTATTCCATTAGTCAATATTCTAATAGTATTGTCCAGCAGAAACCTAATATGAGCTACCTATGTAATTTTCAAAGTTTTAGTAGCCACATTAAAGAGGTAGAGACTAGTTAAAACTAAATAATATAGACATATATTTAGTTCACTATTTCTAAAATATTATCATTTTAATATGTAAATGTTAAAATTGTGATTAGAAATAAGGTAAACACCTAATTAAGCATCTAATACAGCCTTATCATACTTGACAATGATTAAACTGAAATATAGTTTTGTTTAACAGAAAAAATGTTTACACTGTCTCAGATTTAAAACAAATTCTTGGAAAGTGACTTTAAGCCAAATGATGTGGCATATTTCTGCTCACACAACATCATCAAACCTCCCTCCCTCCCCACCAACCCTCTCTCTCTCTCTCTCTCTCTCTCTCTCTCTCTCTCTCAACAAGCAGTGAACCCAACATGCACATCTTCAAGACACAGGTGGAAATACATGAAGACTTGGAAAGATGTGCAAAAGAATGACCTTGACTAGCAACTGATTTACTTTTATCGACCTCATAACGAACTCTATTCAAGGACCTGCTGTAAGCTAATCACGAAGAAAGAAAATTAAAATGCTAACCTATCCAGTGAGCCCGAGAGTAATCTCTGTCCCGAGCTGCTCAGACATAAACATGTCACAGTTTTGTGATGATTTTTCAAAGACACTAGCAACTGTCCTCCTTTCAGCATGTCCCAGACTTTAACGTAACGACCTCCTATAAAAAGAAATAATCATTAGTCTGATATTCTGCTTACAGAGTCAAAAATTTTAAAGATCTCATTCCAATTCGGATACTCCACAGCATGGAGTTAAGTGAGGGACTCCCGAGCCAGACTGGCTGGTTTCAATCCTGGCTCGAACATTTACTGGGTATATTATTAATAAAAGTTTATGCCTCGGAACTGTTATAGTGATTAAATAATTTCATATTTGCAAAGTATATAGAACAGACTGGGGAAAAAAAGGGTAACTGATAAATGCTTTAAGAAAATCATAACAATAATTCTTCAAAAGATTTTGTAACCATGGAAATGAATAATATAGATTTTATTTCCTAAAAATTTTGTGAATTCCAACAAAACTTTTAAAATATTTCACTAAAATCTTATTCTAACAAAGAATTCTTAAAGGAAACTTAATCCAATGTTTTAAAAAGAATTTAATATGGCATCTTTTCTTTCCAAAAAATAATAAGCCATAATCTAGCAGGTGAAATAGAAAAAAGAGTTGAAGGGAGAAGTCTTACCTATCCTAACTGGGAAACAGAACTGGAACCCAATTCACAGTCTCTGTCTCCCCACATGTGGCAGCTCATGAGAAGTCAGTATGAAACCACTGATCTAGTTCAATCTCAAATTTTCCAGGTCTTGTTCAGTTTGAAAGTATTTCCATTTCTCAAAATGGAGTGGGTGTGTGGGGGTGTGGGGGGTGTGCTCTTGTAGCCCAGGCTGCTGAGAACAATGGTGTGTGGACTCTGTAAAGCCTAAAGAATAGGGTTCAGGACCCGGGGCAAGGCTGAAGAACCAAGATGAACAAAGTAAATAGATACTTCTTTCTTCTCTCCCTTCCTTAAATGCTTCTTCCTTCTCTCCCTTCCTCCCTCCCTCTCTTAAAAAAAAAGAAAAAAAAGCAAACAGAAAAACACAAACACTATCCATAATTTGCTGGATAAGGGCATTTCAATTAAGTCACATAAAGAGACAATTCTGATTCTAGATCTGCAAGAACCCATTTCAAAAGTTGCTGCATATCTTTTAGGTAGGAATAACAGGAGTATGACCTGGATTTCTAGGTCAAAGAGGATTGGAAATGGTTATGAACTGTGTAGGCTTTCAGGTTCTAGGATATAAGATCTGCTACTTACTACTTGCCTTGAACCAATTAGTTAAAACTTTTATTTAATTCCTTAGTTGCAAAATAGGGAGAAAACTAACAACCTTATAGGCTTATCTAGGCCAGGAGAGATAATATGTATCTACAGGATAATGCCTGATTCTCATTATATGCTCAATTCAGGCATGCAATTCAAGTGAATACCAATAAATTAAAACAACTAAGAAAGAAACATTGATACAAGACCAACAATACTGGTAAAAGCAATTTTTAAAAGCAAAATACCTGCTGATACCAGAAGACCTCCAGAAGGGAACAGCAGGACGCTCTCCACTGGCTGTCCGTGTTCAACAGAAATAACACTCGTATTTGTTCGGGCATCAAACATCTTCACAGTGTGATCATATGACCCTAAAAAGTCAATTTTGTATGAGGTGAATTTCAAAACAACAAAAAACACTGCATGTGTGTATGTGAGAAAAGGATTAGATAAAACTTTTTAAAGGCGCACGTATATTCCGAAGATGCTCCACCTCCAAGCCCTCCAGTAATACTGCACTTCTGAAGACACTACTCTCCAGTCTTCGTACATTCCTCTCTTTAGACCATCACTACTCAATCATCTAGGAATCTTTTGCATAGTCCCCCACAAAGACCATGAACTTCATCGTCTTTGCTTCTTAGCTGGTGGATACAAAACACATTACGGTTCTAAAAGTGTTCAAGGCAGTTTGATGTTTCCAAACACATTTGAAGGATAATAAGATCACTCACCAAAAGAAGCGGGGAAAAAGTTTTTTTAACTGGATAAACAGAAACACTCCTTTATTAAAAAAATGTTAAACTCCTTTACCCCAAGAGTCCCAAAGAAATATTAAAATATATCACATATATATTTCCTTACGAAGGAAATAGTTTACTAACCTGTTACAAAGAGATCCGGGTTCAGTTTGCTAGCACATCCACACCTCACATAATCAGAATGTTCTCTGAATGTCAGAATTTCTTTGGAGTTTGGAATATCCCATAATTTAACTGTATAATCATCAGCCCCAGAAATCACATGGTATTTGTCAGCTGTAAAATCTACTGTATGAACTGCTCTGAAAGATCAAAGGTTAATATATTAAAAAGAAAAAAATAATTTCTAGTATCTTCTAATAAAACACTGCTTTTACCCAAATAACAAAAAAAGCAGTTCAATTTCAGGGAATAGATGCAAGAGGAAATCATTAGAGAAAAAGAAACCTTTAAAGTATGTGCTTGTCCTCAAGACAATTTAAAATTTTACATATTCCTGACAATTAAACAAAAACAGAATAGTTATAAAACTTTATTTTCTAATGTTAACAATTAAGCGGTTTAATAAAAATCAATGTTCTAAATGTCAGACCAAAGGCACTTTAATAAATTTCTAAACGGATAGTTTAAAAATTCTAAAAGACTTGCCACTAAGTAGGAAGGTATTAAATAGAGCAAGCAGGAAATAGAGACATAAAGGAACAATCTCATAGATTTTTTTTGAAAATTCTGCTTTTATTCGAAGCCCAAAAAACAGAGTTTACGACAAAATAATACAAGAACTCGTAAAAGCCAACTGTCTCTTACTTTGTATGGCCTTCAAACTGCCTGAGGGGAGCCCTCCCGCTTATGTCAAAAAGCTGAACTCCTCCATCTTCACTGCCAGCCACAAGCAGTTTACCATCCTGTCGAAAAGTAGCACAGTATGCTGTGTCTTTAAATCTGGAAAAGGTTTTTATAGGTTCTTGGGAGTACCGGCCATATATGTGAATCTACAAGATAAAAAAACATAGTATTTCACCGGATGGCTCAAGAGCAATAGAAACTGAAAAGTCTATGAAATAAAAATAAATAGATTTAACTATTTACCCTTGAAGAAGCTGTGACTGCATAATTGTATGGAGGCTGTGAAGAAAAGTCTACTTTGGACACTGCACCGAACTCCTTAATCTGAACAGGGGTCTTAATGAAAAATAATACAGAGTATTAACAGAGTTACAACTAATAACACCTATTTAAGCTTTATATAATTTCTCACGGACCATTTCTTTTTATGCGCAGTAACATTTACTAGGCAGTATTTAATAAAAACTTAGGAATAAAGCAATAAAAGTTCAAATTCCATCACCCAAACTATCCCAGTACTATTCAAGTAAATAAATATATCCGATGTTGTGTTTTCTATGATTACTACTGGGAGAAAAAAGTTATGACTATACCAGCACACATCTAACTTTGTATTTTTTTAACTAACACAAAGAACATTCCGTTCAGGTCATTCCACCCTTTGCGTTGGCTTCATTTAATAACAATTAACTAATTTTAAGATGACAAATAGGTTTATCGTCCACTATTAAATATTTTCTTTACCAGTCCACTACTAATCAACACAGGTTTTTTTTCTAATGTTACAAATAAAACTTCAATAAATATCTTTATACATGTATCTTAGCAAACTTCTACAAGTATATTCATGGAGAAAGTTCTAAACTGTGAGACTACAAGGCCAAACGGTATATGCTTTTCTTTTTTTTTAATCATGATAAATCATTACAAACTGCCCTCCAGAAAATCAGTACCAGTTTCCCTCTCTCAAGTAACATAATAATGAAAATTTTCATTTGTACCAATAAAATAGGTGAAAAATCATGTGAATTATTATTTCAATTTGCATTTCTTCAATTATGAGTGAAGTTGAAGCTCTTTGAATATATTCATTTGAATTTTTTCCAAAAATTTCCCAATCCCAATCTTTTCCATTTTTCTATTTATGTGTTCATCTTTTTAAAAGTTATCTGTAAACCTTAATATAGAGTACAGGAAAACTAATTTTGGATCACCTCTTTAGATTATAAAAGGCAAAATAAAGTTTCTAGCACATGAGATTCAAATTCTAAAATTTAACTCATTTGGCACTGATTAGTCATGTATTTTGAAGTAGGCACTTGAATCAGTTATCAATTATTTGCTCAAACTATAAGATGTTGATAGACTGCTCTTACTAGTTGTCATTAGAGTTTCAAAGTATAACATAAATATACTGAATAAATTAGCATAAACATATTTAACCCCCATTTTTGCCTATACTTACCTTATAGTTGTTCCAGTACAGTGTATCTTGGGTGATCTTTTCACCAAGTATAGGATATGTCTGAATCGCCACAGGCTTGTAACCTGCCATAATTTCATATAACACTGTTGTCCAAAGGTAAATAGTTTGGAATTGAGATTAGAATTACAGTGATTCTTCCTAAATCTGAAAAAGAAAATATTTTACATACTCATATAGCTCATAAACCTGTATATAATTATGATTCTTATTCTGAGTTCTTATGAAAGTCTACGTGGTAGCTTAAAGATTAGTGACTAATAAACTGTTTAATTTGTAATACAGAAAAGATGATCTAAAGGAAGCAAGAATACAGTTATCATAATGCACTATATTATGTATAGTCATAAAATATTGACTATACAGAGAAACTGTACACAAAGGGTTCTAGTACCTAGACAACCAACTGACAACACTTGGGAAGAAATGTGGCTCAGCCATCCAAAACACTGGCTTAAAATGTTCATTTACTGACAACAGAAAACATTGTGGTGAAACTGCAAGTACAAAAGTTTCTCAAAAGTAAGTTTAAGATGACATTACATTAGAACGCATTCTAGAGACTGAGGTCCTGAAAGTCTAAAAATGTCAGGAAGAAAGGAAATCTAAGTTAATGTAAAAGTCTAAAATAATTTTTTTTGACCAGGGCGGGGTGGGGGCGGCCGGTAAAGAGGAAGGAAGCTAACAGGAATAAAGGTAAATAGGCAGGCAGGGAGAGGAGGAAGAAGCATTTATTTACTTAATGAGTTGCTCCCTCTGGCTCCAGTTCAGGTTGAGAACTGGAGTCCTTGGGCTTTACATGGATTATGCTCAAGCCACAAATTTAAGGCCTGGGCCTGAGCTACCACCAGGGCAGGCCTAAAATTAATTTTAAAAGGTTTACACATTAGTAGAGAAAACAGGTATAAAGCACTAAGCGACAGAATAGGGCAGAACAATTCAACTGCAAGAGAGATACAATTTTATCAAATGAATGAGTTCAGTGGTACAATTCAGTCTCTAGTCTAAAAAGTCTGAAACAGCAACACCCAAATAAGTAAGTGTGACATATATGAAAAACTGTCTTGATAAAACATGGCAAACAATGAATAAAAGGGGAGAACTTGTCTATTCATTCAACTATCTACCCTACTACGAAGGGTACTGTTCTAGGCACTGGGGATACACTAACTGAAAGGAAGAGAAGTGTTTGGCACCAGAAATGAATGTGGAATCAGCCTTTACTAGTCTTTCCTTCTCACTTCTAACATTCAAAATAGTTGACAAGATCTGCTGACTACCTCCCAAATCTTCCTGAACTTCCTCATGTCCATCCCACCTAATACTGTCCTAGTCGGATTGTCTCACCTACTGCAGAAGCGTGATGTGGGATCTCCCTGACGCCCTCATCCGTCTTCCAGATAGCTAACTACAGTGCAAACCTGAGTTTCACTACGAAGTCCAACTACTCAGAAGAGACAGTCCAAGTTCCTTAACATGGCATGTAAGGTCTTTCTGTAATCTGGCCTCTACTTGTCATTTCGGCCTCATCTTTTATTCCCATAAAATAATGTCTCAGTGTTTTTGTTCAACTGACCTCTTTGCCAGGAATGACCTCTATCTACTTCCTATTTATCATTCAACTCAAGGTTTGAGTTGCATCTTCCAAGAAACAGTCTCTTATCCCATAAACTGTGTCAGGGGTCTGTCTTCTGTAATCCTACTTGATTGTGTATTTCTGTCAAGGTCCATAACCACAACGTATTGTAATGATCTTTTTTCCCCATTAAAATGAACATTTAGTGTCTGGAAGATTTTTTTTATTTTACGTGCTCAAAGAATGTTTATGGAAGGAAGGAATGGAGGCACTGTGCACAGTTCTATGAGCAAACAAAATTAAAATCATATGTGATGTCTACAATATAAACATTGCTATAGAGAAGTCAACTAACCTTTTCTAGAAAGGGCCAGGCAGTAAATATTTTAGCTTTTGCAGGCCAATATGCAAAATGCAGGATATTATGCAGTTATTTACATAGCAACAAGAATTTTTTTCTAATTTTTAACGAAGCTCCCAAAATAAATGTGACTATAAGTTGTGGCTTATATATAAAAAGAATAGGATTCTTGGGAGGAGAGGGATAATATTTCGCTTTATTCGACTTCAAAGTTAATGTTTCTTATCATTAAACAGACTGCAAATGTTCATGAACAAACATCATTCTAGGCTCATTAGCTACAAAGAAAAATCAGGTCATGGGAAAGATCTTTTACTAAATGTATAGGCAAAGGGTACTTAACGCTTTGAAATAAATAATTTAAAGCTTTAGAAGGAAGAAGTGAAAACTAATAAAATGCCAGACTCAAGTGAAGAACAGTAAGGAGGAGTGGTGGGGACAAAGACATGGAGACAAGAAGTGATGTATAAATAAAACGAAAGAAAAGTATCGGGAAGAGGTCAGAGGCTGAGAATTTAGAACTAAACGAATACTAGATACTACTACGATACAATGCAGAATATAAAATAAATGTCACGAGTAATGTATATAGTGAAAGCTGGGCTGATTTTAATTTCTTAACATTAACTTCTAACTGGGAGGCTCCCAGCAAGAGTTAAAGAGTACATCTCAGCTGGCTCTTAAAGTATAATATTAAAACAGATGAGATGATAGCGTTAGACGGGAGGGGGTATGCTTTCGAAACTGATTATAAGCAAGGACAGAATTGAAATGGTACCCACTGCCTTGGAGAGATGCTAGATGACTCCAGGGAGTAATAATGGTGGACAGCAGAGATGGAAAATACAGCTCCCGGCTAAACTGTATCTGTATCCTGAGAGGTTGATTAGGAGTGTGGTCATTTTGGGGAGACTGGGAAGCCCCAGAGAAGCATGCCAGATACCAAGGAAAGCCCAAGGAGTCTGGGCTATCCGCAGTGGAAGCCGTCTTCACCTACCTCCGATGTGCACCGAGAGTCCACTAGGACACCGCAGCTCCACAAATTTCTTGGACTGCACCAGCTCCTTGCCCTGTACCATTCAGTATCACTAGCAGAGGATCACGCGGAACCCCCACGGAAGCGACGAGCACACACTGAACGGATGGCCCAGCCTGTCGCGCGCAGATGACGTAACGGCGCAGGTTCCAGAAATTCACGCAGGCCAGTTGACGCAGAGGCAGATCAAGTGGGCGGGGCTAAAGGGAGAAGAAGGCGTGACCCAGGGGGTGAAACTGGGTCTTTCCTCCCGGGGGCCGGAACGGTCAACCTAAATGACCCGGTCTCTGTAGTGGTCGGGCCGTAAAGAGAGCGCGGCGCTGGGTCGGAGGTTAAAAAAAAAAAAACCTGGAAGTCCTCTAAGTTGCAAGGATGCGGAACATTTTTTGGCCAGAAAGCGAAAGAAGAAATCGGAAGTGACGTCGCGGCCAAAACATGCCGGGACTCGGGGGCCTGTAGAGAATCTGTGGCCGCCGATGGAAACACCCGACTCGATCTCGGCTGTCTAAGGTGGTCTCGAGGCTTTGCGCTTCCACCCGGTCGGTGTCCGGCCCATGTTCCCGGGACCCGCCCACCGCGACTGAGCGGGTTTCCGCCTGCGGTACCTGAGCTGCGCGGGGACTTTCGGGCGAAGCTGGCGGCTGGCGACAGTGGACTTTCTGCTTACCGCAGTCTCCCTCCAGCGGGTTCCTGTCCTGGGACGCCGGGACACCTGCCGCCTGTGAGGCATCGCTCGTTTTCACATCAGCTTCCTCTTCTAGTAGAACCCCAGGGTGAGGAAGAACCCCGGGGACTTCTCTTATTATCTTCCACTGAGGACTAGCATCGTTGTCCATTTTACTAGTCAGGCTCGCCCTTCATCCCAGGGCTTTGACAGATAGAGGCGATCCTATCGCTTATGTTCCTCTTTTCTTACCTCATCTCTTCTCGGTCATCTTTTCCCCTCCCTCGCTTGTTCTTCAAAATTTTGGCGTAAACTTTGCTTCTCCTTCCTGTCTTGACCCTCTGTATTTTAAAAAATAGTGCTTATTTCTTAATTTCTTAATACTTGTTACAAAGATTAAGATCTAAAAATTATACTTTGATTCTTATATCCTAGAGATTCTAAAATAAAGGAAATCTATACACACTTTATTTTACACACACTATGAAGTTGCTAATACGTGATCAAAGCAAAAACTTTAGTACATTATATAGCTTTGTGAGGCCTTACACTATTCGGGATCCATGAGTGTTATAGATGCTAAATGACTTGGGTACAAAATGGGTTATTTTCTTAAATTCATACTGAAAGCTACTTATTAGCATAGCATGTTAAAAAAAATGAATCTCAAATTAGAGGTTAAAGATTTGACATGAAAGTGTGTTTTCACTGTTATCTTTATCTTTTATCTAAAACAATATTCAATAATAGGGGAACAGAAAACAGGGTCAATAATTTTGTTGGAAACTAATGCTGGAAGTGAGAATGTTACTATATATCATATGATCTTTACTGAGATCCGGCAAGATGTGATTTCCCCATTGAGTAAGTTGTACAGGTTCACATAGCTAATAAAAGGTGAAACTTGGATTCAGGAACTCAGGTTTCTCTAATCATGAAAATGATAGACTTTCTTATTATGTATAGATGCTTACAAGAGCACTGTTTGCCTACTTGACTGAAAACAATTATTTTGTACACATTCACCTAAGTTCATATACTTGCAATTTTTTCTTTCAGAAATTTTAATATCCAAATTCTAAGAATACACTGGATACTGTTCATAAAATCAAGAGAAAAATCATGAAGAAATGTTTTAATTATTGAAACTGTAGTTGAAATAATGGCTACATCAACAAATCTGGATCTTGGCGCCCAAATGAAAGTGGAAGAGTGTCCCAGCAGTTACAGTCTAACTGGCATGCCAGACATTAAACTAGAACATCCGCTGGACTCAAGTGCAGAAGACTCATCAACTCCCGGTGTCGCCATGGGAATGAAGTTCATATTGCCTAACCGATTTGATATGAACGTGTGTTCTCGATTTGTGAAGTCCTTAAATGAAGAGGATAGTAAAAATATTCAAGATCAGGTTAACTCTGACCTGGAGGTGGCATCTGTCCTATTTAAAGGTTGAAAGTTATGGTATAAATATCTGCATTTGTTTTGTTTGTTTTTTCACTTGGTGTTTTGTTTTTCTTTTGACTTTTTTCCACGAAATCATGAGACTTTGAGTTTGGAAAGACAGTTTGAAAGTCATCTTTTAATAAGATTTTCTTGAATCTCTTAGTAACCAAATTAAATGTTATCATGTCATATAATATCCATAGTACATGCTGATATTTTTATATCCCTTGCCTAACCTGTGCTTATTTACAAATTCTGTAATAAAATTCCTTTTTGTAATTTTTAAAATCAGAGGAGAAAAAAGATTATTTGTCCCTTTTAGAAACAAATTAATATTCCCTGTACCATGAAATTTGATTGACTTTAGCTTACTATGCTTTAATGAAATGAAGTCTCATTATATTCTAGATTTACTTTTATAACAACCCATTGAATAAAAACTAATGATGAAATTGCTCAAGAGTAATACAATTTTTTTCTGGAATGCTCACTGATAATTCAGGCTGTATGGCAAAAATCCTATCACTTGAGAAACAGTTAAAGATCTTATACCCCATGCATTTTGTTTTTAATATAAGCATTGACATAGAATTTTGAAATGCCTTGTCATTAAATTATTGTTTTAATATATTTAAACTTATTTTCCTTAGCCGAATGCAATATCCATACATCTCCTTCTCCGGGAATTCAAGTAAGGCATGTCTACACTCCCTCTACAACAAAGCACTTCTCACCAATAAAGCAGTCAACTACTTTAACCAACAAACACAGAGGAAATGAGATCTCCACCACACCTCTGTTAGCAAATTGTAAGTATTTCCATTGATGTATAAAAATATTATAAACATAATGATTTTAAGAGTTTGACTTTGAAACATTTTTCATTGAAGGTATATTCTATTTTGGAAGCTTATATTATTTAAAACTTCATAACTTTTCTATAATAACAATTAATTGTTCTGAACCTTGTACAAAAATAAGACATTGTCAGTGTTTTTATGTTCTTGAAGGTCAAGGCTTAACATTTACTTATAAAATAGATCACTTGGCAACAAGATTTGTGGTTAAAACAGTGATTTTGAATTTTAATATAATAATAAGACTGTATAATCACTTTTTTATAACTTTGAGTCCACAATTTTTTTAAATATAGAATTATTCTAGAATAAATATAATATTTTTCTACGTAGAAAATATTCCATGTAGTATGTATATATTAATGAGAGAAAATCAGTTACCAGATTTGATATTAGGAACTACATTTGAGAATATAATGTATATGTATCTACATTCTAAATCATGGCAAAATGCATATTTTTACTTTATAGACATTATATTTCTCCTGATTTTTTTAATTACATGCTATTAACAATTAGTCAGAAACAGTCAAGGATTTTCTTCACCTATTGGCTATTTGTTTCATTTATATAAATTTGAATATACAGCTTTATTGCTTTCCTTTCTGTATTAAGGTCACACAGTCATATTGCTGAAGTCAAGATTCAAGGGATACTAGTTTTAAGACAAAGTCTCATCAAACAGTGCCTGTTTGACATTATTTTAAATACATTATCTTAAAATATTCCAACCACAAAATTTTTAAGGTGAGAAGAAACACCTGGAGATCATGTGGTTCACATCCTTCATGTAACAGAGAAAAATGTTTAAATCAGTCATCCAAGGTCACACAACTCCATCACCACATCTAAGTCAGTACTCAAGAATCTGCTCTTTTCTATTTATTACCACACTTTTCTGCAGTTAGGAATTACCCAGAGTCTGAAATAATTTATTTAGGACTTCAGTGGATTAAATCAATAAAAAGATAAAAAGTATATCTTTGTGTGGTGTAGACGACTTCATTTCCTCATAAATTTTTCAGTACCTAAATCACCTATTTGACTGATAACAATTTGTATTGTTAGTAATTGATAATAGCAGTTTGCATATTCATTGGTAACAACAATTTGCAGATTTCATAATTACCTTAAACAGAAAAGAGTCAGTTCTCAGATACAGAATGGCTACTTGTAATGGTCTAATACATTTTAATTTTAATTTTTTATTTTTTAAGGAAAGGTACAGGCAGGAATGAAGGCGAGTAGTCAGGCAGGCAGGAAGGGAGAGAAGGGAGAAACATTTTATTTTTTGTTGTTCATACTGGTTGCTTCCCCAACGCCCGACCTGGAACTCCAACCTGGGGGTATGTGGCTTGCTCCTCTGGAGGCAATTGACCCAACTTCTACTTCTCCAGGAATGCCTACAGGACTTTTTAAGTTAGATTTTTAAAACAATAAAAAGATAGTTTTTGTTTTGGAAAGGAAAATCGTTGCTCAAATATCAGCCTTGAGATGATGGAGGTGTTCCCTACAGACACACATAAAGGTTATTATGGGTTTTTTGGGCTATTTTTTTTTTTTTTCAGCTTTATCTGTCCACCAGTTGGCTGCTCAGGGAGAGATGCTCTACCTGGCTACTCGTATTGAACAAGGTAATGGCCTATCTTTTTATAATTTATCTAAAACAAATATAATTGGATATGTTTGATTTTTATTGTTTAATTTTATTTATTTTTATTAAAAAATTATTATGCAGTATGAAAGTTATAGCTCCCCTTACCACTAATCTTTTCCCCAAAAGCAAACATTAAAAATCTCATATTTTTAAGTTTCCTAGAAAACGTTTCTGTTTATATTTGGATTTTGTGTAAGTATATGCATATGCTTTTGTTATTTACACAGAAGGAAAACATACATACTGCATTACACTTTCCCTTTTTATTAATATTTTGGAGATCTCTCCCTATAAGTACATACAGATCTAGTTTATTCTTTTCAATAGTTCCATGAATTTGCATTTAATTACATATTCATATCCTATTTTTTTGTTTTTTAACTCCTCTCCCTGATGGTGGCTGATTCGAGTTTGTTACTATTAAATAACAGTATTGTCAACATTTATTTTAATTGTATCTATAGGGTAAATTCCTACGAGTATATATACTAGGTCAAAAAATAAATGTATGTTTATTTTTTCTGTATATTGCTCAATATTTATTCTCACACCAGAGTTACAGTTCCTACTAGCCCATGCCCTCACTGACGCACAGGGTACTGTCAGCCTTTAATCTTTGCTTTTCTCATGAGGGAGAAATGGTATCTCACACTGGTTTCACTTATATTTTTTAAATTACTATCTATTTTAATTTCTTTTTGGGTGAACTGACTGTTACATACAGATTTATATGAACTCTTATTTAAATTTAAGAATGAGCACTTTGTTATTTATGTTTTTCCCAGTTTTCCTTTAGCTTCATGATGCTTCTTCCTTGCAGTTTCTGAGTTGTATATCCTGCTTTAAAAGGTTTTCCCACATTAAGTTTATAAATAAATTTTTGCATGCCTTATTCTAGAACTTCTCTGGTTTCCTTTTAACATTTCAGTCTGACGCATATAGGGTATGTTTTGGTGTAATGAGATAAAGTTTGAACTTTAATTTAAATATTTAAAAAGTTAGTTGTCCCAACATTATTTATTAAATACAGGGAGTATAATAAAGAAGATTTTTTATGACATTATTTTGTAAGAAAGACTTAATCATATTTCTGTGTATACATATTTAGGGGTTTTGTTCTCAATCTACTAAATAAATTTAGGACAAGAATTAAGAATTTAATAATTAGCAGACTAAATCTAGAGAATAAAATGGGCTCAAGGTCAAATTTCATGTTACAGTGTTTCAGATGTACTATGTTGCTGGGTGCATTATTTAGTCTTAATTCGCATTATCTTAACAAACCACAAAAAGAAAAGAAATACAAAGGCAGCAATGTTAGCTATAAAGAAGACGATAGCTTTAATAAAATTTTGGAGTTTTTGTAATAACCTATATTTATGTAATGCTAAGGGCTATCATATCTTATTTTTATTCTGATTCATCTAACTACACATCAAGCTATGCAAGGTATTATTCTTAGAGAATTAAGTGACATTCCCAAGGTTATTGCTAGAGAATGACAGTTCTTGGCCTCCTAATTCTGAGTCCAGTGTTCTTTGGACTAGCTTGTACCTAGCATCATGTCTAGTAGTTACACCTTTAAGAGTATGCTGTTTGAACTCAGCTATGTACATTAAGGTACATTTTCATACATTCAGACTGCAAATTGCAGAAGCACACATTAGGACTTCAAGAAACAGAAGTCAGCACAAAGTGAACCTTACTGAGTAAACAACCTTTTGGAATATCAGTATCTTCATAGTGATAGTACTATGTGGTTGTTAAATTAGATCACAAAAATTGCTTTTCTTTTAAATAGAAAATGTTATCAATCACACGGATGAAGAAGGATTTACTCCTCTGATGTGGGCTGCAGCACACGGGCAGATAGCTGTGGTAGAATTTCTACTTCAGAATGTAAGGAAAATACCTTAGAAAATGTCTATGTATAGTTGCTTAAGATCAGCTAAGTCTTCAATAAAGTTTTTGTATCTCCATTCAGCTAGTTATAATGGTAGAGGATCCAAAATTTTTTTCAGTACTTTTCATATTTTCATGGAACTTGGATCTAGTTGGCTAGGCAAGACTAATAATTGTACATGAATCACAGAAAGAGAATTGAATACCCAGCCCCTCTTCAGTGCAGTGGGAACAAAAGTCCCATCAGCCCTGTAGGAACAGCTTCATTGAGAAGATGTCACCTGACTGCGGAATGAAAGGCTGGCTAGGATGGAAAGAGAGGGAGGAAGGAAGCCATCCGGACATCCTCGATAACAAGAACATCTGAGTAGATGTTTACATTATTTCCTTATTAACCTCAGGATATTACCTAACTTAGGTGATGAGCTGTAATTATTGTTGATGCAGCAATATTCTTATTGACATGCATTGAAGTCTTTTATCTCCACTTCCCATACCAGGGTGCTGATCCCCAACTTTTAGGAAAAGGTCGAGAAAGTGCACTATCATTAGCCAGTAGTAAAGGCTACACAGATATTGTCAAAATGCTGCTCGATTGTGGAGTTGATGTAAACGAATATGATTGGGTAAGTCCACGATACTGAGTCCTCAATTACTGTAACTAACTCTAGGAATTATTTGGTTTGGGAGAGATAATAAATTCTGTTAAACACTTGGAAGAATAACTAGTTAATTAAACACTGGCAAAAAAGTGCTAATATTATAAACTCAATTATTCATTCTGGTTAAGTATTTTCAAACTACATAAATGACCTTAAACTACTTTTTACATGCCCAGTTTTTAGTAAAACTTCTCACTGTAGCACTAAATTATTAGAATCTTGTTCACTTTGAAAAACTAAATTACTTTTTCCTTTTGCAGAATGGAGGGACACCATTGCTTTATGCTGTACATGGAAATCACATGAAATGTGTAAAAATGCTCTTAGGTAAGCAGATAAAGGTGAAAATACTTAGAAAGTGTCATGTGCGGACTTTATGTTTATAATACTCAGGAGAATCATTAACAGTTGTTAAATACGTTAATCTTCTGCTGTTCACCCCTGGAGCACCTGTATTACTATAGAGTCGCCCGGTTGTTTTAGTTTCAGCTGCTCCAGAGAATGCCTTTTTGTTTGCTGTCTTCCCTGCAGCCTGCCGAAGTAAATTCTGTGCGTTCCCTGTACTCTTGTGCTTGTCAGACCACCCTGAAACTATCCTCTAGATTTGCTGAAAATCTGTTCCACTCTGCACATTAACCAGTAATAGACAAAAAATATTTCATTTATGTAGCTTTCTCTGTTTTGATATAGAAAATGGAGCAGACCCAACAATTGAAACCGACTCTGGATATAATTCTATGGATTTAGCTGTAGCCCTGGGCTACAGAAGTGGTAAGTGTTTTAGAACTCTCAGGTTTCATTTTAGCAAAACTCTATGAATAGTACAAACCAGTGATCTAAACTATTTTCATCGATTTTAGTTATAGAACATTGCATTTTATTCTTACTCATGACATTTGCTAATCATCAGCAAAATCAACAAATTCCTACAGAGTCTAGAAATCCATTTGCTGTGGTTACTTTTCACCAACTGAAATAATGAGTTACTAGAGGATAAGTGTACACCTATTTATTTATAAGATGTATTTAACATTTTCATAGCAAGCTATTAAATTTTTATTTTGCTGAAATGTGCAGAGAAATTTTTTTATCACTTGTTACTATTATTTTGCTTGTAGAACAGAGTCACAGAGGTGCAGGTTCAATAGTATAACACAGATCTAGCACACAGTAGATCGTTCAGTTAGGAATTGTCGTAGATCTTAAATGCCAACTTTTGGTACAGTAGACTGTCAGTTATTCATTTTTACATAAATGCCTTTTTTAAATTGTCATTACACTACACAGTTGCCCATTAGGGATTTTTATGCCATTTTGTTGTTGGTCTGTTACTTTTTTGGATTTTTTTGTATTTTTGCGTTATATTGGATTTTTTTAAGTTAGTAGAGGTTAGGTGGTAGGGCCCATCTCCCCTCCGCCCACAACAGAATCGTATTCTTACTAGAAGTTCCTAAGACAGGGACTTCCAGTGAGCAAGGTGTGATAGAACGTAGCTGGGAAGATGAGAAACTGTCATTACCATCTAGGATAATATTCCATTGCTAATGCTCCTGGAAGCCTGTGAGTCCTCTTTGCTGCCTTCTCCATTAAACACATTAACATGGAAGATCCTTATTTGCTTTACAATGACACTTTTACCAGATTTTGTGGCACCTAAATAGGCCACTGTGTACCCCTGTCCCTGGATGGGTTGGGGTGCAGGCCATGGTGGGGACTGAGAGGGCGTGGAGGGGGTTGGGGTGGTTAGGAGCATTCAGGGCGTGGTCATGGACCCCACCTCCCAGCACAAACTATAAACTGCTTTGTAGTGCCCTTTCCTTAGAACAACTCTGTACTCTGGAGTCTCCTTCAGTTTCAAAAGAGAAACCAAGACACAGAAAGTAGAGTCATTTGAAAAATCACTAAATCAGTAACAGAGTAATTGTATGTAATTATTGTATTGCATGATCACCTTCAGGGTATAAGTGTATCCAACATAGAAATAACTTTATATTAGGAAAGTCAGGGATAGAAGTTGAATTTTATAGTTCTTTTTCAACTTTTTGATCTGATCACCTTCTGTTCTAGTTCAACAGGTTATCGAGTCACATTTTTTGAAGCTGCTTCAAAATATCAAGGAGTAGACATAGTCATCCGAAAGTGCTGTCTGTCCTGTTTACTTTTTGGCCCTAATAATGATAGATTTGTTTACTTATAAATTTTTACCTCAGTTGCAATATTTACTGATTTTTAGTAAGTTTTAATAAATATTCCTTGAGTAATTCACTGGTTTATAATAAAATTAATATTGATGATTTTTTATAAATATGTTTTACTGCATATTTTAAATTATAAATTAATGTTTTATAGCATGTAAATTTTTATGGTACAGATAGTTATCTGTCCTCGTATCAAGTGCTGTAATTTAACATTTTCAGAAATTTTACCGTATTCCATCTTCACTCTTATAGTAACTCATTGACTTTATATAAATCCATAAAAGAAAAACAATTTGTTATTGTTGAATTTAAAAATGCACAGTGTGACTGTTTACAAATGATGTTATAAATAAAGTTCTTTTTCTGTTAATTTGCATGCTTTCTTAAAAAATATATGTAAGATTATTAGGGGCTCTTTAGGATTTTTAGTTTAACCTTTCTGTCCTATTGAGACACTCCATTAGAGAAAACAATGTAATTAAAATGGTCAAAAAATCCATCAACAAAGACTTATTGTCATTTCTAGAAGTATTTTGAGAATTTCTCTTATAAGTAAGTTTTTCAATAAGAAAAGTTCTCCATGAAAAAGAAGTCAGTTTGCTATAAAAGTCAAATACTTTCAGTCCCATTAAAAAGAATTATAACCTGTATTATACCAAAGTCTAGGAGAGAAAGCAACGGGCTAGAAGTTGAATTAACTACTGAGTGTGGTACTTCATTTGGAAAATAGATGATATATAAGTTATGATCCTTTGGTTATAAGCCACATGAACTTTATCTAGTTAGTTTAAGCAAAAGGGAATTAATAGAAAGATACAGTTTGGAAGGAAAAGCTGAGGAAGAAGGCAGGTGGCACCAAGGAACAAGACTAAGCCAGGTACATTATCAGTAAATCATCACCAGCCATTTTGGATACTACTTTGGTAATGTTCAGCTAAAACCCCCTATTTATCATTCTGCTCAAGATTTAAAACTGTTTCCAGAAAGCAGGTATCTGTTTAGCAAGGGATATAAATATACCATGCTCCGGAATCGGGGAGGAAGAAGATGACTGATTAACAATCCATCATTGCCCCAGACCATCCTGAATGCAGGAGCAAAGACTGCCAGGAAGAGAAAAACAACAGATAGTCACTCCAAAGGCAATCTAAAAACTACGTGGACATAAGTAGCTCCCTAGAGGCCTGAAGGATAAAGCCACCAAATATAGTCCACATACACCTCAAGGATCCGGGTTTGAGACCTGGGCCAGAGGAATAACCAAGATGAACAACTAAAGAAGATGAAGATTTCTTCCTGCTCTCTTCCTGCCTACTTACCTATTCACCTTCCTGCCTGCCTGCACCTTTCCTTTAAAAAACAACCACCCCCCCCACCCCCCGGTGGAGTAGCCATTCAGTCACCTCCAAAGTATGTGGGTGGTAGGTGCAGTGCACAACCATTGTGAACAGCTAAATGAAAAATTGCTGCTTTCTCTTATCCTGCCTGCCTGTCTACTCGCCTTCATTCCTGCCTGCACCTTTCCTTGAAAAAAAAAAAAAAGAAAAAAAGAAATAGAGCTAGCAATTCATCCATTGTCACCAAAGCTTGTATTTTAAACCCATTTTTTGGCCCTTCTATTGGACTTAACTGAAACCATTCACCTTCCATTTGGTTATCTTTCTTGTTTATGGTACATATCCATGAAGTATTCATTCCTCTTCCTATTTATGGTAGCAAAATCCAGTGAGCCATTTGGGCACATCACTCTGAGTTTTTCTCATGAGTGCTTTTCCTGAGTGAAGAGCAACCAAACTTACGTTGGGATTGAATCTAAAATAGCCACTTCACTCCTAGTCTAACTTCTGTTTGACAACCAACAGATCTCAAAGAGTACCTTGAAGAAAATTCCCCTTTCCAATTCTATCCTTTAGCCTCAGGAGCTCTGGTAACAGAAATCATGAAAAAGACCCCTTAAAGAAGACAAATATTTAATTGAAACGACAGCAATACTTAAGGACCCAGCACCTGGGTTATAAAATTATTCCTTTAAAAATCAAAAAACCTTTCAGGCAGTGTTTATTTACCGTACAAATATGTATTCAGAGTTTATGTGCAAAACGCTATGCTTGATTTTTGCCAAATACTAAGCAGTCCTATCATGAACACATTCGTTGCTTACAATTGGGGCTCTTTTCCACCACAGTGGGTTGGTGGGCATAGTGTGGTACCATAGTGTCAGCCTCTATCCCTGAAACAAATAGTATTATAAACCAATGTTAGCTCAGTATTTTTAGTGAAAAAATGTTTTTAAAAAGGAGTAACTTGCAAAAAGTTAAAAACCATTGTTTTCAAAGGAAGTAAATGTCTTTCAAAGATTTTCTTCAACTCATTAACTAGAAGAATTGAATACAGTGTTAAAACTTCTTCCAAGAGCATTTGAAAAGCAAGCAATTCTAGGTTTTGTTTGTATTAATTGAAATTAGATGCAAATCGGGTTATGTCCAACAAGGCCATTACCACTAGGCTAGTTTTTTCCATTGACAGAAATTATTTGCACCTCTGTAAAACAGAAATCTAGATAATGTGATTTACTAAGACAGGAATCTTTAATAAATAGTAAACAATGAGTTAAAATAAGTAGATAATCCTAGATTAATGGTTCTCAAGCTTTAGAGTACATCAGAATCATTTGGAGGGTTTATTAAAATACAGCCTGCTGGTTCCCACTCTTAAGGATTCTTGTTCAGTCACTCAGATGGGACCAGAAACGTGTAACATCTAAAGTTTGCAGGAGATGCTTATATTTTTGGTCCAAGGACCTCATTTCAAAAACCACTCTCTTTGATTATTCTTATATTGACTTTTCCCAAATACGATCTTTCAAGGATGTACTTTCCTTCTTTCCTTATTCTCAAATTTCAGTTTTCTTTTTTAAAGGAAAGATGCAGGTAGGAATGAAGGTGAGCAGAATCAGGCCAGCAGGAAGGAGGAGGAAAAAGAAGCACTTTATTTTATCTGGTTGTTCATCTAGGTTGTTTCCCAGGTCGTGGGTCTTGAAATGGGACCCTTGTATGATGTGGGTTGCTCCTGGTGTGCTAAACTGCTAGGCCACCAGAGCACACCATGGTGTTTCACTTTTTATGACTACATGTAGAATTCCTTTTTCTTTCTTCTTAAGCTATTGCTAACCTTGAATTTGTTAAAGACTTTGCATCTGTAAACTGAAGAGAAACTTCCTCTGTTTTTTCAAGGAAAGGTGCAGGCAGGAATGAAGGCAAGGAGGCAGGCAGCCAGGAAGAGGCAAAATCAAAAAATTCTCAGGAAAGTTTTAGACAGTTTATATAAATAGTAGCATGGGTGCTAATAAACGGCAGTTGGTTACCTATTTAATCAATGACAGATATTTTTAAACAGAAAAAAAGCAATACAATTATAAAAAACTTAGCTCTTTTGCAGCTGAGGAAACTTCTTGTTTGTCTTTATTTTTAAATTAATCAAGGGTAAGATAAAGGGTAAGATAAAGTCAGCACAAAGCAGGAAGTTACTCTGAAGAGACTTGGAATTTCTGTTCTCTGTGCAGTGTGTACAAAAGGTAAAGAATGACCTACTGCCATTAGTTAAGAGCTCTTAGATTAGACCAACTTATTTAACAGAGAACAAGTAAATTCTACCTTCGCGTTAATGTAAAATTTGTTAGAAAAGAGTTTGCGAGCTCCTACATTTTCCCTTAAAACATCTTGTATATAAGGTCATCAAAACCTAGAGAAATTTGACAAAATTCAAACATATTTATGTAATTTCTCTTTAGACTGAGGTATTAAAAACAAAATTTCCTTACCTCATCCCCTCTTCAATTTGCTATATACACATCCAAGTTTTATCTTTCTTTTTAATATTAGGGAATAAACTGATATTTCATGTCAAAATTATTGTCTTTTTTCTTGAAAAATAAAGCTATATACATAACTGTGTATCTCTGCCATTATTGATTCTAATATAACTTCAATCAACTATATTAATTGCAACTTTTAACTAAATTAGGAATTTTTTTTCATGGAGAAAACTGGGAAACAAATAACTGAGTGTGTCTGTTATATACAAGCATCTTAACAATGTAGAAGGCTCAAAAGTAGGTATACCCTGGTGGCCTAGTAGATAAGGCCGATAGACATAGTCCACATACATCCCAAGGACCCAGGTTCAAGACCCAGGGTCTAGGTGGACGACCAAGATGAACAACTAAATAAAATAATTGTTTCTTCCTCCTCTTTGTCTACCTGCCTACTCACTTTCATTCCTGCCTGCACCTTTCCTTAAAAAAAACCCAAACTCATAAATATACAACTTTCTATAGCCACATACAACACTTTTACACTTTGTTCAAGTGGTAAAAATGAACACATTTGTCAATAGCCTCCAAGGATATAGCCAATCTATAATCTGTAAAAATAAGAAGCAAGAGTATATGACCCCCTTAATAATCAATGCTTAATAATCAATGTTTTAATATTAGATCATAGTTATAAATGACCTAGGTATCTAATAATTATTAATAACTCGATGTATTCAAATCCAAATTTTAAGTTGCTTAATAATTTTGGAAATTTTGTTTAGGCTGGAAAACTATAAAACATAATAGCTAATGATATTGGAAGTTTGTCAAATTTATTATTCAGTTTCACTGGATACTAATTTATACTTTTATAATCTTAAACATTAGGGAGATGTATTTTATCTTATTTGGTTAGTAAACCACTATAATAAGTTAGGAAATTCAGATTAATCTTTCCTTGAGATAACAAACTCAAATCTTATTTTTTAATTAAATACATGCTTGTCTCATAATCCATATTGATAAGTTTAGGGTAAAGACATAGATGTTATTGTTAAATCAAATTTCTTAATATATTTGCACCAAGGCCCATATTCATTATATGAACTTGAATTCTTAAAATGTTTCCAAGCGAATAATTGCATAAGTTGAGCAAATCTTTTCTTAAAGGTCTAGCACACTTAAAATACTAGAGGTCTTTATTATCTTTATTATCTGGGATTTCTTTATTATTTGGGATTTGAGGATTTGAAAAAAACTTTTTTAAGGAAAGGTGCAGTCAGGAATGAAGGCAAGTAGGCAGATAGGCAGAGAGAGAGGAGAAAGGAGCATTTTATTTTATTTTTATTTCAGTTGTTCACACTGTTTTCCCCCTGAACCTGGAACTTGACCCCAGCGGTATGCGGCTTGCTCCTTTGGAAACACTTGACCTAATATCTGCTCTATGGGGGCACGCCTTGAGGAAATATTTTATTCATATAGGTGGCTATATATTTTTATAAGACAACCAGAAAAATTCTGTTTTGATTTGAGATACTGAAATTTTTTTTAAGGAAAGTTGCAGGCAGGAATGAAGGCAAGTAGGAAGACAGGAAGAGAGAGGAGGAAGAAACATTTATTTATTTTATTTAGTTGTTCATCTTGGTTGTTCCCCCCCATCCTGACCCCAGGTGTCAAACCTGGGTCCTTGGGATGTATGTGGACTATGTTTGGTGACTTTATCCACTAGGCCACCAGGGCACCTGAGGTACCATAATTTAATATACTCCAGTGTTAGGAAAATATTTCTAATTACACAGTTAGAAATAAAGGCCTTTCTCAATTGCAGACATATAGACAGCCACACAAACACATGGAGAACTTACTGCTTCAGATCTATAATTTTGCCATAGGTTATAAGTGAACCGGAAACACAAAAACTCAGTTATTTTCTTTTCCATCAAGCATGAAATTCTGAATTTCCTTGAGTTTGCAAATAGACTGATTTTTTAAAAAAGAAGAAAAAAGACTGATGCATTGGTTTTGTCATCTCTCACCAAGAGAGAACAAGCCTTCATTAAAGATCCAGTAGAGACCAGCACCAAATCAACTATGAAAGCAAGTCCTCAATCATTGCTGCCACCAGTGTGGACTAACTTATTAAAGATGTCCAAACCAGAAATGAAAACAAATACAGAATATCAGTAGAAAAAGAAAATCGAAGAACTCGAGCCGCAGAAAATGGAAAGTTCATTTGCCACCCAGAATTCACGGCAGAAGCCAAGAATAGATGTGGGGCACATCAGTGGATTCAACTCTATCAGGTTAATCCCTGCAAACATCTCAGTGAATGACTTTCAAAACTGATGAAATGCAATTTTCAGAAGGTTACATGACTCTCACATAAATAAGAAACACATGACAAAGATTTTATTCAGCTCCTTAATTAATGAGGAAGCATGTAAAATATGAAGAATGGCTCCAAAAGCATTTGAGAAGCTGAGTATTTCTGACAACATCGAACTCTGATTGCATGCGTCCTGGTGGAGTAGTGGTTAGGTCAGCCTCCGAAGGCATGCAGTCCACGTGAATCCCAAGGACCCGGGTTCACATCCTGGGGGGTGGAGTGGGAACAAGCAATGTGAACAACTAAACAAAAATAAAGTGAGATGGTTCTCTTCTCTCTTCCTGCCTGCCTTCTTGACTTCATTCCTTAAAAAAAAAAAAAAAAAGAAAGAAAGAAAGATTTCTGGGTTGTGTATAAATTAGGCTAATGTCCAATAGGACATAAATTTTCATTTGAGGGCTCTTTCCACAAATCAGAAACTATATGCTTTGCTACCAAAAGGAAATATCCTAACTAACATGTCACTTTATTAAGTTGGAAGCTTTTAAAAAAATAGTAAACCAAATTACATTTCTCTAGAAAATCCTTGGGTGGCCTCTATTATTTATGCCATTGAAAAGACATGTGGCCATGATCTTTCTTAGCACTTTCAGTGACAGCCAGCTTGGGGTGAAAGTAATTGCCCTTGTAACCACCCTTCATTCATCAGCCCAGCGGTAAACTAACACTGGCGTCCTAATGTTGGTGACAACAATTCTCTGACAGCATCCTCCTGACTAGACTACATCATTTACTCCCTGGAGAAAGGAGCTGTGAACTGGAGATCTGCACAAAAGGTTAATAATTTTAATAATATTGAATTTAATAATATTGTCAACAGCTTGAATAAAAATATGTATGTTTTTAAGGAAAGTGTGTTGGATGATGTTAACATTAAGCTATAAAGATTCTTAAAGTTTGCAGCTCTGAATTTCCTTTAAAATGTCAGTTGATTACTGATTTTTAGAAAACATTCATGTCTTTTTCTCTTTATGTGTACATAAAGTTAAAAGTTCAAATTCTTTTATTAGAACCAATGGGCTCTTTTTGCTTAACATGTAAATATATAAGGAGATTTTTAATAAATTGTATCATTGAATATTTCCAGTTGGTGACATTAAATATATCTACATGTGTGATAAAGATAAAATGTTTACAATTGGATAGTTTTAACTTAAGTAGAAATAGAATGAAAGGCAGACAAAGCCCACTATGAAATTCTTAAAGTGTCCTTTTCTTAACATTTAAATATTTTCTGCGACAGATCTCATATTTACATAACCAATGGGAATATCATAAGTCTGCCACCTTAAAATATTTATAAACTAAACTTAATAAAAAAGCAAGTCACAGAACAGTACAAATACTATTCTTTTCATATATGTAACAAGGAAAACAATTTTTATTTAAAAGAAGGGTGCAAGCAGAAATGAAGGTAAGTGGAGATAGGCAGGAAGGGAGAAGAGGAAGCACTTTGTTTATTTTATTTAGTTGTTCATCTTGGTTGTTTCTGTTGTTTTCTCTGACTAGAACTCAGGACCTAGGATATATGGATTGCACCCAACCCCTACTCCACCAGGGCACACCAGTGATTTTTTTAAAAGTTGACAGCCCTCCAACAAAGCAGGACAAGACGAGAATACATGATCAGGAGAAATTTCAGGTGGCAGGGATATTCAAAGAACTTCCATTTTTATCTTTATTAAAATAAAATATCAAAAAGAAAAAAATTGCTGCCTTAGTCCTTAGTATTAAATATCATTTACGAACTTCAAAATGGGCACAGCCCTAGGATTCAGGCAGCTAAGGTGCATGTGTGGAAAAGCTCATGGATAGTACAGGGCCTGGGGGAGAGGGGTAACTTCAAAAGGGCAATTGTAGCTTTTTACATTTTCTTGTTTACAAATGTTTGCAATTTCTGTATCAGTTTTACCATAAGAAATAACAATAAAGATATTTAAGATGGTAAAGTGATGGAAACTTCTTTACATGTTCATTTAGACAGGAAAGAAAGCATTTACGAAAAGAGTTTAACTCAAAGAGTAACATGTAAGTCTTCATGGATTAAAGCAAACATTGAAGGTTTCTTCTGTCTTTTATGTAGTTTCCTCTCTGGATGGAGGCCTTTTTCGTTTTAGAGTGTGTGTGACACTAACTGTGTGCACAGAAACAACCCACCTGCACAGCCACCGTGTCAGGGACTGGAAGCCAGAAATTTAATGAGGGATGATTTGATGTTCTATGAGATTGAAACTACAAATGGATGTATCGTTATTACACTAGGAATAAATCACTGCAAACTCACTGTTGGCTGAATTCTCTCTGTGGAATGGAGAACAGACCAGTCTGTGATACCTTTGTCTCACATTTTATTTTTTCATTCATAAAGTCATTGAAATCGCTCTCCATTCAGACAGAATTCACTGGTGTTATTCTATGAGCCTGGGAAGCCTCTTAACATTTGTAGATGTTTGTTTTAAAGGTGCAGGCATGAATGGAGGTGAGTGGGCAGATAGGCAGGGAGAGAGAGGAGGAAGAAGCATCTTTTTTTTATTTTTTATTTTTTATTTAGTTGTGCATACTAATTGCTTCTCCACCCGCCTCACCCTCACCAGGGCTTGAACCCAGGGGTATGTGGCTTGCTCTTTCAGAGGCGATTGACCTAACTGCTGCCCTTCCAAGGCGCACCCATTTGTAGATGTTGTCACGTTGTAGACGTGGCTTCCTCTTCCCATCCACTGAGAATGATCGCCTGTTATGCATCCCAGAATCAATTCGTGGAAACAATTTTCCTGGTGTTCCTTTGACCTGCTATTCAGCATCCCTAAAAGGTTACATGTCTGAGACAAGAATTTTCCCCTAAAAGCCATTCAATCCTTCAACACATATTGAGTCAACCTGTACTCGGAGCTAGAGCTGGACGGGGCCCCGGGAAGGTCGTGGAGACACACACAAACAAGATAACCTGCCCTGCCTTGCCCTGCGCCGATGATCTTACATAGTGAATCTAACTCTCAGAGAGTCTGATTTGACTCAAAATTATCTCCCCTCATTCCATACATCCTGAGGGCAAGTTAAAAACGTCAGGCATGAACTGAGGTGTGCTCAAGACTCTAATATTAAAGACTATTACCGGGTTTCTCATGTGATCATTGTTCTGCTGTGTGCCAACATCAGTCCTCCTAACTGACACAACAGAAACCTCTTCCTGAGGGGAATCAGATGGTGGAGGATCTTGGAGGAGTGGAAGAAAGCTCCACTCCAGGGGCAACTAGTTCTCAGCTTAGGATGTATAGTGGAATCATATGGAGAGGTTTTGCAAACACTGAGACCTGAGTCTCACCTCAGAGAGTCTGATTCATTAGTCTGGGTTACCATCCAGGCACTGTAATAGCTTCCCGGGGGGATCCTAATGTAAAGTGGAGGCTGAGAATCACTTCTCCAGCGGCAATTCGCTCCTGTCCAGTAGAATCAATAGATTCCAAATCACATTCTAATACTTGCTTCTCCCATTGTCGCCCTCTACAAAGGAAACTTAGGAAACAGCCCAGTTTATCTTGTGTCTCTGGCCTGTTGGAACCTGAGATAGTCTGTTTGTAAAGACAAATACTTTCCCAGTTAAGCCTCTGTGACAAACTAAAGAATTTCAAAACACTAATCTTTTGTGAGTAATTCACCTTTTGTCCCTCAATGAGTTGTCAGTTGTGACTGAACATCGTCCCTTAATCTGTGTTTCTGAAAGTCAGAGCCCCACTTCTGATGCCACAGGTCTACTTACCTTGCTTACCTTTTGGATTAAAAGGAGCCCTGAACATCCAGTACAATTTGTACCAACACCCGCCAAAGAGCTTGTTTTGTTATTCCTTTGTTCTAGGATTTCCTTCGGGTCACGGACATTGAAGCACTGGTCCTTCTGAACCCATGCCAGCTCACAGAGTTTATCCACAAAGCCAGGTAACCCCTCCTCCATGATGCAAGTCTGTTATGAAAGCTTCTCTCTCCTTTGACTTGGCTGCCCTGGTGTTTGCCCCTCCGCCAAGGAGACTGTCAACAAGAATAAGGTCAATTTCATGCAGTTCCTACCTGGGAGTTTCAGCTGCTAGGGACAAGCTGTCAGTATTTAAGGAAGAGCCAGAGATTGGCCAGATTGCCCTATCCAGGGAATAGACTACTCTCTCTGTCCTATTCTAGATTCTTCTTTAAAAGATAAGATGGTGCCAGGACCTGGTGGCCTAGTGGGTTAGTTTGCTGGGCACAGTCCACATTCATCTCATGGTACCTGGTTCAAGACCCAGGTCCAGGGGGAACAACCAAGAGGAACAATTAAATAAAATAAATAAGGTGTTTCTGCCTTTTCTCTCTTCCTACCTACCTTCCTTCATTCCTGACCACACCTTTCCTTTAAAAATTAAAGAAAAAAAAAATCCAGCAATTCTACTCCTAAGCATATACCCGGAGGATACAAAATCTCTAATTAGAAAAAAACATCTGCATCACTATGTTCATAGAAGCACAGTTCACAACAGCTAAGACATGGAAACAACCTAAATGCCCATCAACAGATGACTGGATAAAGAAGCTGTGGTATGTATACTTAATGGAATTCTATGCTGTTATTGAAAAAGAAGAAACTGGGCCCTTTGTACCAAACTGGATGGAACTGGAAGGGTCCATGTTGAGTGAAATAAGTCAAAAAGAGAAATACAGGATGATTTCACTCACATGTGACTATAATGAAATGAAACAAATTAACGTACAAATCCCAACAAAAATAGCAAGACTCAATAGTGGTTGGAAGGGGGGAGGAGAAGAGGGGGAAAGGCTGTGATAAGTGGCACTGGAACCCTGGGGGAGACTGAGATGCAGTCAGTATCCTAAAATGAATTAAGCTTTGTGAATTAAAGAAAAAATAAATATTAAACAAACAGACAAACATACATATATAAAAATATATACATATATATATATATATATATACACAAGAATACAGCCCAGAGAACAGATGGCATAAATAACAGAGAAATTTAGAAATAAAAAAAAGATAACGCTGTTTTGCTGTATTGATAAGATATTGCAAATCTCTCTTCAGAACAACATTGTGGACTTGGTCACCTTTCACAGTACCTTCTACTGGGGGAGAAATCAAATATATCAACCACTCTTGTCTTCTGAGAAAGAAATTATCACAAATGTCAAGCTTTGTGCAAGGTGCTGGAATCATTGTCACTGTGCCTCGGGGATCTACTTGGATCTAGTTGGAGAGAGAATACAATACAAATTAACCACAAAGTAATATGAGGTCATACATAATAAAAGTTAACGGATAATAGAAATGGACTTAAGAAAGAAAGCTCTGTGACTCAGGAAGTCAAGGTCAGAATATCTAATGCTTAGATATTTAAAAGAAACATCTTTATATCCTTTCTGAATATAAAAGTAACATATATTGCTATAGGATGCTTCATGCTGTAAAAGAAAATCAGTGTAAAACGGCTTAAACAAGTAAATAAACGTATTTGCTCACATAGGAGGAAGTCCAGAATTAGGAAGTCCAGATAAGGTTGATTAATCCAGCAGTTGTCAATGTCAAATAAGACCGATATACCTATATACCTTCTACCTCTACTCTTTGCACATCACAATTCAGTCTTATCCTAAGTCTGATTCACCTCAGAACACAGCTTCCTATAACAATAGGGACCATCTGCTTCTTCATTTTGGTTCAGTGAAAGAGATGTCCCAAACCCGTCTAAGAAGAGTAAGAACTTCCTGAGAAGATTCTAGAAAAACCTCTCCTCTAGTCACCTTGACAGAGATTACTACATGCTCGTTTGTGAACCAGTAGGGAGTGTGACGTTCCCCTAGAGCCATCTATCATACCCATTCAATTGAGGGGCAGTTTCCTCTGCAGCAGTGTGCTGAGTCGGGAGAAGTGCTGGCATTCCCCTAAGAAGAAGCAAGAGGAGCAATCACAATGTAGGAAAAACTTGCTTTGGAGAACTCTGATCAGGCACCTTAAGTAAATAAGCGAAACAATAATATACAACTAACAAGCTAATAGAGAGAAGAAAATGGAATAATAAAAAAATGACTGATTAGAAAGACAGCAGGAAACAAAAGTATTCAAAGACTAGAGGGGACAAACAGGAAATAAAAATCAAGATGGTAAACTTAAACTCAACATTAAATGTGCAAGGACTAAGCAGTCCAATTAAGAGACTAAGGGTGAGGGGTTGTACTCAATAAAACAAGCAAAAATCATCTATTTTTATTTTTGTTTTCCAAAGGATAGGTGCAGGCAGCAAAGAAGGTGAAGAAACAAACCAGCAGCAAGAGAGAGGAGAAAGAAGCATTTATTAATTTCATTTAGCTGTTCATCTTGGCGGATGCCCCTGACTTTAGGTCATGAATCTGAGTCCTTGGGATGCATGTGGACTATATCTGGTGGCCTCATCTGCTAGGTCACCAGGTCATGCCTATTTCTATTTTAAAGACACATATTTTAATTATAAAGTGCAGATAGAGTAGAAGAAAAAAACATGGGGAAAGATGCCATTCGGGTGCACCCTTGTGACTCAGGCAGCTAAGATGGCTAAGGTTCAGGCCATGTCAAGTCCAAGGGCTTGGGTTCAAGACCTGATGCTGTGGGGGAGATACTATGCAAGCATCAACCAAAATAATGCTATGTGGTCATATTAATATTGACATATGAAGCTGCAGGAAACTGGAATAGCCCAAACTTAAAGAACAAAGATATGAGTTAAATTACCATGTATCACAGCTTACTACAAAACTTTAACAATTAAGATAAGTATTGGCAACACAAATAAAACCAATGAAACAGAAGAGAGAGCTCAGAAACAGATCTGTACACAGGCATTAATGGGTTTACACAAAGGTACCACTGAAATTCGATGAAGAAAACAATGCTGTTGTTTATTTTAACAAATGATATTGGGATAATTGGATACATACAGGATAAAATAAATTCAACTTGTGTTCTCATATCTCATTCAAAAATTAGCTAGAGATGGTATATAGATCTAGACCTGATATATGAAAGGCAAAGTTATAACATTTTTAGAGGAAAATGTAAGAAATATCTTAATGATATTTGAGGAGGCAAAGATTTCTTATGCAGGACACAAAAAGCATTCACTCCAAAGGAAAAAAAAAATTTAATTGGAATTCATTAAAATCAAGAAATTCTGTTTCCAAAAATACTGTTAAAAGTGTCAAAAGGCAAGCCTCAGACCAGAAATATTTGGAATACATATATCCAACACAGGACTTATATTCAGAATATACGAGTTCCTACAAATCAATAAGAAAAGCGATCAACGCAAGTTAAAAAGGAACAAAATACTTAGTTTCAGAGAAAAAAAAATGCTAAATGGTCAGTACACAGATGTGCTCAACATAAAATCTACATGATGGGGCCTGCCTTGTGGCTCAGGTGGTTGAGATGGTGGTGTGCAAACCACATAAAGAACAAAAAACTGGATTTGAGACACAGGGCTGGGGGGAAAAAGACCAAAAAATAAAAATTAAAAACAACTAACTAAATAAAAATGCTTAAAAACTTTGTTTAAAGTATGGTCCAGCCCATACTTTTTATTTGGGAGCTATTGACCCAAGCAGTAAAAACAGTGAAGTCCACAGCGTGAGGCCTGGACCACAGGAATAGCCAGTTGGGGGAAGCAGCTACTGTACAAAATGAGATGGGCATGTCTTTTGTTTTGTTTGCTTTTTAAAGAAAAGGTACAGGCAAGAATGAAGGCAAATAGACACACAGGCAGGAAGAGAGAGAAGGAAGAAGCATCTTTTGTTATTTTATTTCTATTTAGTTGTTCACACTGGTTGTTTCCCCAGAGCTGGGACTCAAACCCAGGGGTATGTGGCCTCCACCCTTCATAAGGGATTGGCCCAATGTCTCCTCCACCAGGATGTGCCATGATGGGCATGTCTTGATGGCAAGATTTTGGTTGTGGTCCTACAGCTGGCTCATTTCCCTTGTTCTTCCTCCAACTAACTTAAGCTATCCTGGTATTTCCATGAACTAATAGCTTTTTGAGTCAGTTCCTTTTCTGTTTAACCAGAATTGGGTTCAGATGCTAAGAACTTTGATAGTTACAAGGAAATAAAGAGAACAGCCCTCTCCCAGAATCTGTGTTCTTACTTGACTACCTGAACATCAGGAATCCTTCATGGAAACAGTTCCTTTAGTTCCAGTCACAACTGTACCTCTCCCCTGTTCTTCCCTTCTCTTTCCTCCCCTCCCTTCCTTTCTCTCCAGGACTCACCCATTCCACCAACCCATCCATCATGCCTAGACAAGTCTGACTGCCTAGCTTAAAATCCCCTGTGTACTTACAAATTAGTTTGGGAAGTAAATTGTCCTCTTTCTAAAAAGATCCTTCCAGCTTATCTTTAGAAGGACTTGATTCCTGTTGAGCCTAACACCTGCTTCCTAAAGGCTAGGACCCTGCTAAGTTCCTTTCCCTCCATTTCCTCTCTCTTCCTCCATCCCTCCCATGAGTATTCACTGAACACCTCCTAAGAACAGGACAAGATGATAGAACCTCAACTCAGCCCTCACTCAGAGAAGTCTCACCTCACTCCAGGATGCTCTATACCCTTGGTAAGTCACAGTGTATCAGCATACTTCAGGCTGTTCCTTCTCTTGCAGGTGGCAGAAGTCTCTTCTCTTTCCACTGACAAGGAAATACCTTCATATCTGAATCATAGAAAAGGTGAGATTTCCTTTTTCAAAAATAGATAAAATGAATCTGCCAAACAGGAATAATTGAGTCATGTCCCAGGAGCTACCCAATAATATGTTCTCCCGGTGTCAGACCATGGTTTCAAGGCACCTTAAGTATCAGCAGGTTTCTCACACTCTGGCTTCTCAGAAGTTTTACCTGAATGCCTGTGGCAGGTGAACTCTGAGTGATCAAGTTTGCGAAGTTGAAACAGACTGTCACACTTAGTCCTTCAGGGCTCCCAGGGATCAAAGATTATGCAGAAGGACAGCATCATCACATCCACTGCCAATCAGTTCCAATAAATCAATTATCCATAAATGCCAATATTTTTATATTGACATATACATATGATGCATGTATACACACATACAGATATGTAACAAATTCATTATGAACATATTTCAGTAATCAACATACTTAAGCATATAGTCTATTAAAATAGTTAAACTGTTTATAATTTTGCCTTATACATTATAAATAGGCTAAATCATTCCCAAAATAATAAAAGCCAGCAATATTTTTCATTCCTGCTGAAGACGACTTTTTGTGACTTGATTGCACAGATTTTTTTCACGGCCACAGGACCTCAAAGTGTAGAATTTCGGCATCTTCATGTGCCCAGGTCACGCACACATATATTCCTCCTGTTGAAGACTTAGTCAGGATCTGAGAAGGATTACTCCAAATCTAGCCTACCAATCAAGGGGAAAAGGAGAAAGGAATTCCCACGTGACAAACACAAGAAGAATTCAAGGATGCCTCTGTCTTCACCTTGCATTGGCTGTGGATCTATCTCCACAGAGCCCCCAGGGCACAGGCTTTGGCCTCAAGAAGGGCTCATTTTGAAGATTACCTGGGACTTTGATATTTGGCTGCTGGCAGACCTGAGAGGGGTTCATGCTCCAGTTCAGGGAGTTCCCGTGCACCTGTCAAGTGAGCATGTACCTGGGAGGAAGGTGAGTGCTCTTGGGTCCCCAGAGGTTGACTTCCTAGCAACCTGTGCCCAGAACTTGGAACTTGTGTTCCATCTTGAGCAGGACTTCAACATCATCACCAGTGGCCTAATGGCAGTCCTACAATATAACCATTGTCATCATGAAAACCCTAAAAATTGGCTAAATTCTTTATACTTTAGAGACTTAGATCCAATCCTTTGATTTCATCCAAATTATTTTAAAATGTAAAACAAAATTCAACAGCTACTTTTGTTTTGCTGACCACGGGTACTTGACAAACACTCTCCAAGTGTTGTTTTTTTAAGTGATTGTCATCAAACTTTTAATAGTTACCGAAATGCTTCCCCTTGTGGTCTCATGTGACTTTCCCAGGAGTCTCTCAGAGTTGGAAGGCCTGGGGAATATACCCATTTGACAGTTAAGGAAACTGAGACCCTAGGAGGAATAAGACTGACATAGCTGGAAGTAAGGGAACAAGGTCTCCCATACTTGGTTTTTGTACGTGCTCAAAATAGACACAAAAGCAGCATGTTTTAAGCTGAAATACTGAAACGCGCACACACGCACACACAAATTAAATCTTTTTTCATGAGGTCGACTGTTAAGTTTTTTGAAGGAGGAGATGCCAACTGCACATAATTTTGTTATCTATATATTCCAAAAAGAAAAAGTGAAAAAAGAAGATTATCAGGACAATATTTGCACACTGATAGAAGAGACTTTTCCTTCAACAACCTAAAGGCAAGGACCAAGATCTGCTACTATGAAGTTTCAATGTATAGTTATCATCTACTTTGTACAATAGTGATATTGCATTACCATTATGTATCATCTAGGAATTAGTAAGTCAAAATATATTTTTAAAAGTCAGTTGCTGTTTACCAGCCTACTATGAGAAATTTATGCAAAATGTGCGATTCATTTCTAATTTTTCTTTTATGCAAATATACCCTTTTCAATAATTCTAAAGAGCACTCTTTTTTTCTCATGTTAACCTCTCCAAAATTAGCATGTATCTAAAAACAGGAAGCAATTGATGGCTCATACAATTACCGTCCACCAGGTGGCAGACATGATGAAATATGAAATATTCCACTGACATCTTTGGTTAAGATCAAGAAATATCAACCTCAAAATCACCTTAAATTTGATGAACTACACAATGACTTTCATAAAGCAAGATAGACCTAAAGAAAGAGTTTATTTTAAATCGGAATCATTTAATAACACAAAGGCCGAGATTATATTTCAGTCCTGGCCTTGGTAAGACTTGGTCAGAGAGGGAGAAAATCACAGTTAGGTTGGTTTCAACTAACAAAGACAGTGTCAGTGCTCTGGGAAGCTCAGATGCAGGCTCCATGCCATCTGGTTTGAGATGGCACAGCAGGTCTGCGCAGAAATGACCAGAAAGGCTTCACATGGCAAATGACATTTAGCTGGGCTTGGAAAGATAAGCTAAATTTTTGCTAGGCAAATATTCAAAAACTTGGCAGATATTATCTTATTTAAGGTAAGTCTATGATGTAGATTTTATTATCCCCTTTTTATAGATGAGAAAACTGAAGCTAAGAAATCTGCCTTATATAGTATACAAGTGTCAGATCCAAGGTTCAAATTTACCTTTTATGGCCAAATCCTGCGTGCTTAATATTTTATCCTGTTTAGTTTTATTGTTATTGATCTCGTTTTGCCTGGAAAGATAATGCTATCCAAAATTTTTGAATTTTACTTTCATCAGACTGAGTCTTTTCTTTTTAATTACTTTATCCTTCTTGATAATTTCAATTTTTAATTTTCCTAAATTAAGGAATTGTGACTCAAGTTTATATTATGAGGTTTTATATATTCTACTAAGTTCATTTTAGTTTGTTTTAAAAATATTCACTATATTGTTCTTCACTGAGTTGCTTTTGAATAAGTATTTAGTGTGATAAATCATGTCCTTTTCTTGGCCTAAAAAAATCAAAATGAATCAAGTCAAAAAAACAAGGAGTGCTAAAGGAAACTAGAACTCTGGTGGTTTGTGTGGTGTGAAATGCACACAGACTGAGGTGTGAATTCAGTGTCCTAAAAAGCATAGTGATGTGAAATAATAAAACATATATATAATATATAAACATATATGTATAATGATAGTATAATGAATTCCATATTGTTCAATTTTACCTGTTTTGAAATGTATGTAAATTTTAAGGATGTGTATAAAAAATTTTGAAAAAAAAAATTGCCAGGCAAAGAGGAAAGAAAACACAAAATCAGAGGGCCAAAATTAATTGGAATGTGAGAAATTTCAAATTTGAATGAAAAATCTGCCCATATCTTCTTTAGTCTCATGAATCCCATCTCTGGGATTTTCTAAAGGGGAAAAGAAACAAGAAAAGAAAAGAAGGGATCACATAGTTTGGCAATAAAGAGGCAGAATACTTGTAACTGGGTGGTAAGGTTTAAGAGCACATGCTTTATTGGAAGGACAGGTTGTGGAAATGGCTCTGGGGAGGCTCCACACAAGCAGCCCTGGCCTAGGTAAGTGACCCACCCCCCACCAGCATTCCCATCTGACAGCATCACTTCAATAGCCTGAAAATGACAGAAAATATCCATGCTCACTAAAGTCGCTTGCACTGTCATTTCATGCCCTTTTATAGTCTGCAACATACATAGAAACTTGCAAGTACACGCTGCACTAGGCAGCTAATTATTTCCTTCTTTTCCACTCCAGCCTTCTATCCATCTGTCTTCGCTACATATTTTAGAAGCACACAAATCAGTATGATTAAAATGTCCCTAAAAAAGCAGCTAATCTTCAAAGAAGCTAATAAGACATGACCTATTCCATGACAAGAAAAAAAAAAAAAAGGTGGTTCAAAAACAACTGAAATGTCAACGTGGCTTGAAAGAAACCAATTAGCAATACAGAGATAAAGAGGCTGTGCTTGTGATAAGCTTGATTAACCAAACAATGAAGTTGATTAGAAAAAATGTTATAAAATGTTCTGGTGTTGAAAGCTTATCTTAGATGAGTTGGAAAAAGCAAAGAAAAATCATTCTGAACCCTTTCCCAGTTTAGAAAGATTTTGTTTATCCTTCTTTGCTAGAGTTGGAGCCAACAGTTCTGATGGTTTGGATTTGCTTTTCATATTTCTAGTCGTTTGGGTATTTAAATCCACAAAGCTTTTCTGGGAGCACAGACAGCAGGCTGAGGAATGAAGTTTCTCCAAACAGAGAGAAAAGGCCTTTCACCTCTTGGACCAGTGTCCTCCAGACAGAGACGGGCAAAGAGGAGTCAGTAGACCCAGGACATCAAACCACCAAGGTCTCTGTCCCCAGGGTTTTCAAGTGCTCAGCTATCCACTAAGCTGCCAGGCTTGGTGCCAATTAACCCTTCCTACTCAGCATCTCAATACCATTTTATTAAAAAAAAAACAAAACACTCTAGAAGTTGAGGCAGTGAACAATGAAAGAGGGAGAAGGGAAATTCATATGGATAAAAGGCTCACAGAATTCTTGAAACTTGCTTAAGACAGTGCTTTTTATCTGGAAACCATTTTAGACTTGAAATAAATTGCATGTGTTCATCGACTGATTCACTTAACAAACTGATTCACTCTACAAACAGCTATACATGATGCGTGTTATAGGGAAAACAATCAGTTAGAATTGAATGGACCTGGACTGAATGCCTACCTTTGACAAGACTTTTTCTGAGCCCCTTTCCTCAGCTGTCAAATACCCTTTGAGGGTTTTTTGAAGGATTTGAAATAACGTGCATAACATGATTGGCACATGGTAAATATTTAATAAGGGGGGAAACTATAATTTTACTATTTTATGATTGACATTGCCTCTGTCAAACCACACAAGCCCCCTCCACATCCAGCTTCTTCGGCCTGCCGAGAAATTCACATCCCACCAGCATTTTATGAACGCATCTCAACTACAGGTGGTCTCAACCCCTGATCAAGACTTCTTCCTTGGCCAGTCTCCTCTGAAAACTCTTCTAGATTTGGTCTTGATCAAATCCTGCTAAGCCAATTTATGGAGACTTCCCACACTCTTGATAGCTGATCACCTTGGCTTGTGTTAGCAAGACTCCAGTTTATCAAGAACCTTCCTACCCTTGATGATTAATCAAGTATCTTTCATCCTCTGACCGATTCATTCCACTCATGGGCTATACATCCATTGTCTTTGTCATATTCTCAGTTGAGTTCAGTGTCTCCCCATCATTTGTGATAATCTCCAATGATGTCCTCCTTGCCATTTTAATATGTCAGAATAAGTTTTCTGTTAGACCTCTCAACCCTATGTGTCTGTTTCTGTCTGAATGGTACTGTCCATAAAAAACAGAAGAAGGTTGGCACGCCCTAGTGGAAGAGGGTCTGGGCATAGTCCATATACATCCCAAGGTCTCAGGTTCACATCCTGGGATGGGTGACAATGACCAAGATGAACAACTAAATAAAATAAATAAAAATGATTCTCCCTACATGCTGTTCCTTCCCACCTGCACCTTTCCTTTAAAGACAACAACAAAAATAGAAGATGAAACTTGGACACCCATAGAATAAGGACATGTTCACAGGGGGCCCCAGTTGATTCCCCAAGCCAGGTCACCACTAATCCGCATGTCATGCTGGGCAAACACCTAACCTCTGTGTAACCTGGAGCGGCAGAGTTGACCCCATGCAAAGCTCTGAAGGAAGTGTAGGGGGCTCCACTCCACACTCAGGCTGCACCCACATGTCCAGCCCCAAGCACTCAGAAAAACCACACTGCCACTCCTCCACAACAGACTTTGTCTAGGTGTGCCCTGGTGGTGGAGGGGTTAGGCACAGTCCACATACCTTCCCAAGGTCCCAGGTTCGGGGCCCAGGGCCCGTGTAAATAATCAAGATGAACAAATGAATAAAAGTGCTTTTTCCTCCTTTCTCTTCCTGCCTGTCTGCTTACCTTCATTTCTGTCTGTACCTTTTCTTAAAAAAAAAAAGTCTTTGTCTCTCCTTGGAGGCCTGCCTTTTCCTTCTCTTGATTAATTCCTCTGATTAAAACTCACACATCTTGCTCCCCCAGTCTCTGGGAGCCTTGCTGACTCATGAACAACTCTGATAGTGCCGCAGCTAGATGCGGACAACTGATACTGGTGCAGGTTCTTCCTCTCGCAGCCACATTTGCAGCGCATCCATGGTTCTCACTGAGAATTTTAGAGGCAGCAGAGGCCTCAGTGCTCACCTGTGTTTTCCTGATAATAACAATGATCTGGGGGACGCTTGCTAATCAAAAGCATCTCTCTTGGATATTGCAAACCTGGGTAAGGGCCCAGGAATGTGGGTTTTAAAGAAACCCTTGAAGGGATCCTTTTTCTTTTTCTTTTTTTAAGTTTTTCATCTTGATTGTTTCCTCAGTCCCGAATCTTGAACTGGGTACCTTGGCGTGTATGTGAACTGTTCCTCTGGTGAATTAACTTGCTAGGGCACAAAGGTATTCTTATCTCAAGGAAGATTGGGAGACACTGAAGTTCTTCCATAACCTAATCGTCTTAGAAGGGAAAACTGAGGCCTGCAGAGGAACCATGACTTGCCCATGACCTCTAGCTCCTCCCTGGCAGATCTAAGTCCAGGGTAAGGTTTGCTGACTCCTAGTGCAGTGGCTGTGTCCTTTGTAGCCTCTATTAAGGGAAGCAGGAGGCTCAGTCATTGGGAGTTTGGTACCATGTAGTCAGCAGGTGAGGAGTTCACTGCACCAGCAATCAATTCCCTGATAATTCCTTCTGGCCTCACTTGCAATCGAGACACAGGAAATTAGCAGTCCCATGGGATACAATGCTGCTTTTCCCTCCATTCTGTGTGTGGATGTTTCCTTGGATCAGGTGAGTAGGCTGCAATCTCTAGTGATCTTGACTTTGAACTAGAGCCACTTTATCCACCTAAGCCTGGTTTCGTGTGTAAAATAAGGTAACTGAACGAGAATAGAGTCTCAAAGCTTTTTCCAAGGAGAGTCTCCTGATGGGCCTGGAGCTGAGTGTGGGCTTAGAGAAAGAGAAGTTGGGCTGACACTGCTGAAGAAGAAAGAGGAAGAAAAGGAATCTGAGCAACTCTCAGTGGAAAGGGCAAGCAGAAAGAGGAGAGAAGACAGCTTCCTCCAGGGTGGGGTCCTCAAACCCAAGTACTGACAGACCTCTTCAAATTCTTCGAAAATTAAAGCAGCGTCCCAACTTTTATCATGCTTTTGCCGCTTAAATTTTATTATAGTTGTGCCCTGGTGGAGTAGTGGTTGTATCTGCTGTTTCCAACAGAGTGCAGTCCTGGATCCAGGGGAATAAACAAGATGCACAACTAAAATTAAAAAAAAAATGAAAATGCTTCTTCTTCCTCTCTCTTCCCCCTGCCTGCTTGCCAACATGCCTTCATTCCTGCCTGTACCTTTGCTTAAAAAAAAAAAAAAAAAGATTGTAATGCTATTTCAATATGTAAAACCATAAAACAATGTGTAAACTCCATATTTTTCTCCACATGTTTCTAGATAATTGTAGAACAAAATTTAAACAAATTTCACAAAACTATTAACATTTAAATTTTGTATATTAATTTAATGTGATAGAAGCTAAATTAATTGCCCACTGGGGACTCGTGGCAATGTTGGGGCTTGGGGCCATTCCCTGACCCCTCTGAGGTTTTTCATGGATTGGTCGAGCAAGCAAATGAACATCAGACAAATTTGTAGGGAAAGAAGACCCAATTCAATTACATACATATGGAGAAATTACATGACTGTCAATTCTAAAGTAAATACAGAACCAAGGCTTATATCTTGAGCTAAGGAATGAGACAGAAGCCTGGGGTGTGAAGGAGAGAGGAGGGGTCTTCACATGGAGAGGGCGTCACATAACAAGCCTTGCTTCTGTAAGTTGCCCTGCCTTGAGATAGGTTTCTCTGATGAAAAGATTATTTCTGGATATGATCTTATTTCTAGGTCATCTTTATTCCACCTCTATTTTCTAAGGTGATGGTACAGTTTCTCTCAAGACTTGCACATTTTGGAAAAAGTCTACCTAAACATATTTGGGGCTTGGAGATCAACCCTACAGTAGAAAAATGTTAGCTCAGATCTGTTTAAATATTTATTCTGATTCTATATTGTGAGTTTGAAAATACACAAATGCTTAAAAGCAGGAGTCTTAATACATCCCAGGATGGTTCAGGAGAAGCAAACCTTTTGCTTAAGAAATATTCTGTAAGTGAGTAACGCAGGGGTCATTTGATAACTCTACAAAGTTCTCTTTTTTTTTGAAAATATTAGTTGGCATTCAGTGAGCAACTAATCCAATTACTGTTGCACTCCAGAGCAGAACCATTCTTCCAGTTATATTTACTGCAAAGATTAAGGCTAATTGGACAGCTGAAAGCTGATCGTTTCAAAGTCTGAGACCACACAGTGTACCTGCTGGAAATGGGAACATAGATGTTTTGGGAAAGTTGGTTTTCAGCCTGACATGCCTATATTTTGTGTGCTCTGAGATGACTTAATTCTCCCACTACCTCTTTATATCCAGGCTGCTGTAAAAATCTTAGTGACAGATGACACCATGAAACTAACTGGATTTCACTTGGTATAAACTCAAAAATGAACACGAAGTGAAGAATAAACCCAAGATTTCTGAGGATATATGCTAGTCCTCAGTGTGATTATCCAGATCATTTAAAATATGCTTATAATAACTGGCACAGATTGTCATCATGATTAAAACCGAAATTAAAATTCTCAAAGGGGATTTGCAGATCCTTGAGAAAAGTCCAATTCTGAGAAAGGTGATTTGCTTTTAGGAAACCTGGGTCTAAATCCAGCTCTGTCACTAACTAGCTATGGAAGGTTAGAGAAGTGTCGATCCCTTGGGCATCTGTTTCCTCAGCTATAAAATAATCCTAAAGATCCCATTTACCTCAGACTCACTCTGCGTGTAAATGAGACGGTTGATCTCACGGTGCTTAAATGAACCTGAGAAGGCTCACACATGGAGAAGCAATCGCAATGGCAGGGACAAGTGTCTGGAGCTTAAACATATCCTGGCCAGTCCTCTCTGAGTAACCCTGGGACACACTAGCTGTTCTTGGCCCATCTAGTCATTCCCCTCCATGTTCCTTCTGAGCAAGCAAAGCTGGTGGTTACTGATTAGCCTCTTAAAGGGCCCAGTTTTCGCTCTCTACTGCCCTCTTCGGTGCGGAAATTGGCCTGGCAGCTAATGAAGACACAGCAAGAGAGGAAATTGTTGAGCAAGCCCAAAGATGTCCACCCTTTTAGAAGGGCACCTCTGCTCAACATTCCAGTTCTAGGCCCTCCTGGGGATCCCGCTGCCCCAACTTGGGCCTGGTTTACTGCAGGCCTTGGGTAAGTCCCTCTGTTCAGCTTTCAATATGCACAATTCTTTCTCCTTCCTTCTTAGTTGGTGTGGCTTAGATGAGATGGATTTTAGGGTTTTGAATCCCTAAAAAGTTTCCAGTGTCTACTGTCCTGCGGTGGAACAAAGTCTCATTACTACGTTGGTCACTGAGGCTATGAATACATACTTTGTTGTCGTAATTCCATATTAATGTCGCAAGACTGTTTTAATGTCTAATTCTATTTAATGATTACTGTTTGCGGTGCCCTTTTGAACATCCTTAAGGGTTGTAGAACTAAATAAGTCATGACTTCTTAAAAAATAGTTTCCGCTCTTGTTTGCTACAGCTTCATTATCCTTTAAACTAGAGAAGTAATTTCTGAATGAACCACACAGGACAAATGAGATGATCCAATGTTGCTAGGTTAGAAAATAGTTTAACTTTTATTTTTATATAGTACATTTAATTTCATTCTTCTTAAATACACTTTTTTTTACATTTTACAACATATATATGTATGTATATGCATGTATGTATGTATGTATTAGTGAACGAGTATAGGCCTATAATATATAAACATTCACAAACTGGGGAGGAATGTTAATTTTATTGTGTTTATTTATTTTGTTACTGAAGGGCTACACAGTCATAAACGTTTGTAGACCTCTATTCTAGATGAGTAGCCATCATCCTGACTGTGTGTTGAACTCAGTAAGAGTGTGACAGAAACACGGAGTATTTGATCGAATAATTAAAAAAAATAATATTATGCTCTAACCCCAGCCAAGAAATACAGGATTTGTGAAATTTAAAAAAGCACCCGGTGTTGTTTCTGAGGCAAATACCCCTCCCAAGAATCCCATTGTTCTCGGGACTGTAAGCCCACTGAGGGCAGACTGTATCTGTCTTGTTTGCTGTTGTATCTGTGAAGCCTAACACACTGCCTGACTCCGCTCTCTGAAAAATTTGTGCAAGGATGAATTACGAACAAATGAACAAGCTTGAGAGAGCCACTACTGACTCCCTCAGCCTTTGTTTTCATACTTAGTGTTTTTATATAATTGTCTTTCACAGAGACGAATCCATCATGTATAAAACTAAGTAGCTTATTTGATCACTTTTAGTAAAATTACTGAAGTGTTTTGACATGGTTTTGCATTTAGCATGTCCTATGATAAATTATACTATATAAAAAACCTCCCTACATAAAATTTTCTTCTATATATCCAACTATATGCATAGGTTAGAGTACCAGAGTGGGGTTTCTAACTCAGAGTAAGAACAGCTGCAACTATTGGGGCTGGGGGGCGGGCAGGGTGAGGTGCAAATGAACATTGTCCCCAGGAGTAGCAGACTCTTGGTTTTCAGGAGCAAGTGCTTAAAGGGATTTTGTGATCCAGTAGAATGGGAATCCTGAGTGGAGTTTTGCAGTATAGATAATCTGGCTGAGTTGTAGTTCCTATTCCTACCACTTGCTGGCTGTGACATTTACATTCTTGAAGTCTAATTTTCTTTACCAACATGTGAACATTCACTACCACGTGACAGGGCTGTTGCTTCTGTAGCACTGTAGGTGTTAGAGATCAAAGGATTGATTTTTATACTTGATATAGTTTCAAAGGAACAAGTCTTAGAGTCTCAGAGTGGTTATCATAAAGTGATGCCACTCCATCCCTCTTCTATTAAAATGTACTGTTCACTCACAGGTTGGGAGGCTAATTCCTTAGGTGTGGCCCAGGCAGTCCACAACTGCAGATTCATGCCCTAGAGAAGGTTCAGAGGTATTTAAAAACCCTGGTCACCTCAGAAATCTCAAGGGTGAGTCTTACTGCGTGTGAAAGATAGTGCTGCTGAAAGCTGACAAAAATGATGAGGGCAGCCTGAGCCCTGTTTTTCTCTTCAGGGTGTGCCAATAAAACCTGTCAGACAGGTTCCCATGGTGCCAAGCCTCTCTAAAGGGAAGCAGTTCTCCTCCCCTGCACTTCAAGGACTGCTGACTCCAGAAACCACCAACGCATGGTCCATTATTCTTTGGAATGTCTGGTTGGAGCCCAGGACCAAGGTGTGCTTTGTATCTATGGTATAGGGATTCGTTCTCAAATACTGGCGTGTGTAAGAGTGACCTGAGATGTTCAGAAAACATGCAGATTCCTGTGCTTCACTCCCTAGAGACTGATTCTGTAGGCTCAGAGCGGGGGCCCAGGAACCTGCATTTTCTTCAGTGATTCTGATGACAGGTTGCCTGAAAACCAGGTTCTGTGAAACATCCTAACAAACAGAGCCCTGGATAGGGAACCAGAGACTTGGGTTTGAGGTGAGATATTTCCACTTGTATGAGCCTCACCTTAGGAAAAGTCATTTCGCCTTCGTTTTCAAACTGTGTTTTCACAATGGGAGACAATATTCATTCATCATAATGCGGATTGCCCTGAAGAACTGGAAACTAGACAGGAAAAGCACCACTATAACTCAAAGCATGTGTTCGAAGTCCTGTAATTTTGCTTCTGTCTTTCACACTGAGATAACTGTGAAAAACTAGTTAACAGTGTATGCCCAACATAAGCCTCTGCCCTGAGATAAAGACGTGCTCTCCTGCATGTTCTGTCTGTTGTTGTGACAGAGCAAGGCTGGCCTCCCAGCAGGCAGTGTCTCCGGGGTTCCTGCGTGGCCATCCTTGTGCTTGGAGTGATGGCTGCCTTGCTCGGCCTTGGGATCACCTTTGGGATACCTGCAAAATCTGCAGGTATGTGTCTCCCTTGAGTGATGGATCTGTTGACAATTCACTCAGTCAACAACAGTTTATTTATCCCCCCTATATTTCCAAAATGGGTGAGTCTCCCATATGGGTGGTGATAGGGAGTTCACTGGTAATGGGTGGTTTTCACATGGTGTGTGCTAACATTGCTCTGGACATTTTACATATCTCCATTGCATTCTTTTCAACAATCTTTTAAGGCGGTTGTTATCCCATTATAAGCAGACGCACAGGGAGTTGAGGTGACTTGCCACACTTATATAGCTAATGAGGTGCCCTGGTGGAGTAGCAGTTATGAGTTATGTCGCCATCTCTGGCTGAGCATAGTCCATGAGTATCCCAAAGAGCTGGGTTTGCATCCTGGGGTTAGGAAAAAACCAAGATGAGTAACTAGATAAAATAGTAATAGCTTCTTCCTCTTCTCTCTTTCTGCCTGCCTGCCTACTCACATTCATTCCTACCTGCACCTTTCCTTAAAAAAAAAAAAAAATCTTGTAGCTAGTAAATCAACAAACCAGGCTTCCAATCCCTGTCTTCCCAGCTCTGAAGCTTACAGAAGACATGGTTTCTACCTGCAAAAATATTTATTTTTGCTGTATTAGGAAGACAGCAGTGAACAATTATGAGTATGTAATTCAATATTGTTAGATTGGATGGGGTATTAAATATTGTTAGTAATTCAGCCACAATCACAATGCCAAGCACCTCGTGAGTTAAGGAATACAAACTGTGCTGCTACCAGCAACTCCTGCAAGATGGACTTGCTGCAAGAACAGTGGCAAGCATCAACCCCACTAAGTGACACAGCACAAGCATTCGCTGTATGCCCGAGAGAGCTGCGTTATGACAGGAAATAGAGTGACTACAGTGGGCAGACTCAGTCAATTTACAGGATAATGTCTAAAATTACAAAAATTGTGTGGAGGTTTGAATGGGTTAAACCCAACTGCAGAGCTATGAGAATGCTGATTATTAAGAGACGGATGCATTTTGCACTGGGAGGAGACAAGAAGGGGCCAAGCGATCCAGTTCTAAACTTCATCTTGAGGACAAAATTTGAGTTGTGTTCACTCATTTGGCTGCAGTTGGTGTTTTGTTAGGGAAATAAGCTAGGGCTATTCAAAAATGTCCCTGAGGAGATATTTATACTCAATAGTTCTTCTGGATACTAAACAAGTAAATGAAAGAAAGAATGAATGAATGAATACTATCACATTATTTTGAGAGACACTTCTTTTTGAGTGGGTAGGTTCATTGCATTCGAATAATGATTTCAACGGAAGTAACTGTGTCCTGATGGATGAGGTTGCTACAGCAAATTATCTTTGTTTCACTTTAGCTAAGAAAATAATGGAAAGGCTACACAGAACTAATCCATGGCAGTGCCCAAACTAGAGTGCTGGCTGGTTAACTCTCTCCCAGTCACCTTCTATTCTTTCCCAGGCAGGAGGGAGTCCACAGTTACTTGCCCAAGGGCCAGTGGTACTGCAAGAAATGCAAACTAAGTAGGCCTGGAGAGTTTGGGGGAATGAGGAAAGGAGAAAGAAAAGGAAATACAGGGAAAGAACAATGGAAAGAAGCCAGAGGGGAAGGAGGACACATTGTTATAGGTAGGTTATTATATTTTAAAAACTGGATATTCATAATCAAGGATGTGCCAACATCTAGAATTTGTCTTACAAACCTTCCAGCTCCGCCGTATCAACAATGTAAAACAGTGGCGCATCAGCTAGGCTTCTTGTGCAAGGACCTCACTACTTGCCTGCCACCGTCCCTGCTTTGTGACGGCAAGCTGAACTGCAGTCAAGGCGAAGACGAGTCTGCTGCCTACTGTGGTGAGGTGGACAAATATTCTAAAATAAATCATCATCACCGACAACTAATAGTCAATATTCAGAATTGTAATTAAACCATTATTGTGCATGAAGTTTTCTATTAGAAATAGAGCCTTTGTCTAATCCAGGCCAGATGCCCGGCAGTCTCCCTCAAGACTTAATATTCAAGTGTTCCAACCAGAAGACTTGGACGTACATGGACAAGGTGTGTGACACAAGAAACGACTGTGGCGATTGTTCAGATGAATCAGGTAAAATTGAAAACATGAAGCTGATGTTTTACTGGGTTCTTCAAGGAGCTACTCTTAAACTACTTAATTAAGTAAATGAACTCATATTTAGGAAAACTTCCTTAGGCTATTTACAGTCAAGAGTAAGCAATTCCATTAATTTGCATATTTCAAGGAGGCAAATTGTCAGACTAAGAGTCAAATAAAGCCAGATTTACAAAGATTAGCAAAGGAAATAATGGGGAGGGACTTCTGTTCTCTGCTATCAAATTCCTTTTGGATTTCTTTGGAAGTTTTGGTAAAGATCAAATTGAGATCTGTGAAATGCTTTCTCCAGGATTTTTTGTGTTTATTGAAACTTTGGCATTTCCTAGCCCCTCCTCCCCCACGCCACACTGCTTTCCGCCGTGTGCTCTAAGGCGGCTTACTCTGCAGCAGCCCTGATCACTTTACAAGCTGGGTTATTCTAAAACCAGGGCTGTGCGTGCAATGTCAGTACCTCATGGTCTCAATCAGCACGTGAAAGACTTATCAGAAATGCAGCACACAAATGAAATCATTTCCTGCCTTTCCTTCGAGCATCCTGGAGAGGAGAAATGCTTGCTAGGAGTTGCACTGCCAATAAAACAATACTTCGACAATAAAAGGTTAAAAAGTATAAGCATCTCCTTTTTTTATTTAGTTGCCAACTAGCAAATACTGATACTCTTGCCTGCTTATTGAACACACAAACTCATATGAACCCTTCCTTATTTATGCAGCATGTCAGTATGTTTATTTTTAGACTTGATGGAGAGAGGTGTTACTCTTTTTTGGCTTTTCAAAGTACAAATTCTTTCACCCAAACATGTAGATTCTAATTAAACATCTGCAATTTTCCCCTTGGACAGTTTTCACTAATTTTTTTCAGATCCAAAGAGCTATTTTTTTTTTTCAACAGCATCTTTTCTAGTCCACCTTTGACAGTTATGGTTTTAAAAATAAATAAAATTGTCTAGTTTTACAGTGCCCAAAGTGTTCAGGCTGGAGATGTGATACTGTTTTCTTTGCTGACTGTGACTGCATTCCCAGAACTCGCTGCAAAAATGGCATTCAAGACTGTGCTGATTGGAGTGATGAAAATTTATGTGAATAGAAGACATTTCTAATCAGTTTTGAAACTGAAAACTAAAAACTATTTGTTTCCTTAAGAATTCTCTTCCCCCAAATAACATGTCTCTGATGAGGCGGGGTAGAGGGGTTATTAAAGGATGAATCCAATTCTATTATCATGGAGAAAAAAATTATCAGTAGAAACTTAAACCAGCCTTTAGTGACCTTCATCCCATTTCTAAACTTGTGTCTAAATTCTACAATGTAGCCTTCTGCCCCTTGAACCAGATTATGGGATGATACACTCACTTGTGCTCTACTTCAATTATCTCGACAAATAAAAAGTATTAATCCTAAAATTCTCAGATCAAAATGTCTCTTTATTCATGTAGTCCTGGCTCAGGTCCTGTGTAAAGCTAGCTTGTCTCAGGGTTAGTCTTAAAAGGAGTGGACAATGCTAACACAGTGTAAAGCCAAAAGAATACCAGATCAGAGCCATCTACTCCTCTAGACTTCAAGGGCCTCAGATTCTTTTTAGTAGGTACTGAGATCAAAGAGCAGAATCTCATCCTACCCCTCAAGGGACTGGGCGACCTGAAAAAAAATTTCACCTCTTGAAGAGGTTTTATCTGTACAATGTGGTTCTTTTAGGGAAGGGGGGTGTTATGCTAATCGACGAGATGATAGAAAACAAATGGTTCAATGCTTAACTTGTAATAGCAGTCACAGGACTTATGGGTGATTAAAGACAGATTTTAAGGACATAATACCATGGTATTATGTTCCAAAGTATCTGTGGTTCTGGTTTGAGGGAGAACTTTATTTCCCCAATCCTCACGGCTGTCAGACGTGACTATGCACATGACTTGTTCTGGCTGATGTGTCACTTCCCAACATAAATGTATTTAAGAGCCATCTCTTTTCAGTCCTGGGCCTGGCAGTGTTCCCATTAGAGGCTGCTCTGGAGTAGAGTCGAGTCCAGCCAGACTACAAATATCAAGTGTGACAAAGCTTTGTAGTAAATAAAATTTTTAGTCACTTTCTAACTTGCCTATCCTGGTATCAAAGATAGTAAAAACAAACAAACAAAAAACCCTTTATTACTCCATAGCCACCCACACACACTGGCTCACTTACATTACGGATAAAGTAACATTTCTAGAGGTTGTTGGGTAACCTGAGTATAGGTATAACAAGACCACCCTTAGTCAGCATCTGCTGCTAGAAGCAAGATGCCCTGGAATAGGTTGAGTCTGGGAATCTATTGTACTTCTCTATTTAGTTCCTTTTCTATAGAAACCTAGGATAAACAGCTATTCCGAGAGGCACTCTTTGCATACTACGCCAGTGTGTCAGTTAACTGACTCAGGATTGAGACAATATTTCATGCTAAAGCACAGCCAGCGGACCCACATTAGAGCTTAACAAAAATGTACGTCTCAGGTCCCACTGCAGACCTCCCAACCCCACTAGGTTAGCCATTCCACTGGTTTTGGTCAATTACAAACATAACATTTGTGGCTAAGAGCTTTAAGAGTCTGTAAGCCACCATCTCACTCTGCAAGGAAGCTGAGTGTCTCAGAGGTCTCCGCATTTGGGAGACAAGAAGGGAGTATGTAGCAAAGCCCAACTCAACTCACTATCTGGAAATATGTACTTGTTATCTAATTTCTATAAACAATGAGACTTTGGACTGTTACTGTCACAGTGTACTTCTTAACAGGACTAATATTCTCAAAAGACACAATGCTTAATATGTGCAAATAAGGTGCACCCCAGTGGAGTAGCTGCTTGGTCTGCACAGGTCCGCATGCCACAACGGGTAGGTAAAAACCAAGATGGACAACTAAGTAAATGCTGCTTCTCTCTTCCTGCTGGCCTGGCTCTCCGCTTGCCTCCACATTTCCTTTTATAAAAACCAAAATGTGCAAATAACTATACATCATTTATTGTAGTGGCTTTTTGATATAGCTGAAGAATACTTTCAAAAAGTCCAAGTCAGTATGAAAATCAATTGCCACTTGTTAATTTAAGTTGCTTCAGTACTGATAGCTAATACAATTTTTAAAATAGCCTTATACTGAGGGACTTTTCTGGGATGAGTGAATTGTTCAATATTCAAATTATGGCATTGGTTACATGTACTAGATGAATTTTTTTTTTTTTATAAATGTATACACAGGTCAATTTTACAATGTTAATTCAAAAAGTATTTTTAAAGAGAATTGGCCCTATTTAAAGTGTTATCACTGAAGGAAAAACAAGGTGACATTCCTATGACAACACTACCTTTCTAGGTATCTTACATAGGAGGAGCTAGATTGTTTTCGCATTTTTGAAATAACCTTGGAGCCTAAAATGGAGTTACCAGTCCCTACTTCCTAGATTGAGGATCAAATGAGAGAAAATCAAGTGCAATAACATAACTCTCAGTATATGCTTATAACAGAGATGTCACAGAGAAAAAACCCTTCGCTCACCCAACCACCAAGGATCTTCTATTCATTCTCATGATGACAACTATCACATAAACCACGGAAACCCTGAGGACTGCTGGAGAAAATGTTTTCAAACATGAGAACTTATTGCCACCTTTGTTACATTATACTGCCATTTAAAATCTTTAATCAAATTCCATCAAAGATTATCAGCCATATTACATGTCATGATTAGCTTTTTATAAACAATGTTGCTTTCTGCATACAAATCAGTGTCAGTGAAATAAAAAATAAAACTGTATACTAGGCAAAGAACTTTATTAACCTTTGTTCAAACTTTATTCCCAGGCTTCTTCAGCTTAATTAGCTGCAAAGAATGAATTGTGTATAAGCAAAAACTGAAAAGAGCTGCAGTGTCCAAGGGGCTTGAGCTTAAAAATATTAGAGACCTAGATTTTATCAGATCCATAAACAAAATTTTAAAAAGCAGTCATAATATAAAATAGCAGCTCCCAGTAACTTCCGCAAGTTTTATCTTCTTCAAAAGTTGACTCAATTCAGTTTGCTTCATTCTTGGAAGCCTCATCAAAATTCTCCACAAGATCTAAGGAAAGAGGACAAGTGCTTGTCAGGAAAAAAGTGAAACTTGCAACAAGATCTTTAAGGGCAATAGGAGATGCTTTCAAAATAGGGCCTCTAGTCAGCTGAGGATATAAGTGTGAAACTGTTTATTTCCAAAACAACCACTGCTATCCATTTGGTAAATTTTTAAGTATATGCTTTTGCATATAGTTAAAAGGGGAAAGGAAAATCAAGAATTTGCAGATAATATAAATATCTTGTTTAAACAATTTGTATATACTCTCCCTATCCACGTCCCAAGAACTAAAATTAAGCAACATAATATACTAGCCAATGTGGGGGGAATCCATTACACACAATTTTGACATTTTCCTGGATTCCTAAGGACACCTCTATACAAAACAGAAATCTTTGAGCCTAGTGATTCTACTGTTCAATAATTATGTTTTACAACAAAATAAACTATTAATAGCTAAGACAGAAAAATACCTCATGATTGCCGAAGTAATCTTTTTGATGATTCTAGAATGGTTGTATCACAAGATATATAAACAATTTCTCCATACCTTTTCATAAATTTATGAATTTCAAAGTTGGAAACAAGGGTCATTTGTGTTTAGAAAAGTTATTATCTTTAGGTCATAACATACTCATATATTCAATATTTCAGGTTAGATACCTCCACCTTCTTAGATCCCAAAGAGAAACAACTACAAATAACTCCAGTCAAATAATACTAATATTTCTCATTCTAAGTGAGGTTGGTTCATGTCTCCTTTTCCTCCTTTCCCTCATAATCCACCCCAAGGTAGTTTTTCCTACAGTATAAAGATTCTTTATTCTCCCTTGCTAAAGTCCTCTGTTTTAGCCATAAGTAAAGGTCCTACCTGGAACTTCATCATCATCATCCTCTCCGGTAGCAAGTGGTGCTTTTCCATCCACAGCTGTGAAAAATCAAAGTCAATGTTACACACTTGTCCCAACCAAATTCTATAACCATTCTTTCACATTCCTCTGGCCCACCATAGCTCCTGAGGTAGTATGAGAACAAGGGAGCCCCAAGATACAGGTGAATCCATATACTGAGTTACGGTAAGATTTATTTTGGGAGGCAAAGAGAGGCTCTCTTCTCAAATACTCTATTTTTGTTCATGGCATAAGAGACGTTTAACAAACCTTCACTGAAACAAAAGATTAATGTCTTTGACAAGCATCCACTTTCCTTTTACGTAAGTTAACAAAACTTGAGAGCCAATACCTTACAGATTATATTTTCAGGAGCTACTTCAAGTCTACTTCAGCTCTGAAAGCCTAATAGGACTTTGTAGAATCTTTTATGCCTCTTAATGTTATTGAAGCAGAGTAAATGAACACTTAAATAACAGGCTATATCAGAATCCTATTTTACTTCTACATTTCCATTCTTCAGAATCTACATACAATAGCTGCATATTCTGATGTACACTCATTCATCTGCATATCTGCCCTCAAAAGCCTTATCAATCTATAATTTAAAACATTAGAAGTGTCAAGTCAGTTCTTAAGGACTAGATACAAGACATATCATTCATCATATATATTTCTGAATCAATCCTGGGCATGTTACCAAAATTAGCATCCCAAACTTATAAAGATACTCATTTCTACACTGCACCCTGAGATCTTAGAAATCTATTAATAAATCGATAATCCCAGCAAAACCACCACCAAGAAACTCACATTGTTTGGGCAGAGCTTCAGCCAGTCTCCTTAAACTAGTCAGACTGTCTGCACCAAGCTGGTTTAAGATGCTGGGTAGCATTTCTGTCAGCTGCTTTGTCTCAGCATGACCTGTAATGGTGAAAGTGTTCGCTGCCAGAGATGCTTGAACTTTAGGGTTGTTAAAGTGGATCACTGTTCCTTGGTTTGTGAACATATTCACCTGTTAAAAAAAATTAAAATGAACAATGCTACAATTCCTTTAAAATCAAACTTTAAGTAGAAATGGAAGTTTGGCTAACTAATATAGCATTTCTTTAAACAGATAAAATTTTGCCTGGAATAAAAAGTACAATCTACTCATTTTCAGAATCAGCAATCTCCCTTATAGTTATTAATAAAGTAGAAACATAGCTTAGAGGGTTATGAAATGCTCCACTGGCAGTAAAAAAAAAAAAAAAAAAAAAGGCATTTAATACATGAATACATTAACTTCCCCCAGTCCCCGGCTTAAAAGTTGAACCTGTTTTACAAAGAAAATTTGACACTCACCTCTTCAATACCAGAGATATTATTTACCCCTAACTTCTTTAAGGAGAACTGAAGTTTTTTATCATCTGCTGTAGCTGTTCTATGAACCACCTTCTTCTTTCTGCGAGCAGTTCCCTAAAGTAGGGAGAAAAGGTAAGAACACACACATTTATGACATAAAAATACATTTTCAAATAAAAAGTTTCTAATTCCTTTCGGATCGTTGGATCTGCATTAAGAAATTAGCATAACTACAAACGTGAATGCCGTGAGTACACAAGTTAAGGCAATGACAGAAACCAAGAAGTAAAGGAAAGGGATTAATTATAAATCTGTAACCTCTAAAGTTTCTAATATTGTCAGATATGAAGGAACAATCTTTTCAAAGTCCTAGTTTTCAAATTATCTACTCTAGATGTGATCAGAGAGGTATCATGTGTCAACCTAAATTAAACCTCACTTAGGAAATCCATGTCTAGTACTAACCTCTTGCTTTTATAGCAAAAAGAAATCAACACCCATTTCTAACATCCAAAGACAAGAAGAAAATGAGACAATCAAATGAGTCTGCACACTGATTTCTATAGCACCCAAGACAAAACCTGAAGTTCTTATCTTAACCTTCAAGGCCCCTATATGATGTCCTGCCCTTACAACACTGCTCTTGACCACACTCCTACCACATGTGTATACGTGTCTTGGGGAAATTAAACTTTCTTGCTGTTCTTGAAATAAGCCAAACCGGAGCCTGCGCATATACTATAAACTGTTGCTCTCTTCTCCTAACACCTGCATGACGCCTGCTCCTGCTCTCAACCAGATCGCTGTTCTGAAGTCACCACGCCACAGTGGCTGTTCCCAACTACCCGATGCAAAATAGAACTCCCACACTCATCATTTTCTAGCTATCAAGGTTTATTCTTCACAGCACTTACGACTATAAAATATATTTTATCATCTATCTCCTCTCGCCAGTATACAAATTCCCTGAGGACTTCTATTATTTAAATTCACCACCGAGAACAGTATCTGATTCATTAAAGGCACTTTATGCTCTGAGGAAAAAACATATGCTTCAGAAAAACTTGTCTCTCATGCATATATGTCAAATCTCTAATCTCCCCCTTCTCAAACATTCAAAACCAGGCAAATGTGACTACTTACTTTTTGCTTAAAACTCACTTAAGATTTTTTTCTGACACAGACTAAGTCCTGTATGTGGCACTTAGGGCTCTTCATAGAAAGGCTACCACCCACTTACCTTAACATCCTCTAACCTCCACACCAATTCCTACTCATCCTTTAAAATCCTATTCAATCTATTACTTCTTTTGTGCCTTCCCTAAATCTGCAATTACTGCCAAATCATTCCCCTCACTAAATTTTTATAAATGCTTTTATTGCACTGAGATTTTTACAAAAAGATGCCTATGTCCCCTACTGGCCTTAAAGCACTGAAAAGAACTTTAAACTGCTTACATTTCATATTCTCAGGATTCAACATTATAGTATAGGTTTAAATAAATCAGTTTAATTGAAGAAAATAGTAATAGTTACAAAAAAACCATTGGTTATCAACACCCCCTCCCAATCTTTAGGAATAAATCTGACTTTGAAGTGGTCATAGAGAACCTGATTTCTTTTAGAAAATCTTCTCTAAAGACTTTTTAAGGTACCATGGGATTCCAAGAACAAACCAGCACAAACTTCAAGAGGTTCCACACTTCACATACAGAGTTCAACTTTCACTGAAATAATTATGTCAATAATGATCTAAAAATGATCTGATTCGATATTAGAAAAAAAAGGGGGGGGGAGGCTTTAACTAAAACTACCCAACACTTTTAGTTGCTTTAAATTCTCTAAAGCAAAACTAACCTAAATTTCATATTCCATAACATGCAGGCTTTTATAAAGGACAAAAATGTTTACAATGACAACAAAAATACTTTCTATCTTCAAAAGTTTAATCCTACCTCCGTTTTAAGAATCTTAGAAAACCTCACTGTTTCTTTCCCCTAAAATAATCTCACTCACAAGTTAGACTAGTGATCAGAGTAACAATAAAATGGCACACAACCACATTATTCAAATCATTCTGTCTAAAACCTGTACTAACAAGAATGACAGTTAAAAACACTAATGTAAGAGCATCCAAACAATGACCCAAAGAATTTGATGAGTTTTTCTGGAACTTAAAAAGCCACATCTAGCCTATAACAATTACTAAAAAGGGTAAGAAACATCTACTGTTAGTGGGTAGGAAGACTACTAGCTTCAAGAAAAAAAAAAAAAATTCTGGCCATGCCCTTGAAGCTGGTATAAAGCAAACCATAAACAGCCCAAGGATCCAGTTCAAGAGCTGGGGTCAGGTGAAAAACCAAAATGAACAACTAAATAAAGATGTTTTTTCCTCCCATTCCTTCCTTCTCTAAAAAAGAAAAAGAAAAAGAAAGAGAAAAATTCAGGATACATTCACGGCTGGCAAAGCACAGTCATTTAAAAGATGAACATCTTATTAAGTACAACCTTTGGCTATTTCACAATAGACTTCAACTGAAGGTAAATCCTTAAAGTTGGGAAAAATACATAATAAACTTGTACCATGGAAGCTTTACAAGTTTTAGCAAGTAAAGACATGTTCTATTCCAGAAGGCTACCACACCTTGTTAAACACTAGGAATGTGCTAGCACAATACAAAATACAACCAAGCAGACCTCTCTCTAGAGTGAACTTCCAATCTAAGTAAATTACTTAGAGGACAAACTAAAAACCGAAAAGTTCAAAAAGATCTCCCTGGAAGGAGATCATTATCTACCAGGAAAAACCAATTAACTAAAAACTTACCATTTAAAAACCTACCAATCACTCTTATTCCCTCAGTTTTAGCATAGTAACAAAGTCAAATGGAAAGACACCTGCACAGGTAATAATTCCAAATCCCTAGCCACTGCTTTTAAATTCCTAAAACACCCATAAGACACCATTATCCTAGAAAACACACAACTACTCTGGGTTGCATTTAGCTAAGCAAGCATTACAGAGGCCTTAATTTATAGACGATACAAACTTCAAAGTACAATCATCCATAAGTTTTAAAGTACTTATGAAAAGACAGGTGAAACTTTGAAATTCACAGTTGTTACCTAATTTAAAAAAAAAAAAAAAAAATCAAGGACCTACTGTACACAACTTAGGCCAAAGCAATAAGCTAACTGAAATGGCATTTTCTTACTACAGGAATGTTTGCTCTAAAAACACTGTAACGATGAAAATACACATTTACATAAAGCAATATATGTAAAGCACTCTTTTCAATATGAGTCCCTTGTTTTTTTTTGTTAATATACAACCATCACATCTCACTGATACCGCTCTTTTAACCCCACCTCCCTCACTCCCAGATTCGTTAGCTCTGTGAAGTGCCCTCTATAGACAGTATGACAAACTATCAGAAATGAAAAGGAAAAAAAACTAAACCTTAAAAAAAATAAAAATAAAAAACAAACAAACCTTCCAATGTTTAAAACTTACTTTCCCACCAATGCGCACTTGTGCCTGCAGTTTGGCGAGTTTCTCCTGGTTCATGATCGTTTCTTTCATCTAGAAAAACAGGAAACCCTCAGCGAGAAAGAGTCTCGTTCACTCTAGCACTTCACGCGCTGTTATTTCCCAAAACCCTAGGAGAATATAAATAACCTACGCAGGCCGAGGCCTGGATCCCACATCCACCCCGCAAAGCTCCCAAATTCGGTTTCAAGGGAAGCCAACGAATACCCGCTTTTCCAATATAGCCCCCCACCCCAAACCCCTCTCTTAACAAGCCCAGAAAAGGGGCTCTAACCCATGCCTAAGGGCACCCCCTCCCCCCGGCCCCCGGCCCCGGCCTGGCCTCGGCCTAGCCAGGGCCTGCCCGGCCCCTCCACTCTCCGCAAGCCTCGCGGTACCTGAGGCTCCTGTCCTCGGGTTCCGCCGCGAGGTGGAGGAAGAGACGGCGTCGCCTCGCCCCCAGGGCAGCCGCCCCTGGCTCGCCCTCGCCCCCGAGAGTCAGCCTGAGTGGGTGCGCCTGTCCGTCGCATCGCCTTCCTGTCCTCAGCCCGGTCCCTCCCTATCTCGCTCCTTCCGGGCACTTCCCGCCCCCGTTCCCGTCCTCCTCCCACGCCGGCGTCCAGAGACTTTTTGTACCTTGTTGGAGCGGAAATGGGACCGCGCGGGGAACTAGGGTTGGCGCTCAGGGGGTCTCAGGCAGACCAGCTGAGATTAGGCACACACACGCGGGAACGCAAGATGGCAGCTAAAGGGAGATCGGAAGTGACGAAACACCACTTCCTCCAAAAGTCAGGAAACAGCCGTGCGCACAGCGTCTCACTGCGCACGTGCGGCTTTGAGCGTGAGGGGTGTGCGGCGCTGTACTCCGCTGTTCCAGCGCGGAGCGGTCGAGATCGTGCGACCATCGCTGGTCGGAGACACGGAGAGTGGCCCTAAGAAAGTTCGTAGGGACGTCCGAAAGCACAGTTCTTTGTAGTTAGGATTTAAGTCGTCCCGTCCTCATCGTGTCCCGATCCCGGACTGGGTCACTCAGAAAAAAGGGCCTTTTCACTTTTGCGGAAACGCGTGGGGCGTCCAGCGAGCACTCACTTTTTTAGCCACTCTCTGCTGTCTGGATGGTGTACATTGGAGGGAATCATCTGAATGTTTAAAAGTTTCTCTCTCAGTCCTAATGAACCTTTACCAAGAAAGTTTGTCAAAAACAGTGAGGTTAATTTTGTTGTCCAAGGTTTGGTGGTTTGGTTAAGAATTTCTGGGGAGCGAGTTAAGAACGGCTCGCAGCCGGTGTTCAAGCGAGATTCAGGTGGGCTGGGGAGAGGACTCTGCATTTCAGCCAGCGTAGCAGGTGTTTAACCGCCCTAGATACTTGTTGGCGATTACCTTATCTCGTTTCTTCACACAAAATGTTGATTCTTTTATCGGTTGGCATGGATTTGTCAATGAGAAGATGTGATATTAACGATTAGTTGGAAAAACTTGACCTTTCTTGAGTAATTCAATGAAGAGAAAATTTGTGCCCGGTGTGTTTGGTTTAAACGCTAAACTTTCACTTTGTTTTAAAATTTTCTTAAATGCCTAGGACAAGCTTAAGATGATAACATAAATCGACCGATATTAAAAATAAACCAAAACGCTCTCCGATCAGACTTTTTTGTGAAAGGTTTTGCATATTTTAAAAATGAATCTGAAATCTTAACTAAAGAAAATGCAGTTAAATGATACAGCAAGGAAACTTGTGTAGGTGCAGATTCTAATTAAAATCAATCTTTTTTGAATATGTTTCACTTGTAAATTTGTTAGAAGTGTTTTTTCTCAAAAAGAAACTTGCTGCTATTAAATAAGTTTTTACAGAAAAGGGTGTTTGTACAGTTAGGCTCTGTGTGTGACTGTCCTAACCATCTGTGGCAGCACTATTCAGCGCTATAGAAATGCTACAACACATAGAAATACTCCCCTTTTCGAAAGTGTATCTTTACTCTGGAACGTTTTTTCCCCCTTCATCTTATACTGGGAAGAATCTGAACCGTCTTCGTTAGGTGATGCTTTCTGAGCATCTACATAAACACAAGTTTCTGTTATGTAACCTGTCACCTGAACCACATTTTACATATCATTTTAAGGGGATGTTCTGAGTTATTTTAAGTTTTCTTGTGACCCCCACTTTTCTTTCTGTTCCTTTGTAATTTTTAAGACTTGTACTAGGCAGAAAATCATGACTGATTCCCTCGTAAAAAAATTGTGATTTTTGCCTCCTTTGGTGGCTTCTGCTTAGTTTGTGAATGGTAAGGAAATTCTGATTCTGCTGTTTATATACCAGCCTTTGAAAAAATAATTGAAGGGAATTTTATTTATTTTTTTGAAGAAATAACTCAGGGATGGCAAAAAAAAAAAAAAAAAAAAAAAAAAGTAACCAACATGCTGCCGTTTCTTATATTCTCCTAATTTCTATGGCAAATATGGATTACTGGTTCTCACACTTTACTGGTGAACTTGATTAAGTCTAAGAATTATTTACTCAGCACTTAACATAGCCTCTGTCAATAGAATAGGCTAGAAAGGAGAAAACTACCCTTCTGGGTTTAGATTTATGATCTAGTCATAGTCCATGAATTGTTTTCACTGCTCTTGGGCTTGAGTCTGCTTCCGCAAGAGTTAAAATAATTATATTAATTTCTTAAAAGCCTCATTCTGACCCCCAAGAGGCCTTGGGAATCACTGTGGATAAATGTTTTCATGCCGTTAGTGCTTCACGATCTGACATTTGACTGATAGCCATAGGGTTTTAACAAACTTTTAACAATTCTAAGCATTCAACTCTCCTCCACCTTTGTCAGGTTAAAGTCTATACCTCATTTACCTCTCAGTTTAAATGTCTCAGGAAAAAAAAAAAAGAGAGAGAGAGAAATGTCTTAGGAAAATTTTCTCTGATGCCTTCAACTTCATTAAATTATATCCATCATTATTATTTTTGCTGTGGTATTTTACTGAATACAGAACGATAGATGGGTAATTTTTTTGAGTTATGGAGAATTGAATTCTAAGTTTAATAACAATTTCCCACTAAGTTAATATCATGAATTTTGGCTCTTTGATTACTGAATTTCACAGAAATCTTATGAGGTAGGTACTTGCCATATTACTAGTGAAGGAATTTAGACTTAGAAGATTAAAGGTGTGAAATGAGACACAAACAACCCTATCTTTCCTCCACCAAATTATCCATAATTATCTGAGCCTCTATATATTGCCTTCCCTCCTGTTACATATGGAAGAAATATTCTCTCAGGCTCTTATTTATTGTTATCATTTTGCCCCTATAATCTCTATTTTCCCCCTTTCAACCGTTCTGCCAGAACACTAATATACCTTAGTATCAGGTATCTTAAAAGAGAACAATGAAAACCAAACTTCCCTTGACTTCTGTACCCCAGCCACTGTTTAACTTTGGTGCTTCCTTTATAGCAAATCTCTCCAAAAATTTATGTAATCCTCCAAGTTCATAAACCCAATATGTAAATTCTCAGTTCTCATCTCAACCTTTATTTAGGTAGCATTTGACACACTTAGCCTCTTGGACATTTTAAACTGTTCTGTTCTCTGTGCTTCCAGAGCATCTCACTTCCTGGTTTCCTCTTACCTTACTGGCATCTTCTCAGTCTTCTTTGTTTCATCTTTTTTTTTCTGACTTGTAAATATTACAGTTGCTCATTTTTTAGTCCTGTGTTCATTTTTGTCTGTGCCCTCTAAGTGGTTTCATCCAATCCATGACTATATTACCTTAATTTTGATGAGTCCCAATTTTTATAATTCCCGCCGTAACTTGAAATACCACAGTATTCTTTTTATATTATTATGGAAAACTTGCACATAGAAATAAAAAGAATTGAAATGAAACTCCACAGGTCCTTCATCCAGACCACCAGTCAATACATAGACTCAATATTCTTTTTCTTTTTCTTTTTTAAAGGCAAGATGCATGCAGGAATGAAGGTGAGCAGATAGGAAGAGAGAGGAGGAAGAAGCACTTTCATTTTTATTTAGTTGTTCACATTTGTTATTTGTCCCAGACCCAGGGCATAAACATGGGTCCTTGGGATGTGCTGACCTAACTGCTATTCCACCAGGGCACGCCTCAATATTCTTAATAGATGGCAGAATGATTACCCTTTTTTTTTTCACTTTTGAAGTTGACATATTGGCAGACCTTTATTCCATATACATTTTAGTTTTTGTTAATTATTTTAAAATTTTGATTGAGATTGTGCATATTAAATTGGGAAGATTATTGTATGAATCTTCATTCCATTTCAGGAACTACTTCTGGCTCTTTAAAATATATAGGGAATTGGTGCTTCAAAAATTGTACAAAGAACTGGGGGAATGGGCTGTAGCCAGGGTCATTAGCAGTGAGTCCCGGGAAAATACTGGATTGTCAGGGGAATTGCCTCTATCTCCCTCCACCCATGGGGACTTTGGAGAGTCAAGGCCTCATAGCTGGAATTATTAATGTTAAAAATACCACTGTAGCTATAATTCAGAAATAGAAAAGACACTGTAGGAACAAGTACTTAGCAACAAACTAATGACTTCTAGAAAGCTGCTCAGAAAATAGGAATACAGTGTTTTCTCATTTACTGTCTTTGATAGGTTCTTGAAAACTGCCACTGTCTGCAGAATGTTGTATAATGAAAACATATTCTCAAATAATATCATTTCATTCAACATCTGCTGGAATTGTTTTTTTCTCATCAACATTACAATGAAATGACCTTGAAGGAAAGGTTGCTGCTGTATCATCACCAGCATGCTTGCCCTGCCCAGAAACAAAGCAGCCTGAAGAAGGCTTTTACCTTACGTCCATGTTCTTAAAAAAAAAGGAAAGGTGCAGGCAGGAATGAAAGTGAGCAGAGGCAGGCAGGCAGGTAGGAAGATAGAGGAAGAAGTGTTTTATTTATTTTATTTAGTTGTTCTTGCTTGTTCCCTGGACCATGGGTCTTGAATAGGGGACTTTGGAATGTATGTGGACTATGCCTGGTAAATTCAACCACTAGGTTACCAGGGCTCCCCATTCACATACTGAATCTTCCCTTATAGGTACTGAATCGGCAGAAATCGCTAATCTCTAGAACCCTGACTGCAAGGCTATCTGGGAAATTTTTTTTTTTAACTTTTCAAGATTTATTATACAGGGAGGCAACTTTGAAGGGATGCTGAGTACCAGTCTATCTAATCCATCCAAATTTTCACATCCATGAATATAGCACATCTATTTTTTCAAATATTTATTTTAATAGAGAAAATTTTCTGAAGATCTCATGTGTTCTGTGTTTGTTGGATTCCCACATACAGTCTTTATTATTTCTCCTGTTTTAAATACTACAGATATCTGCTCCTTGTCTATTAAATTTGTCTGAAATACTCTGTTGAACAGAAATACATTGTGTTTTGACCCCAAGGGGATCCAAACATTAATTTACAGAAAATACAATTTACAGAAAAACATGTTAACTTATGTCACAGGATCTGAATTAACAAATTCAGATTACAAGAAATGACAAGATAGTCTAGTTTTTGAACAAATAAATTTGGAGAAGAAGAAAAGGTAAAGGAAGAATCTTTAGATTACAAAGGAACCCAAGAGATATAGTCAAAAAACAAAAAATAAAACCCAGAGGAAAACAGGCAAAAGTGGGGGTGCTTGCTTAGGTGGTAAAACTGAAAAGAAAGTGATTATCATAAACATCAGGTTAGTAATTATTTGGGGGGCAAGGGGAGAAAGAAGTTTGTAATTGGGAGGAGGCTCACAGAAGGCTGATAGGATGAGCAGGGGTCTGCCTTTTTAAAAAGAATTTTTTTTAGTGCAGTAACTTTGCTTTACAACACTATGTAAGTTTTAGGTGTGTAGGTTCACTATAAAGTAGGTAGGCAGGCAGGAAGAGACCTTTATAATTTTTTAATTTTTTTTTAGTTATTCACACTGGTTGTTGTCCCCCAGTCCTGGGACTCGAACCCAGGGTTACGTGGCCTGTGCTTCTTGGGAGGCTATTGACCAAACCGCTATTCCACCAGGGTGCGCCGAATTATATAATTTTTATGGACAAGATTTTGCCAGATAAGTTTCGGGAATATTTTGTCTGAAGCCAATTCTGAAAATAATGGGATATTGTGAAAAGCATATATGTTGTGTTTATTTACAATCATTAGAAAGTTAAGGGGTATTTTCTTCCAGTACCATTGGTACAAGCAGTTTTCTTTTTCCATTGGTATTGCTTAAAATTTCTATTTTAAATCTTCTAGCCACCACTAATTTAAGACAACTAAATTATTTTTCTTTGCTCTCCCTGCCTCCCAGCTGTCTGCCTGCCTTTCTTCCTACCTGCCTTCCTTCCTTTTTAAAAAATAAAACACAAAATCCTTAGAGTGATTAGTATCTCTTATATGCTAATGAGATGACTAGTGACTGGGTACCCCTAAATAGCTACAAGATGGAGCAGTTCACCCAAAATGTGACAAGATTAAAGGGTTGAGGGGTGGAAATTTCAGTCTGGTCCCTCACTCTACCCCCAAACTTCGTGAAGGGAAAAGGCCTAGAAGTTGAGATCAATCACCAGTGGCCAATAATATAATGAATCCTGCCTATGTAATAAAACCCCATAAAGTCCTGAAGCATCAGGGTTTGGAGAGTTTGCAAGTTGGTGAACATATCAGGGTGCTGGCAGGGTAAGAAATCCAGAGTGGGCATGGAAGCTGCACAAACCCTTGCTTCCTATACCTTGCCTCTCGCATCTCTTAGATTTGGTTGGTCCTGGGTTGTGTCCTTCATAGTAAACTGCCAGACAAGAGTGTTTTCTTGGGTTCTGTGAGCGCTTCTAGCAAATTATTGAACGTAGGTAGGGGGATGCTGGGAACCCTCAGTTGATAGCAAGTCAGTGAGAAGCAATGGTGGTGTTGACTCTTAATGCTAGCTCCGGGCAGACGGGGTCATCATTGAACTGAATTATTGGACACTCATAATGGTGAGTTGGTGTCCAGAGAGTTAGAAAATTGGTTGTTGGTATAGTGGGAAAAAACACTCAAATGGGTACCTTTGTGGGAGAGGAGAATGGAAGTGAGGATCAGGAAAGAGGAACAATAAGAGACAAGGCCTTTCATAACTGAAGCTGACAAATGTAGTGATAATGGCTAATGCTTCTGTAGTCTTCACATTAGCATTACTTTAGTGCTTTGCATGTATTAACTCATTGGATCCTTTGAAGAGGTTAAGTAATTTACCCAAGGCCAGAGTCCTGGGAAGAGGCAAAGCTGAAATCTGAGCAGACAGGGAGGCTGCTCCACAATCTGTGCCCATTACCATTATACTCTGCTACCAACTGCTAACGAATATGATATCTCAGCTTTGCACCCAATACCCAGTAAGAAATTATCAACTGCTCGTTATCTCTATCTACATTACTTGCAGACATTCTCAAATATACTGTATCTAAGCCAAAACAATATTTTTCATATCACATTTTATTAGTCCTACCTCCAAAATATATCCCAACTTTAATCACTGACTGTATTTACTGATGTCACCCCAAACCAAACCACATTCATCACTCACCTGGGCTATTCTAACAGCCAAACTTACCTCCCTGCTCCTGTGTTGCCCCCTGCTGTTCATGCCTGATGCTGCAGGCTTTGTGGACACGGTGTTAACGCTGCTCATAGCATTTCCAATGGCTGCCCATTGCGTTTAGAAAATCTAGACTCCTTAATATGATGCACAAAACCACATTTAATATGCCCTTGATTACTCTCAAGGTTTTTATCACTCCTCCCCTAGGTTTTGAACATCTTACAGAACTCACAAATAATGACAAAAAATTTCCTTGATGTCATTTTTATTTTGAAAATATGAGAATTGGGTTGAAATAGCAACAATGATAAATGTATCTCAGTCTGAGGGCAGTACTTACATGAAACAATATGTGAACCAACTATGCCCCAGCCCCAGTTTTCTCCACATTTTAGTAAATTCACCTAGACAATGACCACCAGTCACCAAAGAACTGAAGGATTCATGGGAAAAAAGGTGAAAGGTAGAAAAACAGGAAGGACTGTCACAGGGGGAAAGAAGAAAGGATGAAGAGGATACACCACTAACTTTCATGGGTGACAGTTTGGATTTATTCACTTAATATAGAATTCAGATATTAGAATTTCCTAAATGATAAGAGTAAGAGAACTATCTTTTTTTCTTTTTCTTTTCTTTTTTCTTTTCTCTCCTTGGGAGGAAGGCGAGCAGGCAGGAATGAAGTCATGTAGGCAGCAGGCAGGAATCAAGAGGAGGAAGATGTATTTATTTAGTTTTCAGTTGTCTACCCCCAGCAGCCCTCCCCTCCAGGCATGGGTTTAACACCTCAGCCACCAGGGCATGCCAAGTTTTCGATATTAGCAAGACCATTTTTCCCTTGCTACATAAAGATTATATAGCATAAATTAATATAAAGTTAATCACCACATCTTAAGGGACTTATTAAACCTCATATGGTGGTAGATGGGGGCATTCATAGTTTTTCTAGATTCTCTGCTGTCATAGGGTTTTATTCTGATTCATTTGCAAATAATCTTGAGGCTAATACATCTGCTTTCCTAATCAATCTAAATACTGGATAGCATATGTAGAATAATACATATTCTTTTGGCTATAAAATGTAACTCAGGTGGTAGGGAGTCATAATTTTCAGTCTAGTTTTATAGAATTAAAAATTTAAATATTATACTCATTATTTTCTTTCAGTATATAGTCTGCTTTGAGCTCAGATCTGCTGAACACATGAAGAGAAGGACATTTGCATTAAATCCATGTTTAATTATAACCATGATCTGTGCTTTGAAGTATCATGGCTAATTTTCAGACTTCATCTAACATTGTTGATTCAAACAAATGAGTAGTTGGGTGTTTTTATTTATTGTGTTGACTAGGACAGAACCGTAACTTCATATTGCCATTATAAATATACTTTTCATGAACATTATAATGACTAAATTGAAACCCCTGATAAGCAATAGTAAATTATTCCAGTTTCGCTTCCACTTTAGCCCTTTAACAATTAGGTTAACCTGTCTGGATCTGTTTTCTCACCTGGAAAGATTCTCAAACTTTGGTGTATGTCATAAATGCCTGGAGAATTAATACAGCGTATAGAGACCCAAGCTCTGATTCAGGCTGGGGCCGGGTCTAGGCCTCTATAATTTTGCCAATGTAAATTCTGTTTTACCATGTAATTCTGATTGCACACCAAATTTGAGAACTAGTATCTTAGTGTGATTCTATAGAGTGATTGAAGGCAGCATCCATAATACTTATTTATGTATGAGTATAACAATAAATATGTATTGAGTGGCTAGGAATTGTTATACAGTGCTGAAGACTCAGACATCAAAGACATAGCCCTGCCCTATAAAGTTATCAGTTCCGTGGAGGATACAAACTACTGACTGCGGTACAGTGTTATGTGCTCCAGTATAGTGAATGTGATGCTGAGGAAGCACAAAGCTGGGCCTCTCACTCTGTCTGGTATTGCATATCAAGAAAGAGTTCCCTGGGTCTTGAAGGATGGGAGGAACCAACCGGGCAAGAATAGGAGGCCATTTTAGGCACAGAAGAATAAGGAGGCATAGAGCTACAAGATGTTAGTGGAGGTCTAGAGTACTATTTTCCAGAACCTAGTTTACATCACACTTACTATTCTGATTTCAGGGGGTTCCTGGTTAGGTAATTCATTACATAGTGATTGGAAAAAGTATAATTTTATTGTTTTTTATTCTAGTGTATAACAACTTTGTAACATTGCTAATCTTTTAAAAAGAGTAGGTTTGAATTCAGAGCTGTGCTGTTGATAGCATTAGGAAGAATTAAACATGTATCTTCCCTTTACAGCAGTTAAAACTGACTTGCTATCTTTGGTACAGATGCAATTCCTTTTTAAAATCATGTATTTGAGTAATTAAAATTGATCTCTTTTAAAAACATTAAGTAGACAATTCACTGAATGATTGGGTGTGCCCAAAATTGTGAAGATGGTATATAAATGATGGCATTTTTGAAGCCTTGCATGTAGTTAAGTGGCAGAAGATAAGGGTAGAAAGATGAGAGCAATGATGAGAGACCAAAGCAGTGCTAAGGACTTCTAGTTTCTGCACAATAAGTAGGAGAGTCCTGAAAAGTGTTAAATGAGAAAGGGTTAAATGTGGAAAGAGTCATAGAAGATGCCAGAATGAAGTAGAGAAGTTGGTGCAGGTGGAGTGGTTAGAGGGAATTCTCAGAAAGGTCTGACCCCTATGGGATCGAACTATTCATGAAATCAATGGAGACTTCTGAAGTGAGTGAAGTAGGTCACTTCAGCCCCCATTCAACTGATAACTGTAGCTTAGGTATGAGTAAAGTAGCTAGTTTAGTAATAACATGCGCACTCTAAAGATTTTAGTTATAGAGGTAATGTTCCATGCTAAAGTTTTATTTAAAAATTTGGAACGTAACAAAATTATAGCTGTTCTATGATAACAGGTATTAAAAATAAGTACCATTAAAAAAATTAAAGAAATCTATTTTTCCATGTAATTTGGGTGAGACGTTTTATACTATTCCCCACATTCCAAAATCTGGATGCACAACAATTGGTAAATCATTGTTCCCCGCCAGAGACGAGGCCAGGCATGACCACCAGCTGTTGTCAAACAGTGGCCATACCCAGTTGTAGAACCAAATGGCAGACATCTGTCTCCTATAAACTAGGATCAAAATGAAGCTCTACCCACTAGATGACTTAACATATAACACACAGCCTTAACAAAGATTCCCTTGTTGCCTGTTTAACAAAATCTCAGTGATAAAACTGCCTTTCCCAACTTCTCAACGGCTGTGAAGTTACAGGTACTTGCAATGTCTTTTGTCCCCCTCACCTTTTATTGTGATAGAATTGGCATACAGCACTGTATTAGTTTAAGGTGTAGAGCATAATGATTTGATTTACATATATGGAGAAATAATTACTACAATGATTTTAACATCCATGATCTCATTTTTTAAAAACCCTCTTAAGTGATACTTGCTCTTCTTTGTTTTTGTTTTTTTCTGATGCTGGACTGACTGACTTTTTAAAAATACTTTTTTAGGCTTTTCTTCTCTTCTTGTCCTTACACTTTCTACAGGACTTTCTGCTTGGTTTTGTCTCATTCATGAAGTCCAGTCATTTTCTGAAGTTTCGGGGACCCCAGGTTTGGAAAAGGAATGAGAAGGGGCTCGTGAGTTCTGGACAGAGCCGTGGAGTGAGACTGCAGAGAAGAAACTCCCGGTTGCTGCTGACAGAGGCAACTGCAGCGGGCTGCAGCCACGGCAAACACCAGGCGCTCCAGGGCTTCAGATAGCTTCCGGCACGGCTGCACCTAGTGCCGCAGTGATACCACTAAGCGCTGTCTCTCTGGTTCTCTGGCTCTTCTACTGGGTTTTATTGTCTGGCAAGCTTTCCCCAGATAATAGCAAAGAAAGACTCCTGCAGCTCACAGCTCACAACCTAACCAATGTCACCTCTGCAGGAAAAGATTTCTTCTCAGTTGCAGTAAAAGGCCCAGAATGAACTCTGATTAGTTGGGCTCATGTGACATGTCCGCTGCTGGCCAGGCCCGGGTTACCTACCACCTCTGGAGCTAGGGGAGAGGACTATGGCCTTACAAGGGAAAGGGAAAGGATCTACAACAACTCAGGGAGGGGAAAAATCAAGAAAGGGAACATGGAAAAGAAGAGAATGTGAAATAACCCATTCTTATTTTTGAATTTTGGAACATTCATCTTGGCAAATCATCAGCAAAATGCTTTTTCATGCCAAAGTGCTTAGGTGGATTGAGTCTGAAGTTTCCCAACTTAAAAGCAAAATTTTAAAGAGACTTTTTAGGTTTTTTTTCCCCTAATCAGCTCCCCCATAAACTTTTAATGCTATATATAGATATATATGCATATATATACACATATACATACATTCACACACACACGCACACATATATATACTGTGTATTTGCTATGTGCTGAATGTATAACTGTTTTACCTGTAAGAAGAATAAGCTTAAAGTTTTATTTAATGCAGGGTCAAGAACAACAAAATAAAATTTAAATTGTAGTTAAATTGAAAGTCAGTCTATTAACAACTTATATTTATAAGTATTTGCTGAGTAACAATAAAATTTATAAATTGTAATCTATTGGATTATATATATAAACAATTTTAGAATAGCAATGCAATCAGTAAAATCATTCAAATCAGTTCTTTGCTATAAATGTAAATCAATTGAAAAAATTAAGTTTCCTGAACAAAAACTTTTGCCTTTTGCTTGATATGAGAAATGGCTTTTAACTAGATGCTAGATATTTATTCAGATATTATTGAATCAACATAGTTAAAAGTTAATAACTTTTGTAGAATTGAATAGTAAAACATCAACAGCTATGGAAGAACTTCATACCTCCCTCAGCTTCCAGACCTCACCCTGGACCAAATGGAGGATGTGAAACAAAGAGGAGGTGGGGATCTGGACCAAGGAAGAGGCAGGAAAGAAGGGAAATCTCAAAGTCAAGCAATTGTGAGGGAATTCCTATGGTGGCCTCTGGGGTGAAGATATTTAATTTTCATGGCTGAAGTCACACACAAAAGCACAGAGGATCAAACATAGACAGCATCCTCAAGGCAGTCAATGACCACAAATAATGAACAAAGGGCACTTCTCTCAAAATAACTGAGTTTGAGCATTTAATTGAGAAAAAGTCCTCCAATTTCAGCCGTCTATTTGCTATAGTTTTGTGGTGGCAAACTTGCATATATTTTTTTTTTGTATCTTCCATGTCAATACGAATATTGCTCACATGACAACCAAGAGAACAAGTGAAATCAAACACTTACAAATAAGATTTTTGTTAGGGAGGATTGAACTAGAGGGCCAGAAACCATTTTAATATCATCTGCCCCCATGTCCCCACCCCAAATAATCTAGTTTTTGCCCCTTTAAAGGCTCTATCATGCCCACTGAGAATGGATGTGCGAATTGGTAGCTTAGAGAGAAACTTTCCACCTTATATTGAGCTGAATTCTGTCTTCCTGTAAGTTCATGTATTGATTCTAATTTCCCCATACCAAACAGATCCACAAGTATTTGGAAGCAGTTATTATATTCTCTCCATCCTGAATGACTCCTCTAAGCTTTCCTTCGGAGGCTCGACCTAACCACAGTGCCTTTGACCTGACTTATTTCCCCCACTGCAGTAGGTGTCTCTTGGGGGCACACACTGTCTTGGTTACCAAGCTGGTGGCTGTTTGGATCCACTGTAGTTTGCTGTTAAAGTGAGGTGTCTGTGTCTGACACAGAGCTAGGGAAGGATATCTCTTCTCCATTTTGGACTAGCTATCTAAAGTGACACCAAGGGCAACCTGAATGACTTGCTGGTGACTTTTGAGTAGAAACTGAAATCCCTAAGCCTTTCTTTATACACCTTGTGGTATGTTAAATTCTTCCACTATCCCATCCCAGTTTTCTGAGACTTAACGTGCGATTTCTTTTCAAGCCTAATACATTTCATTCTATTAAACTCTTCCCATGTTGAGACATTTGGAACTCCTGAGTCTATCATCCAATTTATTCATTATTTATGCTTGATTTTCCAAAGCCATTTTCATAAATGTTAATAAGAACAGAAATAAGAAATCAGCATGAGGAAAAAGAAAGCAGAATTTCCAGTTCCTAGAATTTATGTATCAATACTGAGCACATAAAGTTTACGTAAGTTTCCCTCTGAAGGGGAGGATTACATTCCTTCTGCTGCAGGGAGAAAAGAATGCATCTGAAAGTACCACTTCAGGGGTTAACCACATACTGACTCTTTCAAACTAAAATGCACTTGGCACTAGCGATTTAATCACTTAATATGTGTCAAAGCACATTGTAAATATTAAGCATTATTGGAGTAACAGAGTCTTGTAAAATTGCAAAATATGGTCCTTTTCAAGCCTATAATACATAAAGCATTTGATAATTTTGACCATTTTTACCTATATTAACAATGACATCAACCAGAGTCAATCAGCAGCATAATTTGCGGGGGTTAAAGACCTTGCTACTGATACGCTATAATAAAGGTGAAAAAGTGTTTCTGACTTGAATTATTTGGACGTTTGGTTCAATCCTTTACTTGGTGAGAATAGACCTGGCTTATGAGAGTTAATTCATACCATTTGGAAGCTGAAATGGTTATAAAGCTGCTTGGAATGTCCTAAATTATGCCTAAGAGACCTGTTTTTGACATATGTATTCATGTAGTCAAGTCAATTGGCATATGGAATTTTTATGTACAACCTAGTACAAAAATTTTAACATGTAACATTTATTAGTGCCTCTTCTAGCATGGAGAGACACATGGTATACACATTACTTGCAGAAGTGAGCTTTTCAATTGGCCTTACAAACCTGTCTTTGCTCAGTTATGCAGGTCACTTAATTGCACCTCCAGCTCCTTTGCACAAGTGAGAGGCCAGATGCCTGTCCTTACCCCTTCTGCCCCAGAGTCCACTGTAGGAATTATCTCCCAGTTGCTTGACTTTGAGATTTCCCTTCTTTTTTGTCCCTTCCTGGCCCAGATCCCCACCTCCTCTGTATTTCACCCTTTCCATCTGGTCCAGGGTGAGGTATGCAGGCTGAGGTAGGGAAAAGCTCTCCCACAGCTGTTCTCAGCCCCCACCCACCCCTAATGTTTATCTTGGCAACATCCAGCCCACTTCCCCACATTGACCCCAAACTCCCCTCTCTTTAAATTTCAACTCCCTCATTGAAATACCTTGTGAGCAGAGCTGCAGATTATTAAATATATATGTATATATGGTATGTAATATTTATTCAGTACATTAACAAAAAAAAAAGCTGCAGATCTTTTGCCTCAGATACTCCCAAAGAAAAATTAGAAGTAGGGGAAATGCTTTCCCTTCTTCTCTGTAGTCTACATGAAATAATAAAAGCAGGCCCTGAGGATGAACCTTTTTGCCTTTTCTGTCCCTACCAATTTCTCCACTGCTAGTAAGACTGCAAACTCTTAAAGTAAAAAAACAAACAAAAAAACCTCCCACATATCCTTTAAGGTTTTGTATATATTTTTAAAAGGTGTATTTAGGGTGGTGGAAAGCTGATTAAGTTTAGTTCAGTTGCCAAGAGGAAGTTAGAGATTCCATTTAGAAGCTACTACTGATGGCAGAGGAAGTCGGAAGCCCTGACAGCCACAACTCCTTGAACTTTGTCCCACAGAGGCCCATTTTGCCTCTGCTCTCCTTTTTTGGTCTCCATCTACATCCTTACCCCAGTTTTGCCCTGAAGTCTTTCCTCCTCTCCCCAACTCCATGTTTTGGCTGGAGGAGTAGTTGGGCTGTGAAGGGTGGAGAAAAGATATGATGGCATTCTAGAGGTCTCTTCAGGTTTAGTAGTACTTTTAGCACCTCCTTAAACAGAAAGATTTGGCTTAGTTGCAGGCCATTGGAGTGATAAAAAACTGACCTGGTAATCTGAAACTTCTTTCTAAATATGACTGTAACCAGCACTTTTTTTTTTTTTGAAAGTCTACGTGTCTTTTATTTCAATGAGAAAAAAAATATTTTTATCATTTTGGTCCACTTTCTTCTCCTTTATCTGTACTATTCAAAGTTGAATACTCTTGTTTTACTGAAATAAAGCAAAGTCATATATCTGATATGAAAATTAAATAGTTCCTGTCATTTAAATTAATAGGATTTAATTGAATTAGGTATGCTCTTTGTTTTTTTCTCATGAAAAATAATTCAACCTGCTTATGTGTCCCTTTTACTTTTATTTGAGTAACTATATAATGAGTGTCTCTTTCTTCACACCCTGTAATATGAGTGCGTATAATTTAATAACATTATAACTGGATTAATCATATACTCTTCAATTCATTTTCAATGTCCCTTATTACTATATGCTATTTCCAGAATAACTTCACATATTTTAGTTAATATTATACTATCCGACGTCAGCTGTAAAAATTAAGATGCTGATTAGAAAACATGATTAAAATTCCAGAGTAAAGAACACCATGTCCACTTACAGTCCTGCGGCTGTGACAGGTCCTTGGACAGCGGCCACTTCAACCTCAGCATGGCCTCCTTTGGGCAAAGCAGCAACCTGGTAAGCAGTCTCGCAGGAAAATCGCTCCTGAAATATGGTTTGTAGATTTCATTGACAGTATCAACGTCGTTTATGTCTGCCAGCAAAACAGCTGTTTCTACCACATCAGTGAAGTCACAGCCTGCAGCTTTCAGAATTGCGCCAATATTTCTAAGAGCTTCTTTGGCTTCTGTGGCCACCCCACCTGGCACAAGCTGAAGGGTCCATACCAGTCTGTCCTGAAACGTACGGTCCTGTCGACCAGCACAGCTTGACTGTAAGGACCAGCGGTCCCTGGGAATTTCGTGGTGCTTATCGTCTTTCTGAGCAAGGACAACATGGCTAATTCTTCTCCTTTGCGGCCCCTTGGAGAGAACAATTCTGAATGATAGTCCAGCTCACGTCTCTCCCGATTGACTAGACTTTCCAGGAGCTGAGAAACTTCTACAGTGGGCTGTCTCCCGAGAACGCTATCTCACCGGCCCTTTCAACAAATCACTTATGTCTTAGCTTTTCAAACATTTATGTGTAGATGTTCTGTATAAAAGTTATGGTATCTGCTCATTTTACGAGACTTTCAGATTATGTAAAACAGGTAAATAATGCTTTGAAAGGCATCAGGAACTGTACAATAAGGAAGAGTACCACATTATGAGACAGCATGTGAGACATACTCTGAAAGAAACCTTTGCCTGTGGTGGGAGAAACTGGAGATGGAGACTCCACTGGACAAGGCTAAGATGGAATGTAGACTTGTTTCCTAGCCCTGAAAAACTTACCTTGGGAACCTTAGGATTCTGATGTTGCATGGTAAGCATGGACTCTTCCTGAACCCACTTACCAGGCCCAGTGGCGAAGCACTGGCGTCATTTTCCTATTTTCATTTCCTTTCCTTTCCTTCTCCCAGGAATACAGCAAGCCCTTGGTAGTCTATCCTTTTCAGTCCTCTTCCACAGCAGCAATTGGGATTGAATGCAACTGTCTGTTGATTTTCTTTTCGTACATATATTTACAAGCTTCTTGATTGTAGGGATTGGGTCAACTTTTTTTTTTTTTTTTTTTTTTACTGTATCTCCAGTTCCTAGTGCAGTGCTCGGTTAATGGCGCAGGTAATGATTATTGAATAATGGAAAGAATAACTTCTAAAGCAATAGATTCAGATAATTTCTAGAACTGTAAGTGGAAAGTTTTGACAAAATATTTCCAAAATTCATTTAGAAGAATAAATGTTTAATAATAGTCAAGAAATGTTTGAAAATGTTAATAAAGAAGGCTTGAACTAGCTCTACCACATTATTTTTAGAGAAAGCTGCAGGCAGGACTGGAAGTGAGTAAGTAGTCAGGCAGAAAGAGAGAGGAGAGAGAAATTATTTTGTTCATTTGTTCAGCATTGGTTGTTTTCCCTGGTACCAGGTCTTGAAATGGGGCCCTTAGTATGTATGTGGACTGAGCTTGGTTTAAGCCACCCTTAGCAAGGGTTAGCAAGACCCTCAGGCAACGTGAGGCCTCAGGGACTAAATTTAATGGAACCAGACCTCAACACAACAAAACGGGTTGTGATGCCGGTGATCAGGGCTACCCAGATGTCTAAGCATATTATAAAATTACAGAAATTAAACCAGCCTGGTACTGGCACAAATATAGATAGATCAGTGGAAAGACTCAAGTGTCTAGAAGGGAACTAGCATAAAAGCAAAGGTTTCGTGTCTAATAAAAATAGTACTTTTAAAAAATGAGGAAATACTGTATCATTCCATAAAGATGTAAGAACTACTGGCTCTCCATTTGAGGAGAAAAATTAACTTCCGAGTTCTTTCTCCTACCTTACAATAAAATGAATTTCAGATGAATTAAATGTAAAAGAGTGATACGTAAACATTATATAATAAGGTAGGTATTAATATTGTTAAAAACTTATGTGGAAAATGTCCTCCTAAGACAAGTCTAGGAAAAAGAAAATATATTTGACCACATAAAACTACTGTGCTGCGAAAACAAAGTCAAAAGACAAATTAGTATGAAGTATTTGCTTCTATATGACAGAAGATTAATATGTTTAGTAAAGTAAAGCATTCTACTGTAACAGTAAGAACCATTTCCAAGAAGCATATGGGTGTAGAGCATGAAAGGGCAATTCACAAAGGAAAAAAAAATCAAATATGTATGTTCCGATTCAATAGTGATTAAGGATATATGAATTAAAATAATGAGATTTTTATTTTCACTATCATAATGGCAAAGTTTTAAAATAATACTGTGCTTAATACTGGCTGTGGGGAAGCAGGTCCTCTCCCTGTCTCAGGTGATTCTTTCTACCCAGGTGGGAACTGAAGGTGGAGTATGGGAGAAAGGAAAAGACGTTAAGTATTAGCTATCTTGGCTGGAAATTTTTTTTAAGGAAAGGTGCAGATAGGAATGAAGGCTAGTAGGCAGGCAGGCAGGAAGAGAGAGGAGGAAACATCTTTGTTTTATTTTTATTTAGTTGTTTACATTGGTTGCCTCCCTGGGGCCCAGGACTGGAATCCAGGAGTCTGTGTCTTGCTCCTGTGGAGGTGATTGACCTATCAACTGCTCCTCCAGGGCGTACCCCAGCTGGAAATTCGATAACAGTTCTTGATGGGTAGGAAGTTGGACAGCCGGAGAGCAAGGGATAAACAGATCCAAGAGGGTTCGAGGAACTAGTATGATTTCTGATGCCATTATATCTGTTTTCCTTCATAATTTCTTCCTTGCTTACACTTTTGATTTGTATAGAGCATCCCCACAATCAACTCTTAAAACCCAGCACACATTTAGACTGGTGTCTTTGAAAAATGGTATTCATTTTCAACTTTATATCAGGACGTATAGTACAGTAGTAGAAATAAGCCAGGGCTGGTGTTTGTGTGTAGTGTGGATGGCAAATGGACAGAGCAAGGGTCATGGTGAGAGCAGGGGTTTCAGGCACATTTCTCAATCTCTAAGTTTATTTCTGATATGTTCATATTTTTTTAAATAGAAGTAACAATATTACAGTGTTGTGGTGGTTAAATAGTGTATGTAAAATCCCGAGGATTGGTATATGCTTAATAAAGATAGGTTTCCTTCCTTTTTTGAGAATACCAGCAATGGGATCACTTATTTCACCAGCATCACAACCCATTTTGTATGAGGTCTGGTTCCATTAAATTTAGTCCCTGAGGACGCGCATTGGCTGAGGGTCTTGTTAATCCTTGCTAAGGGGTTCTTGGCAGAAAACTGAGCTGCTTCCTAAATTGTTGGCCTCCAGGCAGAGGAGGGCTCTGGGTACTGGTAAAATACTGAAGGGTTCAATCCGTCAGGGCCTCACTCCGACTTCCAGGCTATGCAGGTTCATGTGTGTGGCTTGTATAAAAATTGGAGAGTATATGACCCCCTCTGGTGAGGAAATGGAGAACAGAAGATGGCCGGCTGGAGTCAGGAGAGCCTCCTAAGACACTTGAATGACAGCAGGGTAGCAGCGACATCTTAGAGTGTCTACTAAATGCTCTGCTTATCAGAATTTGGGGCTTACCTGTGTCCAGCCTGTTAAGGACATAAAAACCTAAAGCTAAACAGAAAGGTCAGGGATGGAAAACCATACCCAGCAGGGCAATGATAGAGGTCGGAATATTTTAACACAGAGCCACTGACATTAAATCTGGTAGCTTCTGACTTGCTGCTGCTGCTGCTATAGTGTTTCTTTTGAGCCGTCATGTGGTGAGGAGCTTTATAAACAAACAAGCAGACTGAAATAAACAAAAGAAGGAGGGCTTTCTCAACACCAGAAAAGGGAAATCAAGATCTTCATTTCCCGTACTGTCTTTCTGGCTCATGATTCTTGTTGAAGCAGATCTAAGAGCGCCATCCTCAGAATTTCCAGGGTGGGTTCTGAAAACGCGTGTCCAAAAGCACTCGAGTGGTGCTGATATTGCTGATGCTGGGACAGCTCTGGGAAGGACTGCTCTCATCTTCAGAGATCTGACTCTGTTGCTAGGGAGCCACCGTGAGGACAGATTTGTTTCCGTCTCCCCCACCCCAAGATAATTCAGACTATTCTCCTGTAGTTTTCAAAACATAAAAATAACTATTCCAGTCTCTCTTCTTCAAAACAAGAAGGGATTTATCAACTAGAGCGGAAATAACACTTTAGGAGTATTTGAAATCCCAACGCTGGTTGAACTTTAGAAAAAAATCTGAGAAACTGGAAAGGAGGGAGTGAAGGAAGGAAGCAAGGAAGGGACAGAGGGAGGGAGGGAGGAAGCGTGCTTACGCTTCACACTGAGACATTCTGATTTATTTGTTTCAGGGTGGGTCCTAGCAGGAATACATTTTAAAAGCTCCCCATATGATTTTAATTTGTAAGCAGGGCTGTGAATGGCTGGTTTAGATCACTCATTCTCAAATTTGCTTGCGCATTGAAGGATTGGGGAAGTTTTAAAACACTGATGCCTTTATCCCACCTTCAAAGTCTCTGATTTATAATAGGATGCAGCCTAGGCATCCAGAAATTTTCAGCCTTCCCAGGTGATTCCACATCTCCTAGGTGGAGTAAACAAGTCAGGTTGGTGGCTTGGTCCCCCCTCCAATACTCTCTACCACAGTGGTTCCCAAAATGCAGTCCCTGGACCAGTATCAACATCACCTGGGAGCTTTTTATAAATGTGATTGTCAGGCTGCACCACAGACCCACTGAAGCAGCAATCCTGAGGGTGAGACACAGAAACCTGCATTGTAGCAAGCCCTCCTAGTGACTTGGAGGCACCCTAAAGTTGAAGACCCACTTGAATATCCTGGCCATCTTCCCAGAAACCAGTTGCAGCAGCAAGCAAGTGCTTCAGACCTTTGAATGTTGGGCACTGCCAAGTCCCCAAGTTCTAGATGAGTGATGCCAAAATTCTTGGTATGACTGATTTTTTATATAATCTGTGAAGCTTTAGTTGGCTGAAACAGGTGGCATTAAATTGGAAGAGTCAGCTTTGGGCTAAAGCTGTCATCTTGTCAAAGTTACAAGTGAGGAAGAGATAACAGGAGGAAAAGCCAACAGTCTAGAAGTAAACACCTGCTCAGTTGTCTGGGATGTGAAACGAGCATGAACTCTGAGGGGAAAGAGGGAAGGCTAGTGTCCATACCACAGGAGACCAACGGGACCTTGGTTTGGGAGTTCTTCCTTGGACACTAGTGCCCTTCAAGTTTAACTGTAAGTAAAATCTGTTTTTCTGTTTATCAGGATCTGCTTTCTTGCTGAGAAAAGGGCTAGTGTGTAGTGTATAAATAATGAAAGAAAATCTGCTCGATCACGTCAGAGTAACACATAGCCGCCTGACAGAATAGGGTAATATCAAGTGTCTTGTACAAAGGAGATGGCCTGCTTAACAAAAGACTCCATCATTTACCCCCATAAAACCAGTTTGTTCTAATTCAGTCCAGCCCTGGGCTAGACATAGAATGCTGAGGAGAGATGGCATGGAAACAGCCTTCAAGCAGATTACACTCTAACTGGGGAGAGAGGTGAGCAAATATGTCTACACTGTGTGCTGACTGCTATGTGAATGAGGTGCTGTTGGAATACAGAGGAGAGAGGGTTAATTCTGCATGGGAGTAGAAGTGAGATAATCAGAGAAGGAAGCAGACACTGCAGTTGGATTTTGGAGGGAAAATAGGCTGTTTGGCAGTCGGGGTGGTGGAGGGTTTTCAGTCTGAGCAAGGGCCCAGTGGAGTGAGGCAGATACTGAGTATTGTAAGCTATCATTACTCGCTCAGTATTTTAATAAGTAGGTCTTATTGTGGGAAGTGGGAAGTTGCAGAGTTGTGTGGATGTGAAGGCCTTTTTAGGCTAAGTGTGAGGAACTTGAATTTGATCACACTGACAGTCAATAAACTAACTGATCATCAGAATTATTTGGAGATCTTCCAAAACAAATACCTGGACCCCAACTCTAGAGATTTTAATTCAATAGATCTGGATAGACACTGATGTATGCTCCCTGGATCAGCAAAAAGGAAAAGGATGACCAAGAAAAGGAAGGATAGGAATAGAAGCAAGAGAGCAATCCTGAACTAGCAGCCATTTGGAGATCAGCGCGGTGGCCAGAGGGATAACTAGACCAGGCATCTCTACTCCACTTTTTAAAGGTATGCTTAGATTTTCAAGACTTGCTTTTGTGCAATCTTTATTCATGGTTGATGTTGCAGAACATTTGCTCATATGAATTAAGGCAATAAGAGTATTACCAACAGGTTTGGTGGGAGCCCCCCTGCATGTAAGGTTTATTTTGTACAATGAGAGTCATCTCACGTAGCGACAACAATGGCAATAAATGAGACATGATAGCACTTATTATTATAGCAGCTATTTATTAATATTTGTTTTTCTTGAAAGTGGCTAACAATACAAATGTACGTTTACTTTATGTGAGAAATGAAACTAATGGGCGTGAATTCCTCTGAGTGAAGATAGGATTGGTCAAGACTGAACTACCAGCGCTAACAGTGAGTATCTACTATAGATAAGCAAATCAACAAAGGAACTTAAAGTAGAGCAAATCTTTGGACCAGAAATAATTTGCTAGCAGTTATTTGAGGAAGGACTGGCTTTTGAAGCACAACCTTTCATTGCTTTAGAGTTGGCCATGGAGTTTCCAGGTATCCTATCTTGTCTGGAACCAAAGAGCTGGTATTTGAGTTCTCTGACCACTATAAAAGTATGAAGCATATAGAAATAGCTCCCTCATCTTGTCTGTTTTATTGTGTTTTGCGCTGACTTATATGAAATGAATAATGTAAGTTGTTATAGAGTCTCATCATTAAACTTTTTATGTAGTAGATTACACAGTATTTCCCATACTAACTTTTACACGATGACTTTAACCACTCTGTCCACTGAGAATTAGGACCTCTGTTTCTCTTATAGAGTTGATTGCTTCTCTCAAAATTCATATGTGGAGGCCCTAACCCCGAGGACCTCAAATGTGACCTTATTTGGAAACAAGATCTTTACAGAGGTCATCAAGTTAAAATGAAGTCATTAGTGTGGGCCCTAATCCAACAATTATACCTAATGACTGATATTAATTTTTTAGAGATTGAAATTTTTAATGTATTAAATAAAAAGTTATTGCTTGGAAAAACAGTAGTTTCTTAAATGAGGTAGTCAGTGGTTTACAGCTTAGCAATCAATTTATTCCATTATGTAACTTTACCAAAACCTAAAATGAATATGTTTGGAAGGTCATTGATGTCTGTATATATAATGTATATTATCTATTATAATTATGTAAAATATATTTCTATGATTATTCCACAAATGATTATATCACAGTTAAATAAGAATGTATATATGTATAATGTTATTATTTCCTTTGTTTACAAAGCCATACTTATTTCAAGATATTGCACATCTTTTCAGATATCTAAAATATTTCACAATAAAAATTTAGAAAATGGAAATGTTTATTCATCCAACAACTGTTGGGAGCGGGCTTACTCTGCGTTTAGCCCTACTTTGTCGCAGCAGTGAACAAAGCGACACAATTGCTCCCCTTATGAGACTCATGTTCTTGTTGAGCTGATTGTTTTTGATGAAGCACTTTGTATATAAATGATTATTTCTTTGGTATTGATTTCTAGATTTAAATCACTAGACTAAATATAAAAAAAATTGTAAGGCTACTATAATATCCTGCCAGGTGTCCTCCAGCCTCATTAGCAAGCCATGGGACTTCCCATGTCCTCAGACCTTGTCAGTCTTAGATATCTTTTTCCCTCCTTGGGGGTGAAATAGTATTGATCTAATTTGCATTAAAAATTTCTCATTAAAGTCATTTCAGGCAAGATGGAACAGTTTTCAAATATCCATGGTCTGTCCATTTTTTAAAATTTGTTTTTTATTGTAGTAATTATTCTACATGTTAAAATAATTTCCTAGGTGTAAGTTCCCCATTTCTTAGATATATGTCAACACAAGATGCCCTCCACCAAATCACCAAATTTTCTTCCCCACTGTCCAGTGGGCTCTGCCACCAACCTCCCCTACCTGCCCCAGTCCCTTCTGGTAACCTCAATTCTGTTGCAAATGTTCCAGGATTAGTTATGTTTCCTCTGTTCCTTTGCTTTGTCTATTCACGTTCCACCTTTAAGTGAAGTTGTCCATTTTTGAAATAGTGTTATTTTTATTTTAAAATCAATTTGTAAGAACTGTTTTTAATTTTATTACAACTCTACTCCTATTTTTTGCAATTATTTCCCCCATCTCATCTTTTCATATTTTCCTCTGTGTGTGTATATATATATATAATATATATTATATATATATTATATATATAATATATTATATATATAATATATATTATATATATATTATATATAATATATTATATATAGGCACGATTTTATGTAGCAAAATATACCCATCTTTTTTCTTTATAATTGTTCCATTTTCTGTTACTTAAAATTTTTATCCATTCCAAAATTCAGTAAATGGCTACTATAGCCTTTTCATTAAAAATGTTTTCATTGTTGGCATTTATTTTCAACTAAAATATTGAAGTTGGGGGAATGGGAGGAGGAACATGCTTTTGAATTTTTAAAAACCTTCCCCAGGTAAGAGACCCTTGCCTTCCTCTACCTGTTTTTAAAGAGCCACTAGTTTTACTTATCTGGAATTTATCTTGTTATCAGGGACAAGTATCAGTCCTTCTCTTTTTTGTGACCAAGAAAAGTTAATCGTCTGTCCCATACCATTTATGAATAATTGCTTCCTTCCCCTGCAGATCTGTGCTGCCACATTTAAGTCATATACTAAAAAGTCCAGGATCACAGTTAATGGCATGTTTCTAGACTTTACAGTTTGCACCATCACTCTAGCTTAATGGGATGTCCCCACTATTCTGACTGTTGCAACTACCAAGTAAACCTGGTAAGACATTAAGACACAAGCTAATAGTCAACCACTCTTGTTGTTTAAAACTATTGGTTTTTCTTACTCATTTCTTCAATAAAATCTTCAAATGAAGTATTAAAATGACAATTTTCACTGTAATTGCATTAAACTAAAAAATTGATCTAAGAAAAATGGACACCTTTGAAATAGTCACTATGTTCATCTAACTAGTTAGAGTTATCACACAGAAGAATAATTGATTTATCTATATTTGTTTCATACAAGCTAAGACTTGCTAAACACAGCATGCCAGGAAACTTGTCAAGCACTGGACTTGGATACAAAGATAGCTAATATACATCTTTTTAGAGAGGTCACCTATATAGCTCATTTATTACAGTATGTAACAGAATATGAGGATGAAAGAGAGACTAATTCAAAAGGCACCATTTGACATGTATTCACCCATGAAATGATCCCCAGTCAAGATAGAGAAATAATATTTATTCATCAGTCCCCAATTTTCCTTATGCCTCTATTTAATCCATTCTCCCATTCCCCCACCATCTGCTTTCTATCACTCTTGTTTAGTTTGCATTTTCTAGAATTTTATATGTGTGTAATCATATAGATGTATTCATTTTTGTCTGGCTTCCTTGACGCCACATAATGATTTTGAGATTCATTCATGTTGTTGTATGTATCAGGAGTTCATTCTTTTTTATGACCGTGGGGTATTCTACTGTATGAATATACCACAGTTTATTCATTCACCTATTGATGAAATTTGGGTTATTTCTAGTTTGGGGATATTACTGATAAAGCTGCTATGAGCTTTTACATGCAGGTCTGTGAATAGACATATTCTTTTGTTTCTCTTGGGCACATAGGAATGGAATGACTAGGTCATGTAATCGGTATATATTTAATTTTTTAAGAAACTGCCAAACTAGTTTCAAAGCAGTTGTACTATTTGGCAGCAAATTGAATTTATAGAGCAAGGAAGGAGTCAATGGTGACCTGATGTGTTGACATTTCTTTTCCTTTTCTTTCTTTTAAAAAAGAAAAAAAATTAAGGAAAGGTACGGGCAGGAATAAAAGTGAGTAGGCAGGAAGAAAGAGGATGAAGTTTTTACATTTATTTTTTATTTAGTTGTTCACTTCAGTTGTTCCTTCTCCTACCCTGGCCCTGGGATGTGAACCTATGTCCTTGGCATGTTAAGTGACTTGTGTTGGTCAGAGATAGTGGATTTATCTGATTGATCACCAGGGGGCACTGTATCCATTTCTGACTGGCAAGATGGCAAGATGGTTAACAGAATTGAAAAGGCATTCAGAAAGAGTAGGGCTTTTGGAAGTAAGAAAAGAATATTTGAATTCTCAGCACAAAGTCCAAGTAGATATGTCTAGTGGATAAATGGACTCATGACCCTGCTGCACAGGGGGAAACTGGGAAGGAGAAAGGAATTTTCTAGTTATTTGCATAATAATAACATACGAGGGTAGATATCTCACCAAAGCATAGAAGATAGAATTAGGTAGCCCTTGTGGTGTGGCCTGGTGGCTTAGGTGTTAAGCTTGTACCTGGGGAGCAGTCAACATATAGCCCAAGGACCCGAGTTTGTGGCACAGGACTTTGGGCGTTGGGATGACAACTACAATAAGCAACTAACTAAATAAAATGCTTCTTCTTCCTTTTCCTTCCTTCCTTCCTGCTGCCTTCCTCCCCTCCATGCCTGCATTCCTTCCTCTTAAACAAAAAAAGAAAAAGAAAAAAAAAAAGAAGGTGGAATTGAAGACACTGTTTTGAGGAACATGAACATTTAGGTGATGACAGGAGGTAAAAAAAATTTTTAAACAACTTTTAAAAAGATATAACAGTGCCAATAATACTGTGGGAAGACCCAGTGGGATGATTCTGCTTGAGTCCTGTCTTGATCATACAACCTGTATTCTGTATGTCAGGAAATCATGTAGGCTCCATCTTCAAAATGCAACCAGAATTTAACCACTTCTTATCACCACCGCTGCTAGTTCCCTGCATTAAGCCACTATCTGGTCTCACCTGCATTGCTGCAATAGCTTTCTAACTTGCCTTGTTGTTGCTCAATATAGGATATTCTTAATAAACAGCTACAGGACTTTCTTATAGGAGGTAAGGATTTAAGTTTAAGCAGTTATGACTCTGATCAGCATCCTGCAATGGCTGCCTGTTTTACTTAGAGTAAAAGTTGAAGCCCTCATCTTGTGTAAAGGTCTTTCATGATAGTTTCCTCCCACCCCTGCCCCTTGATCTCATCTCCTAGACCATGATTCTGTACCAGCAAATCTCCCAACTCACTAACCAGACTACTCTGGTCTACTTGTCAGAGCATGAATATCACAACCATGCTCCTACCTCAGGGCCTTCGCCCTAACTGTCTCAACCCTCTTACCTGTCTACTATTTTTCCCACAGCATCTATTACCTTCATAGAATCAATTACAAAGAAGTGATTGATTTGTTAATTTTGCTTCTTTGTTTTATTTTTATTGCAGTAGCATTGATTTACAACGCAATATAAGTTTCAGATGTGCCATGTTCACTCTTCATCAAATGTATATCACATCACACCCATTATCAAATTCCTAGTAGTCTTTCACTACTGTCTATTGGACACCACCACCACCATCCTTTGTTCCAACTCCACCCTTTTCCCCTCAGGTCTGTTGTCAGAGTTTAAGGGTTGGTTTCTGTTTGGTTTTGCCTATTCATTTACATTGTTTTTTATAATCCACATATGAGTGAGGTCATCCAGTATTTGTCTCTCTCCTTCTGCCCTGTTTCACTTAGCATAATCACCTCTAGTCCCATCCATGTTGTAAGTGGCGAGATTCATCTTTTTTTTAAATAGCTGAATTGTATCCCATTGATCACATACAGCACATCTTCTTTATCCAGGCATCTGTTGATAGGCACTTAGGTTGTTTCCATTTCTTTTTGTGAATAGTGCTGATTACAAATAGCTGTTGTAAATAGTGCTGCAATGAACATAGGGGTGCACATATTTTTTCAATTAGTGTTGTTATATTCTTCTGATAGATACCTAGAAGTAGAATATTTGGAGCATACAATAGTTCTATTTTAATTTTTTGAGGGCTCTCCATACTGGTTTCCAAAGTGGCTGTACCACTTTACTTTCCTACCAGCAGTGTACAAGGGTTAGCTTTTCTCTATGCCCTAGCCAATACTTGTTTTTCTAGTCTTTCTGATATAGACCATTCTCAGAGGTGTGAGATGACATCTCGTTATGGTTTTGGTTTTCACTTCTTTATAATAAGTGATTATGAGCATTTTTATGTGCCTGTTGGTGATCTGTATGTCCTTTTTGGTGGTCTATTCAGATCCGCCAATTTTTTTTATTGGGTTGTTTGCTTTTGTTATTGTTACTGACTTATATGACTTATTTATATGTCTTGTATACTTTACAGGCAACTTCTTGTTGGATTTACGATCTTGGCTGTTGTTTCATTCTGATGGTAGTTTCTTGTGCTGCGCAGAAGCTTTTTAGTTTATTTTAGCTGTTTGCTTATTTTTGTTTTTACTTTGTCACTGGAGTCAAGTCTCAAAGACATCTCTAAAGCCAGTATTATGGAATGGATTACTTCTTTTCTTTCAATGGGAATTCATTTGGGTAAAGAGTGATTGATTTTATAAATCTTTATTTCAGTGTCAACACAGCATATATTTCAGAAGAGTTCATCCATTTCCTGACCCTCTATCTCAAATCTGAATCCTTGGGCTTTACATGCTCTGCAGTTTTAGCCTCCTGTCCACAGAGGTGAGCTGCTTCTTCTTGTATTTTATGAGTTCTAGTCTTACATCCAAGTCTCCAATCCATATGAATTAACTTTTGTGTATGGTTCATTCTTTTGCATGTGACTGTCTAGTTTTCCCAATACCATCTATTGAAGAGAACTTTCTTCCTTCAATGTATGCTCTTGGTGTCTTCATTATATATTAACTGATCATACTGTGTAAGTTTATTTCTGGGGTCTCAATTCTATTCCACTGATTTCTGTGTGTGTTTTTATTCCCATACCATATTGTTTTGGTTATTAATGGTCTCTAGTATAGTTTGAAGTTGGGAGTATGATAACTTTCACTTTGTTCTTTTTTCTCATTTTTCTTTAACTATTTGGGGTCTTTTGTGATTTTGTGATTAGAAAACTGTATCCTAATTCTTTGAAAAATGCCAATGGAATTTTGATAGGGATTATTTGTTAATATCTATCTTTTTCCTGCTTAATCTATAAAAGTCCTAATTTGGGGATTTATGTCCCTTTGCTTACTGATATTATCCAAGGGCCTAGAATAGTAACTGCTCTAAGTAGACACTCGATAAATATTAAGTGAATGAAGAATCCTCACTCTGGGCATTTAGAAAGTCATTGCTAATTCTTTATCATATTATTTCAATGAGTTTCATTTCCCAAGCTAGTGTTCCATGGTAAAATCAACTTGAGAGATATTTCTTTGTATCTATAACCTCTGGAAGAGTCTCAATGCACATTACAAAACTGAAAACTCTAATATGCTGCAGTAAATGCAACTGTTTTCATGAAACTCAGAATTTACAAAATTTACACAACCAGACTTTTCCACAGCATTGGTGTTGAGAGTCAGAATGACATGGTGATGGTCTAAGGAGTGGGTGAGAGAGGACATGGAAGCAATGGGGATGAATCAGCCTTTTGAAGGTGATGAAAGGAAGGGGTGAGGCAGTACTAGTTTGAATTGGCACAGGAGAAAGGGACATTTTTGCTTTTTATTTTTAAATGCTAGGAGTTAGAACATATTTATAAACTGAGATGAAATTTGAGAGAAAGATAATAATTAATGGGCAAAGTCCCAGAGAAGGTAAGAAAGAATAGCAAGTGTATTTTGTAAATATAGTCTTTAACAAATAGTAGTTTTCAAACATTTTTTATTGTGACCCACAGTAAGAGATTCATTTGACACAGAAAATCAATACATATACAAACATAAATAATAAAATATAAAAATAACTGAAATAAAAGTTTCATAAACTATTATTAGCACTCCATGTGCTGCTTATTCATTCCACTCATTCCATCCCAATTCATCCATCCATCCCATCCCACCCTTCCCTTCCCATCCCATCCCATCCCATCCCGTCCCACCTTTCCCATCCCATCCCATCCCATTCCAACCCAACCTATTTTTTCGCAATGCTGACTACAACCCATTCAGTTGATTTTCTGTGCCAGATATTTGTCCTTTTTAGCTGCTCTTGGAAGACTTTCCCAAACTTATCTTCTAACTCACTGCATTCTTCAGTTATTTTCATTCTGCAATGTATTCTATCTATTTATTCTTTATTTCATCTTCATTCTTAATATTTCCATTAGGATTTTTTAAAAATTACTTTTTTCTCATTTAATGTTACTAAAGTATTCCCTTCCTTACTTAATATATGTATCATACTTGTTTTAAATTCTTGAGATCTGTTCCAATAATTACATTTCAAATGATATAAATTTCTGTTACACTAGTTATGCTCAGGAATCTCAACTCGGCAACATGGAGTTTGCTTATTGTGAAAAGTTTGGAACACAGAGAAGTTCAGTATAAATGACAAAATAAGAGCTACCCATAATTTCACCTCCCAGTAATAACCAATCTACCTTTTCATGTATTTCCTGCCAATCATACTACTGTCATGGATAGTATATTAAAAAATTGATAAAATACATAACTTTCTATCTAGACTTTCCACCTAACATTAATTTTAAGTTTTTTTCATGTTATTAAATTGTTCATGGACCTAATTTTTAATAATTGAAAAATATTCCACTGTAGTAATATATAGAAATATATTTAACTCTACGGCATTTCAGTATTTCCAATTTTGCCTCATAAAAAAGCCACTGCAACATTTTTGTGCATATTTCTTTGTTCATATATCTGGTTGTTTCCATAAATAGAATTCCAGAGTGAATGAATCAAAGGAAATGGGCAGTTAAGATCCAAACTCTGCATTGCTAGAATAATTTGTGTCACTCTTACTCTCCACAGGAAGTACATGATTGCTTTCCTACCATCATACTCATTATCCTCTGCAATTTAAAATTTGATATAGAAAAGTGGCATTTCACTGTTTTCTAATTTGAATGCCTTTATAAGGATCATCATTCATTATTTGTATTTATTTTTCTGTTAAGTTGGCCTTTTCCCAGATTTTTCTGCTCTGAATGCTAGACAACCAACGCTTTCTAGAAAAGGCTGTTCACTAACGAGTTTGAACATATTGAGTAGTAAGATGCTAGTTTAGATTTTGTTTAAGCCTGAATATCAGGGGAGAGAGAGAGGAGAGAAGAGAGAGGAGAGAGGAGGAGAAGGAAGAGAAGAGGAGAGAAGAGAAGAGGAAAGAGGTTGGTTACTGTACACACTTGAAAAACACACAAGATCACAATGTATGACAGATTTCTTATGGTCTTGCAGGCAGCCTTCTTATTTTTAGTGTGTCCCATAGATAGCTGTATCCCTAGAACTGCTTTACTGTCCTTCCCAAGCAGAGATTTTTTTCCTTGCAGACAGCCCTTGTGTGAACTACAAATAAAAAATAAATAAAGATACTCTCTTCAGATGTGGTAATGTTATTTTTTTAATTCTGAAAATTAAAATACTAAGTCTATGTCCAGGAAATTAACTTATAAACAATGTAAATAAATTCCTAGAGTATAACAGAGACACAAACTTGTGCTCTTGAAGGTCTTGTATTGAATATAGCCGCAGAAGAAGTTCTCTCAGGAACGGATATGTGTGTATTTTGCAATTAGATTCATGATAAAAAAAAATAGCTTTTGAACTTTTAATTTGGGAGTGCAAAATGTAAACATGTGCCTCTGCAAACCACTGAAACCCAGAGCTAAGTGCATCTCTCTGTTCCTGTGCGGTGTGGAGGGAGGGCTAGTCCAGGTTAACTGTGCTCATGAAAATTCCTGAGTCAGTGTAAGTAATTTTGCTGTTATAAAACACAGATTTAGACCTTTGCTGACATTTGAATTCTTGAGGATTTCTGAGTCCTGCTCAGGCCACAAAATACTTGTTTAAGGAGCTGTTGTGCAAGCACAGACTGTCGAGTGTGACCCAGGAGGGCCACCAAAATCAATCTTCTTCACAAAGGAATGTCACCTCTCAACTACACTGCCAGGACACCCGCCATTTGTAACTGGATTAAGGATTTTATTAACAGAGTTCTCAGGTTAAAGTGTACCTACTCTTGGGAGAGGTACTAAGCAGTAATATCTTGTTTAAACTTAGATTCAGACCACCTAAGCAGCCCTGAAGAAACAGATTTGGGGGTGGAAAGAGCTTGGCCCCTGGAGTCCTGCGTTGGGAGATGCTTGTGGAACTGGGACATGATATTGGAAAGTTCCTTTCTGCCATCTCTGCCCCATAACAGTGAGCAGCAAATCTCAGAGTCTGTTTCCTCAGCCATCATACAGAGGTATAACTTCACAGGATTATGATGACCTTGAAATGGCTTAGTGGCACTTGTGAAGCAGCACTCATGCCAGGTAATAGAACACCACAGGAGAATGCTGGAGTGGCGAGCTCTGCAGAGCCAAAGAACAATTTTAAGGTCATCTTGGGCCCCCCTGAGGATTAGGACAGCTAAGAGGCATAAAAATAGGATATTAAGTGTGGCATGCCCTGGTGGCCTAGCAGATAAGGCCACTGGACATAGTCCACATACACCCCCAAGGACTGGTTTGAGATACAGGGCCCAGTGGACCAAGATGAACACCTAAATAAAATTTTTAAAAGTAAAATAAGATGTTCCTCTCCTTGCCTGCCTGCCTACTTACCTTCACCTTCATTCCTGCTTACACCTTTCCTTAAAAAAAAAGAAAAAGAAAAAGAAAGAAAGTGAAGATCTAAAGTGTATGGGATGAAGATATAAAGTGTATGGGATGATCAGTTTTACCTTTTGGTGGAGTGTTAACTCCTTGTTTACTGAAGATAATGTGCAGAGCCTGAATCTGAAAGTCTCAAAATTGTAAGCAAGTTGAGGTTACAAATTCAGAAGGGCTCAGCAAGAACTGTCATGGTGACTTCTTAATGTGTGTGCTCTGTTGAACAATGGAGACTTTGAGGATACCTGGAGTGAAAAGATGGAGAAAAATGAACAGATCTTTACTGAGTGCTTACTGCAAGCAGAATGTTACGAAGGGCTAGATGACTAGAGGGTCAAAAACACACAAGAAGAAAACCCGTGTCAAAGAATGAATAAATAAAACATGGTCTTCACATATCACAAAATACTATTCAGTGTTAAAAAGGAGTGAAATGCTGACACATGCTAAAGCATGGATAAACGTTGACGATATTAGGCTGAGTGCAGTAAGCCAGACATGAAGGACTGCATGACTTCACTTCCATGAAGTACCTGGAACAGTTCATAAATCACAAATATACCAATTAGAAGAGGGGTTGCCAAGGGGTTGGGGTGGTGGGAGTGGGAGAAATGGGAATTTTTCTTTAATGGGTGCAGAGTTTCAGTTTGGGGTGTTGGGAACGTTCTGGAAATGGATAGTGGTAATGGTCGCACAAATGATTGTACTTAATGAACTGATTACTTAAAATGATCAGTTTTATGTCATGTAAATTTTCATATACACGCTTAGAAAAAAATTAGCATCATTTTTGACTTTTAGACGTTGACTTTAAGAAGAGGGAAGCGTGAACCCTCGTGGCTCTGGCAGCTCAGGCGGCTCAGGTGCTGGCTAAGGGGCAGACCAAGTAAAGTCCAAGAACCCGAGTTCAAGACCCGGGGGCAGGGGTGGGTGGAGTGGAGGATGGGGAGTGCAGAAAAGCAAGGCGGAGGAAGCAAGACTCTAGTTCCAAGAAGGGACAGTGCCGGACGGGAGACCGAAGGCGACCTGCAGGAGGCATTGCTCACTTTCGCCCGCGGGGCTAGGGAAGCGGGTCTCTTTGGGCTTAAGAACTAATCATTCACCTGGCTCCCCTGCGGGACAGTAAGCACCCTTAACACAGGGACTGTAAAAATGTTCTTGGCGCGCCCTGGTGGAGCGGCAGTCAGGGCAATCGCGCCCGAAGGGGCCTGGGTTCGCGGGGCGGGACAACCAATGTGAATAACTAAACAAAAAAATGCTTCTTCCTGCTGTCTCCCTGCCTGCCTGTTACTCGCCCTCCTTCTTGCCTGCCCCTTTCCTTCAAATTCTTCTTTCTCTCTTCAGTGTCAACAAGTATTCTCCCATTGCAGACTCTTAGAATGACTCTTGGAGGACAGTTGTGGCCCCGAGAGTCCGCCGACTTTGGAGACAGGTTCTTGGGTAAACGCCAGGGAAGCATCAGCGCCCCGGGTGGGCCGCGCGCCGTCCAGGCAGGGGCGGGTGTGTCCAGGGGCCGCTAAGCAGCACTAGGGCGAAAAGCCACTACCTTCAGTGCAAGCAACTGCTTACGTGCCGGGCCAGCCACCCTAGCTAGGAGGAGAGGAGGGTGTCCCAGAAAGAAAAAGCCCGGTCCCCGAAGCCCAAAAAGAGGGAAGCCGGGAATTGGTCCGCTACTCTCGCAAATCGCCGGCAGCTGCCGGAGCTCTGGGTCCGAAAAAGCGCCCGGGCCAGCCCCGCGCCGCCGCCAGGGGGCAGCCCTCCCACACGCGGGCGTTCACCCGAGCGGGACGCGCGGGAGGCGGGCCGCCGCGTGGTCACCGGGCCGCCTCACTCAAAGGCTTCTCGTCCTTCGTACGGGCTCGAGGACTTGGGGCGGAGACTTCCTAGCCGCGGTGGAGAGCTGGGAAGGCATTAGGGAGGGTGGGCCGGGGTAGGGGGTGAAGGGACGAAAAGGGGACGCGCGGGAAAATGAAACCAGTGGGTTTCCATGCTGGGGGAAATACACGAGCCAGACCTAAACATTGCGTGCAAATGTACAGTTTAGCTGAAGCAAGCAAAAGCCAGCGGAATGCCCAAGTGCGGGTCTTTAGAAAAACTCACCCAAATCTTAACACTCTCGGGCCTGCGGCAGTCCTCCTGGGTTGATCATCCGCTCTGAGCTTCGCTAATCTTTACATTTCCCGCGGAGTGGCCAGAAGATATTCTGCCAAGGTTTTATAACATTTCCCGAGAAGAGGACTTTCACCCTTTGGGGAGGGACCTGCGGACGAAGTTACACACCGAACGCAAAGTCTATCTCCTCGCGCTTCACGGTCAGACAAGTTCAGGGCGGCGGTAGCTGTGGAAAGACGGCTGTAACTGATGGTCTGAAGTAACAAATGATCTGCGAACAAATTCTTCCTCTTCATCTTTAAATACTTCGCCACTCACCAGCCCCCCACCCCGTCCAGCGAAAATTACGGTGTTTATTTAGATATCGATGGAGTACTTAGAATACTTAAAACTTTCCCGTGTAAAAGTGAAATGCTTGGTAAGAACTCCTGGCTACATCAACAAAGCAATGTAATGCCTGATTAATAGTGCTGATTAATGTTGGCTCGGGTTAATGCTGAACCCATTCCAATAATTAAATGGTTCAAGCCATATATCAAACGAGAGGCAATGAAAAAATAATGTATTTAGGACTTGAAGGAGATCCTATAGATCTCTGAAAGATCTATGATGGAGTTTGCGGGTCATTTGTGAGTACAGCTGGTGGAATGCCGTCCTCAGTGACAAAAATTATTTTTAAAAGCCTCAGATAGGGAAATTTGTTTTAAATATTGGCTGAGTACTTACGAAGCTTAAACTTTCCAATGTAAAAATGAACTCCTTGGTATGGTCTTCTGATTTCAGCAACAAAGCAGTGCCATGCTTTTAAGACTCTGATAAGGGGAGTAATGAAATATTTCAAGTGTTTCAAAATGTGATGAGTGCTTCGTAAAGACAGCTGATGATTCCTACAGAAGTCTATTGCTTTTTGATTCTCAGTTTATGTCCAGTGGACATTTACATCAGAAAGCTAACATTTTGAGGCAAGTTTCCTGTTTTGAAATAGAAGCATTTTAGGAAATGCAAAACTCCAAAAGGTATGTGAGTGTGAATCCCACAAGTTATTAGGCTTTTCCACTAGACAAAATAATTCATTGGAGTTGGTGATAGAGAGGGAATTCTTGAAATAACTTCATATTTGAATTATTTCCACTACCTCCTCACATGAAAAATAAAGTTGAACAGAATTTGAATCTTATAATAAAGTTTTTTTTTTTTACCAGTAGCTATTGCAACTATTTAGTGGATTTTCCAAAAACATTAAAACTGGACTCAAAGTTTTATTATTGTAGCTTTCATTATTAAACCCAACTGAGGAGAAATGTGTATGCTTTATGGCAGTTTAAATATTTTGAAATTACTGTGAAGTTTTTATTAGAATGTTTCTTTTACTGAGAAAAGTCCCTCACCCCACTATGAAAGAACTTTTTTTGAGTAGTTTCTAGATGCATTTGTATGTGCAGTTGGGTGTTCACTAAAACTTGCTATTTTTCTCTGTATTCAATTATCACTTTCTTTATTCCCATGAAATTTGTTAGATCCTCTCATTAAAATGGCTTAGTTTAGCTGTCAAATTTCTAGAGTATTCAATTGCAGAGGAGACTAAAATGCCAACCGAAACAGCATTTTTATTAACAGATGGCGAAAAACGAACCTATCTGGAGAAGAACCGAGGGGAACAGGTTAAAAGGTCAATAAACAACTATTATTGTGCTTAAACGGGGAAGCTTCTCTTCCAATTCGTTAAGAGAGCTGCTTGCCCAACCTGAGAGAGATGGGACAACCCATCAAACTTCAGAGTCGTTCTCCAGGGACCAACTCAAGGGCTGGGGGTGGGGAGGGGAGAAACAGGGCTGGATCGCTCTTCCTAGCCTTGGTGCGGTCAAACTGCCGCGCCGCGGGAGTGCTTCTGAAATTACGGTTGAGGGCTAATTGGTGAGAAGGAGGCTGGCAACTCCTTTAACGGGTGCTGCAGCGCTCAGTCCAGATCCAAGTGGGCTACCGCGAAATTCGGATCTCAGCTCCCTTGGACAGGAATCAGTGGGTCCTCTCCCCGCCCCGCCACCCTCCTTCTCAGTCGCCGCTCCCTCCAACAGATAAACTTTCTCTCCAGAGCAGGGCTGATTCCTAGGCTTCCTCTCCCTTCTCTCGGTAGCTCTCTGACGCGCACACCATGTGACAGGCCTCCTTCTGCTATAAGCCGAGGAAAGGTCCGCCCTCTCCAGGACTCAGCCCTCGCCTCGCCAAAGTCCGTCTGCAGGCTCTCTCCCGTCCCGCACTCCCCCAGGCCCCCGACACTTGGACTTCCTTGCCCGGGGTTCCGCCACCCCCTCCTCTGCAGACCCGGCCAGCTCCGCGAGGGGAAGCTTAAGTCCCCCTCCCGAGCCTGGTGCGCGCTGAGCCCAGAGAGCGCAGAAACCCCCGGGCTGCCCCGGAGGCTCAGGAGTTACAAAGTCGTAGTAGAAGCCTCGGCCGCCGCCAGGCACTCCCGGCCCAGCCTGAGCAGCGGCGGCACCCCCAGCGTGGCGCCCCCTGGCCGGGCCCGCCGCCCGGGACCTGGGCCGGGGCGCGGCGGGAGCCCGGAACCCGGCGCCCCTATGCGCCGCCTCGCCGCCGCCGCGCTCCAGCTATGACCCTGAGCACGGAGATGTCCGATGCCTCGGGCCTCGCCGAGGAGACAGACATCGACGTGGTGGGGGAAGGCGAGGACGAAGACGACGAGGAAGAAGAGGACGACGACGAGAGCGGCGGCGGCGGCCCGGGGCTGGCTGTTCCCGTGCAGCGGCGGCGGCGGCGGCGGCGGCGCTCGTACGCCGGGGAAGACGAGCTAGAGGACCTGGAGGAGGACGAAGACGACGAGGATATTCTGCTGGCCCCAAGGGCCGGGGGCTCCCCGGCGGCTCCAGGCCCGGCCCCGCCGGCAGGAGCCGGGGCGGGAGGCGGCGGCGGCGCGTCCGGCGGCGGGGGCGGCGGCGGCGGCGGGGGCGGGAGCGGGAGCGGCAGCGCCAAGAACCCGCTGGTGAAGCCGCCCTACTCGTACATCGCGCTCATCACCATGGCCATCCTGCAGAGCCCCAAGAAGCGGCTGACGCTGAGCGAGATCTGCGAATTCATCAGTGGCCGCTTCCCCTACTACCGGGAGAAGTTCCCCGCCTGGCAGAACAGCATCCGCCACAACCTCTCGCTCAACGACTGCTTCGTCAAGATCCCCCGCGAGCCCGGCAACCCCGGCAAAGGCAACTACTGGACGCTGGACCCCGAGTCCGCCGACATGTTCGACAACGGCAGCTTCCTGCGCCGGAGGAAGCGCTTCAAGCGGCAGCCGCTGCTCCCGCCCAACGCTGCGGCCGCCGAGTCGCTGCTGCTGCGGGGCGCAGGGGGCGCGGCGGGCGCGGGCGATCCAGCGGCGGCGCTCTTCCCGCCAGCGCCCCCGCCGCCCCCGCACGCCTACGGCTATGGCCCCTACGGCTGCGGCTACGGCCTGCAGCTGCCCCCCTACGCGCCGCCCTCCGCCCTGTTCGCTGCCGCCGCCGCCGCCGCTGCCGCCGCCGCCTTCCACCCGCACTCGCCCCCGCCGCCCCCGCCGCCGCCGCCGCCGCCGCCGCCCCCGCCGCCGCACGGCGCGGCCGCGGAGCTGGCCCGGACGGCCTTCGGGTACCGGCCGCACCCTCTGGGCGCCGCCCTGCCTGGCCCCCTGCAGGCCTCTGCGGCCAAGGCGGGAGGTCCCGGCCCCTCGGCGTTGGCGCGTTCGCCCTTCTCCATCGAGAGCATCATCGGGGGCAGCCTGGGTCCGGCCGCCGCGCAAGCTGCTGCGCAAGCCGCCGCCGCGCAGGCCTCGCCCTCACCCTCGCCGGGGGCGGCGCTGCCAGCGCCCGGGTCCGGCGGCGGCGGCGGCGGCGGCGGCGGCTGCGCGGCTCAGGCGGCGGTGGGCCCCGCCGCCGCGCTCACCCGCTCGCTCGTGGCCGCCGCCGCCGCCGCCGCCTCCTCGGTCTCCTCGTCGGCCGCCCTGGGGACTCTGCACCAAGGGACTGCTCTGTCCAGTGTCGAGAACTTTACTGCTAGGATTTCAAATTGTTAATAACACTATGTTACGCGCTTGAGAAGGAGAAGGTAGGCATCCCGGCCCCTTGTTTCATCTGGGTGTTTTGGTGTTTTGCTCCCTTCCGACCTCGCGCCCCCATTTTCGATGCTTCAGATTCTCTGACGAGACTGGCAACAGCTCGGGCACGCATTTCGCGTTCTGTGGGTCCCTCTATTTATGCAGAGTCGCCCGAAGCTGCAGCCCCGAACCCGGGCGGGGAGGAAGACACGCCAGTGGGGCTCTGTCTAGCCACCAGGGGCTTCCTAGACTTTTTTGGGGAAAAAATCTAAGCCTTTTTGAGGTCTAGAGATTCTCAGGTCCAGGCGATTAAAATATCATATTCAAAAGAATCATGCAAAAATAGTAAAGGTCTCCAAGAATGCCAGCGAAGCGGTATTTTTTATTTGAGGACATTTGCCTGGTGTACCTTTTCATGAAAAGGAAAAATGGTTAACATGTTTACACAAGGGAAAAAGTCAAAATTATCATTCCTTATTTTAACCTGTGTTTTGTATCATAATAGACATGCAGAATTTTTATTTTGTACTTACTACGTATTCTTTACAAGGAGTATTGTAAATTTTACTGGCAATTATTGTACTATTCTAATGTAAGATTTTTACACTTTTTCAGAAATAAAATGCTTAATTTTCAAAGAAAATCTATCAACAGTTGATTTCAGTCGTCCCTTTCTTAGTTTATTTTCTTTTCTCTCAAAGTTTCTATGTGAGATAAGTGGGCACCTATTCTAGAATAGATTTAAATATTATCCGCAAAGTGAACTTCACAAAAGCAGCCTGCCATGATTTTTCGTTTATACGTTCTAAGACAAAACTTTCGCAGGAGCTGAGAAATTATTTTTAAATGACTACAAATAAGTTACTTTAGTATACATTTTTAAATCTCATTCTATTTTCTTTTTAAGAGCTTTCAGGCTATTTAAAAATCAAAGCCACTCTTACTGTCCATAAGCTAATTTTATAGAATGATGAATTTTATTTTTGAGCTTCCCACTTTAATTTCTACTTGCCTTGAGCACAATATTGTATATGTCTGTAAAAACTGTGCAATTTAATAGTTATATTGTGATAGAAGACACACAAGCAAATAGGAAATTTTTAATTTAAAATTTTAATAGGAAAGTTCATGTAGATGATCACAAATTGAACAGCTTTAAAGTCCTGAATAAGAAAATACTTACATGTATAAAATAAACTGTTCTTGAAAATTCTAGTACTTGAAGTGACTTTTCTCCACAGGAGGAATTCCTGTAATTTCATAAACAACTTTTTATCCTAAAAGACAGACTTAACCTCAAAATTCTAGTTTAAGTTAATAATGTAGCATAAGGCAGGCCTTCAATTTTAAGATAGTACACACTGTAAAGAATAAAAATAAGAAGGCATCAGGTGCGTATCAAATTAATTATAAAATGTATGTGATCAAGAATATATTTTCAATTTTAAGTGTTTACTTGTGGCAGGCAATTTCTAGATTAAAAGATGTGAGACTCGATGATTACAGATATTAATGAAGATGCCAAATAAAACCAAGGCATATGTAATATGTAATTTAAATGCTTACATGCTTATCAGTGAGTCACAGAGGAGGTTAAATCTGTTTATTACATTTTTTCCAAATATCTGGACAGGTATATATCTGAAGACCTGCAGATTTAACCTAGCAAGTTAAGGAAGACTGCATGATAGGCCAGTATTTTGCAATGACAGTCACTCTTGATGTCCTGTCCTCTCATCTCCTTTTTAGGGAGGAAAAAACAACCTCAAAAGTAAGTTCTGTTTTAATTTTTTTTTCTCTATGGAATGTTTGGAAAAGATTAAATAAGAGTTTAAAGTAAACACACTCACTCTCAAACTTAGCATTAAGTATATAGACACAGATTTAAATATCTTATACCAACTCCTATATACAAAAGTTACTTTTATGCTAGAACTGCTGGAGAGAGGAGACATGGGCAGGATGTGTGGATGCCACTTCACCCAGGTGGAGATGTTAGCCAGCAGTACACATTGCCTCCTGGAAACCCTCTGTAGCAAATAGATTTGAAGGGAATTATGGCGAGAGTGAAAGGACCATCCCATGATGTTATTATTGTTGATGTTAGCTTGCTACTTGAATACCTCCAAAGATTGGAATTCTCCAATGCCTCTCAGTTCAGAATCCCCGCATCTAAAAAATTGTGCAGTGTCGGGCTCCACCTCCTAGGTTGTCAGTGTTTTAAGGGAATGACTAGAAGGTACTGGGTGATTAAGTCCATGCTTGACTCCGGTGGGCCCAGGAGTTGGTGTCTCTCCTCACCCAGTCAGGTATTTATTGAAAGACTGCAAGTGTATCGTGAGCCCTTGAGTGGTGAGAAAATGTAGACCTGACCTTCCTGCCTTGGTCTAACTTTGCGTCCAGCAATTTCACCTCTCCACCCTCCAGGTTCGGGATTCTGCCGTCAGCTTTGCTGGCCCAGTGGGCCTGGCCAGAGGGTGGACCAGTTATTGGAAATTGAGGGCCATGGGGCAGGCAAGACTTGGGCTGTGAGAAGTATGGGCGGTGGCCTGTGGGCAAGGGCCTAGGGCCCTTGAGGAGTGGGCTGTGGACCCACCCAGGCAGGAGCACGGGGGTCAGGCTGCGCGAGTGAGCAGGTGCTGGAACAAAGGCTGCAGGGCCGCCAGACTACCACAGCCTTTGACGGGCAAGGACGTCTCCTCCCTGGGCTTCTCATTCGCATGCAAATCCAGCTCTGGTCCCCTTTCTTTGAAGGCAAACAGAAGGATGTTTGTGTGTTTGTAAGGACAGAGCCTGCTTGAACCAGCCTTTCTCAATAGGCTGGGTCTCGAAAAATAAACCAGTTGGACAAACATTGACCACCAGCTCTCCTCCTCCCAACTACAAAGTGTGGATTTGCTACAACTCATTAACCCGACGCTTTTCTCCCCTTCCCCTTGTTACGGTGCTCATCAAACGCCCCTGTAGAGCCCAGAGACAAATGAGCGAAGCGTAGTGGGGAGGGAATGGCAGTTAATAGGGAGAGGGATAGATTGGGGCTAATGGTTCAGGCAGCTCCTAGAGAAAGACCACACAAAAAGGAGCCTCTCCATTCAGAGCTGTTGTGCTGTGGAGATTTAATCTGCAGCTAGGTTTAGCCAAATGTTATCTGTTTCGGGGTAATGAAGCCCTTCTGGATTGAATTGCTCCTTGTACCACACATGGTGTCATGACCTTAGATCATTTCTTGGTTGATTTCTCTTTTCTCTTTTGGTAATTATTTTATTTCTTTAAAATAAGCTAGTGCTTCTGCTCAACAACGTGTTTCCTCTCCATCCTATGCTGTGCATTTACTCAAGAGCCAATTCCCTTCCTCGTACAGAAGAAAAAGAGACTGGGAGGGGACAGGACAAAATTGTCCCTTTCCCGTTTTTATTCACTGAGGCATCTGCATGTATGCATATCTCTGCTTCGTATCCCTATCCAGTGGTCTTTCCCTGCCAAACTCTCTGCTAATGGAACTGGGACTTTTTAAAATTTATTATCCAAATTCTTAGAGTGAAGGCAGTAAGGATCTCTCTGGAAGAAAAGCTTCTGTCCTTCACTGCTGTTTTTTTTTTTTTTTTTTTTTGTCCCTTAACCCACCATTTCTTCCTCTAGTCGGTCCTCTGAGAGAGGAGGGGGAGGTGGTTATTCTGATAGAAGGTGATTATTTTGATGAAATGCTAGACTGTGTCATTTATTAAAGGCTGTCTGAAGCCAGTGGTTGAAGCTGTGCCTGTTTTGTTTTTCTCTGGCCCTGGTGGCTCTGATTTCCCTGCTTGACCGAAGACCAGACTTGGAGCAGCAAATGGTGTTATTACAACTGTTACCGACGGGTAGGGATCTTCCTACCCACAGTCAGGAATGAAGGGCTCTAGTTTCAGTTCTAAAATTCTGTGCTGGCTGCACATCATGCTCACACCTGCTTTTATTACTGGCAAAAGAGTAATTCTGGTGGCAACTCAAAGGTTATCGTAGCATGAAATTCAATCCAAATCAGAAATCTTCCCAAGAACCACCCTGGGTCCTCTGGACTCCGCTGGAGGGGGAATCAAGGTCTGATTGGAATCCCAGGGTTCCCTCTCCCACTTGAGAACTGAACCAGACCAGACAGGCCTGGGGAGCAGAGGACAAATGAAGTGGGCTCCACATTGTCAGCATCCATTCTTGTCTCTACCGGTGTCCTGGCGTTGCAGCTAGGTCACACATACACACCCAGGCCTGCACACTCATTGCCCATCAGCTGCCACTTGCCTCCCTGCTCCCCTATGATTCTGTAATTAAGCATATGCTTTTTGTTGGTAAATGTGTTTGATGTCATGGCCAGTGAGACGTGGTGTGTTTATAGAGCCACGAATGTAAATGTGTAAATATGTTTAGTGTAAAATCTGGCCCTTCGACTTTAGCAATAAATACCCTGCCAACTCGGATACAATTACATTTGACAGAAAGATGGAGAATCTGATCGTGACCAGCTGCTCAGTGCTCTTTGGAGCTTATACTTTCCCAACTGAATTCACTTTTCAGATAATTTCTTTGCATGTCACATCTCTCTAATCACATCATTCCCTTGATGTGAACAGCTTCAGTTCCTTTCTTTTTAATGTTGACCCCTCTGGCATGCGGGGAAATTTCCTGGTTCGTTCTTCCTTTATCAGAAAAATGTTCAGTAACAAGCGAAAATCATAGAAAACAAATGACTATTATCATCCATTCTTTTTCAAATCCCAAGTCTTCAGATGTGATATGACTACTACAAAGGGAAATGTGGATGAAGATTGTGAGCATCTGACCTGCATTTATAATTTTGCTGGTTTTTGTCATCATCACCTTAACTTTAAAAATACTGTGCTGAGCAACACAGAGTCTTACAAAGAAAATATTTTAGGGAGGTATAATATACCTATAGAAAAATGTCAGTCACTTTTCACAAAGTGAACACACCCATGTAACTAGCAGCAGATCTAGAAGCATAAATTACTAGCACTGTAGAAACCCTTTCCTATCTAGTCCACATATTAACTTTTTAAAAAAGAACTTTAATATTTCTCTCAGCTACACTGTGAAATAGTGAGAACAGAATTATTGAATCCATTTTACAAACATATCTTAAGGCTCAAAAGATATGAAGTGACTTGCCTAAAGTCATAGCTACCGGGACTTAAGCATTAAATCCATTTTCTTTCCATTACATTCACTTTGTTGTCATCATTGTGATTTATTAAACACCCACTGTGACAGGGCAATTGCTTCAGGGCTCACTGTGTAGAAGAGTCATTTATTTCTTATACACTTTTCCCAACTCCCTGTACTTCCACTCAGATCTTCCCAGAAATACCTCAGCCCCTTGTTTTAGATGCGCTTGAAATTTAGAGCTATAGTTACTTATTTCCAGTTATTAATACGTAGCTATTTCAGAACTACCTAGAATTTTCCCATTAGCAATATTCTTTAAAACATCAAACACACACAGCTCAATTTTTCACCTTTGCACTATTTATCCATTTCTTCTGTTTCTCTCACTAATTTTAATGGTCGAAATCTGCCATTATGCCAGAACTTCTTGCTAAACTTCTAAGCAGATTTTTATGGAAAGACATAGGGCCCCATCTTCTCTGCGTAGAAAAGGGAAGACTATGTACACATCGATCAACTGATTTAACATTTAATGAGAAGAAGCCAATCATTTTTTTCTGAGAATACATCTCTCTTTCTCCAGACACTTTCAAAGACTTTACTCTCTTTGAACAGCTTTGTATGGTGTGACTCTGTGATGTGACTCAAGCCAGTCCTTCTGGCCCCTTCACAATTAATCCATTGCACTGGAGCCTCCAGAGTGGCCATCCCACCTGGAGCTCCCACCTGCCAGACCAGAGGTCTCCCTAAAGTGATTATTTGGTTTGTGTGGGGGGTGAGGTGGGGGGAGGACTGCAGACCACCTGCTAGAATCGCATCTATCCCTTGATGTAACCAGCCCATCCTTTTCTGTCTCACATCTCCCGGTCACCAGGAGCCTCATTGAAGCCCGGCCTGCCCAGGCCAGCTTGGGGCCACTGCTTTGTCCACACTAGAGCCTGCAGGGACTGTGCCTGCACAGTAAAGTGCATGTGGGAATTTTTCCGAGGGACAGTGCTTAACGTGACATCATGTTGATTTTTTAGAGAAAAGGTATTTTTCATCAGAAAAAAAAATTATTTTAAAGTCTAGACCTGAAAGATAATAAAAATCTATTCCAGGAAGAAAATTAGTCAATATCAGAAGTTTTAGAGAACGTGAAAAATTCTAATACTGAAGCTGAGATCTGGAAGAATATTTTTCCACTCTTAAAGTAAGAGTGACTATTTTTCAAGATAGGCTGTTTCCCTGTACATAGGATGCCACAGTTAAGGAGAATATATCCTGTTCATCAAGCACAAAGCATGCTGTATGGATGCAGCAAGGCTGCTGAACCCTGGGAGAGGATCAGGTTAGTAGCAATAGTAGATGACAGACCTGAAGCCCCTGGGCTTTGCCTGGGTATCTCTCTCTGGGACAGAGGATTTTCTTTTGTTTACAACTACTGATCAATAACAGACTGAAAAATAGAAGTGAGAGAGGCTATTTATTATGGCAGAAAGCGGAAACTTCTAGGCACACTTGTTTAGGAATTCCCATTAATATCATTGAAAGGCAGATATTTCCAGCAATAAAATAAAGTGATGCGTTTTCTGAAATGTCAGTATTGAAGGGTTATCATAAATGAGAAACAATTTGGTTTTCTATTTTTATTATTCTTATGCAGTTTCACATATATGGAAATGATTGACAAGATTATGTTTTAAGTGACAGTAGGGGGGATTAATAAACCAAAAATATACAAACTCACAAAAAAGAAATAAGATGAGGTTAAAATTAAAATGTTAGATCAGTTTTCACATTTATTTATGTGTTTTTGGAAGTAATGGAGTAAGTTACAAGAATCATATAAGGTGATTAATATGAAAATGCTTTTGGGGAAAAAAAAACGCCTATACAGAGATGCAGAATGATAGTTCCTTTGTGGCTTTATTCTCACATCCTTATTCTTCCAAGAAACAGAAAGATAAGGAAAAACTTCTAAACTTTGGAGTCTAACCAAATTCTTAAATCAGTTAAGAGAAAGCTTTAGCTTTTTTTTAAAGCCTCACCTCTTTTCCAAATTTCACTCTACTGTGAAATAAAATGTTACTTAACCGTTTCTAGAAATGAGGAGAAAACAGATGGCATTGTTTTTTCTCTTACTTCAGCCAGATGTGTATTTGGACAGATAACTTTCTCCTCTCTTTTAAAATAAACAAACCAGTAGTGACTTAAATCCACTCTTCTAGTCTCTTGCACTATTTCTTTTTTCTAGTTACTTATCTACTGATCATCTCTTTAACCCCAAAGCTTTGAAAAGTGGGATTAGTTTGTAGTATTTATTGAGCACCTGCTACATTGCAAATCCCTTGATTCCAGTGTTAAATATAGGAAACCAATGAAAGCATTCCTGCTACCAAGTTAACTCTAATAACATAAGCATGCACTCATGGAACAAAAGGAACACGCTGCTTCATTGGAACCACTGGGTGTGGTGGGAAGGCTAGGAAGATCATTTTTTCACTTCTCCATGTACTTCAATGCCACGTTAAAAAGAATCTTGATAGTGTGTCGTCTCAACTGAAAGCTGTCTGTTTCTTGACAGCATCTTGTTAGTGTGGTAGTATACTCACAAAATGCCTAAAACACAGAAGCCTGTGTGATCTAGAGGTAATGTAGTGCCAAACTACTCCATGCACAGAACTGTGTATTTGTTTCCTTCCAGCTTTTAATTAATAGTTCACATATTAGCCTTCTCCCTAGCCACCAGTACTTCTCTGTGAAGAACTGAAAAGGAGGAGGAGGATAGTTTGTGATCAGGCCCATCACAAAATGTTCATACAACTGTGAACTGAGACTCTGACCTGCATGGAATGAGTGTATGTTCACAGGAGTTTGTGAAAAGTTAGAGAGAGGTACAGTGAAAAACTTGAGGACACTTTAACCCATGTTTATAGACATTTTATTACAAATAAAGGAGACTTAAAAATAAAGGACAATATATTTTATTGGTACTTAAACTTTAAAATATATTACTGCTTGTAGACACATCAGTATGCAGACTCGAGTCCAGATTTTAGACCACTGCATAGACACCCAAAACTTTTTCAGCATTCAAGTAGTAACTCACCTTTCTGTTGACATCACCCAGGAATTGAGGGCAACTCACAAAGTCGGGGTCCTGTTTTCTTAGGAGTACCAAAATTAAAATACCAGAACTGCGCTGTTGATTTTCTATTTAAGGAATTTAATATTTCTTTGCCTTCCTCCTCTTTCCCATCGCCCTCCCCCACCTCGATCTGCATACATAGCAGGACTCCAGCAAACCGTCCTCCACCGTCTTTAGAATTTGTGGGATGTGATGCCTTGTTCTAGGGAGTTGGTGGGTGCTGAGTTGTTTTTGTAACTCTATTCTGTAACTAAAGCTCTGGCATGTAATAAATCTCTCCCCAAAGACTTCTGGATCTTTGATTTGAAAAATCGGATTTCTTTTGTAGAAAACAGTTAACAGGAACTTAAAAGGATTAGTTGCATTCCACATAGGATGAATTTTACTGGCAACATTTTGAAACGATTTGGTCCCTTTCAGAGCTTAAACAATGTTCAGAAAAATGATCTAAAGAGACTTGTATTGTTTCCCTTTGTCTGTGAATCGTTCGCTGCTTGTGCCAATGTTCGATAGGGTTTTGACAGGATTTTGCTCCCGAGCAGTGCACCGAATTAATTTTTTGATCGCCCTGTCGACTTGGTTTGTTACCTTCTTGGGTTAGGGGCGCGGCAGTGTTTTCCCAACGTCAGCCCCAGAAATGAAGCCGGACTTGGCGGTTTTTCTCTCGGTGGCGCCGCAGCTGGGAGGGGGCGTAGGGACTCGTCTGTCTCCAGGGTCCCGTGTCTGAAGCGCAACGTCCAGGGCCGCTATCGACAGCAGCTTGGGCGCCGAACATCCTAGGGGAAGGCGAGGCGTTTACTGACAAATCTTCCTGGTCTAACAGTCCGCGGGCCCTCTGTCCCCCAGCTTGCGATGCCGAAAGCGAGGAAAAGGAAAGAATTTCCTTCTTCCACAAGCTCCTCTAGCCCCCAAATCCCAAACAAAAAACCAGAGAGCCTGCTTTCTGCTGGCGGTCGGCCGCAGCGCTGTGCGCGGGCGCTGGGCACCCGCGCCCCCGGCCTCCCCAGCCCTCTGCACTGTTTATTTTGTTGTCAGTGGACTTATCAAGATGTTAGTTTGCTGGAGGTTCTGACCTGCCCGGGCGCTGTGGCTGCTCGGCCCGGGCTCTCCTCTCTGTTTTTACACCTGCACAAACTCCACCGCACCCCCCTATCTGATTTATAGCCCAATTAAAGGTTCAGCGTTCTGGAGCCACCCGCGCGGCTGCCCTCCCCGCCTCCCGCCGGCCGCGGCGAGCGCAGGAATGCGCGGGGTGGGCGCGGAGGTGCGCCCGCGGACCGGCGCGCCTGGACCCGGGGGCTGCCGCGCGGGCGAAGGACGCTCGCACGCACGCACGCACGCCCGGCAGCCGCGCGCAGTTAAGCCCGTCCCCAAACCTAAGTTATTTCCTTCTTGGGGTTTCGGCTTTATTGGGATAAGGCCTGTGCTGATAGCACGCGAGGCCGGGGGCGGGGCCACGTGGCTCAGCCGGAGGCCGCGGACCCGCGCGGACCTTGCGGGCGCGCCTAGCTCCCCCCACCGGCCGCCGAGGTGCCCGCGCTGCGCCGCCGCCGAATTTTCCCTGCGAGGAAGGGGCGGTCGCGGGACCTGGCGGAGAGACGGCGGGAAGGCCGCGTGCCGCTTGCCCTCGATCGTTCCCTTGCGCCTCGCTCGGCAAAGGCCTGGAGGTCCTTGAGCCGCAACCTGGAGAATTGCGTGGTGCCTTGCAGTCCCGGCTGTGGGCGCGAAGCGAGGGGGCCATCGACCGCCCGGTCCTCAGGTCCTGCAGGAGTCGAGCCTCGGCGCGAGCCGGCGGGCGGACTTCGGCTTCAACCTCCCCTTTTTCTTCTAGGAGAAAATAAGCGGCAACCCAACCGAGATTGGCAGCATTGAGCAGCTTCCTAACCCAGCCCTGTCTCCTTTCTATCAATCTACCTTTCTAATTAGACTAATTAGGAGCGCTCTGGAGTGTCGCTAGGCCCAGGGACAGAAACGCTTAGAGGTTGTGAAAAGAGCCCTGAATGGCCACGCTGGGGGCCGGCGGGGGCTTTTGCGACCCATTCAGCACAGAGTAACAGTGGCTACATTTATCCCTGGCCATTGAAAAGAGGCTCGATTAAAACGTTTGGGAACTAATGCCACCCTGCATCCCTTCTCTAATTAGAAGCCGGAGATTTCAAGAACATCGGGACCCCGCGGCCCCCACGTCCTGTGCGCCACTGCTTTCTGCCCTTTCAGCGCAGCCCATTTCCTTCTTGAAGACAAAAACTCCGCACCTGTTTTGAGGCCTGCTCTTTCCCACCCATTCCTAGTGCCTAAGCTGAAGGCCCTGACAACTACCTTCGAAATCCAAGAACAGCAGGAAGTTGGGGGCCGCATAGTGGGGGTAGCGGGGAGGAAAGTTTCCTAGTTCCTTTTCCTGTTTTGGAAAGCACCCCTTTCCATTCAATGGGTCCTTGTTTTTTCCCTGTCCTCTTCGGTATTTCTCACATTGTCTAGGTATAGTTTGATCTTACCCCTCTCGTTTTTAAATGAAATTTCCCAGCCTGGGAATGGGAATGTCAGGTGCCCTTTTGATGCACTATCTTGGTTTCAAGGTTTGCTGTGGAGTTCGTTCCTTGCATAAGTGGTTTGTACTTTTGGTCACCAGTCTTTTCTTAAGAAATATGTATTGAGTGCTCTGCTCTTACTACACTCCCCAGCCATCTCCCTTCCCTCTTAGCCCATCCCCAAATGTGCCCTAAGAAGTTAAGTCAGATTTGGTTCAATTCCTTCCGCGAGCTGTTGATTCTATCCCCACAGTTAATGTGCAGATACTTGTTTTCTTTATCTTTTTCTTGGCTTAGTAGGATGGACCCCAAACACAAAATATCAGGGAAGCAAGAGACAGAAATGAGAAATAGAAGACTTGCCATAACTACGGGTATTATGTATGTGTGAAATTATTCATTTTGTTGATGAAAAGATACTTAAAAACTTTGGAACATATTTTGTCATAGAATAAAGGTGACAAGCAGGTTTGGTTTCTTTCCTTTTCTCCACTCCCCCTGCCCCCCTTTCTTTTTGTTCTAATCCTTTTTGGAAAAGAGCCAGATGTACAAAGAAATATCATCAGGTCACTGTTCTTGATCTTGTTAATTTAGAAAATGGAACCTTGGCAAAAGATGCTATTAACTAAATGTCAACCCACAGCATGCAAAATTCCTTGGATTCAAACTTCAAAAAAAGGAATGAAAGATGTCATGTGAGTGAAAGGAATCATGGAATTTTTAAAGACCTAAACTGATCTTAATAGAGTTTTATTGCTTCCACACCCTGCCTTACAGTGTTTTACATATTGTAACAGTTATAATATGCATGACATTGCAACATAAATCTCAGTAAGAAACTGGAAAGGGCAGAGAAGAGGAAAAGGATGAGAAAAGTGGTTTACTTGCAATAGGGAAAATGATCATTTGCAAAACTAATAAAATTCTGAAAACTTTGAAATGGAAAACCAAAATCTATTGTGATTTTAGCTGTGACCTATCTGTGATTTTATCAAGCCTCTTATTTTTTTCATTTCACTTGCAAATTTGAATTTGAATTAAAGAACAACAGCACAGCAAAGTATTCAACTCCTGTGTAATTGACTCTGTGAATTGTAAAAAGTGTATCACACATTGTAACGGCTACTTAGATCAAGTTATTGAACATTGTAAATACTCAGAAAAACTCTTCTATGCTCCTTTCCAGCCAATGGCACCTCACTGCTAACCACTGTTCTCACTTCTCTCCCCAAAGATTAGTTTTACATGTTCTTATACTTCATGTAAATGAAACCATACAGTATATATTGGCTATTGTTTGACTTTCTTTACTCATCAGTATGTTTTTTGAGATTATTGTACTCAAATTTGTATTTATTAGACAATATAAACAGTAAGTCAATTTATTTAGATAAAGAAGGGGAGACAAGCCCTAGAAAGTTTTACCTTTCTCTGAAATTGAAAACAAAATTAAATTAAAAAGAAACAAATACCCCCAACTCTCCAAAATCTCCCAAAACACTTGATTGCCAGTCAGTAGAAGTCATTTTAATGATTACAAATAAGTTAATACTTAAGATAAAATATTTTACCTCTATTAATGCTTAGTTACATATAATGTTCAAGATGCAAAGGCAGGTAAATGTAAGGAGAGTAGAAGTCACAAGCTGCTCTTGTAATTGGAGTTTATTTTCTTCTTGCCTAAACCCCTGGTAAGTACACTGGACCTCTTCACAAAGAATGGCTTGAGCTTGAGTGGGGAAGCAAATTGTATTGTTTGTTCTACCTCAGATGTGTAGGTACTTAATGCAACAGCCTGTCAAGTGCATTTTGAATTCTGTTTGAAAACAAGTATTCCTTTTGCACCTAACCTAGCAGTCTATACTTTGTTCCATCTATGGGTCATCATACAGGTCAGTTAACTTCAAACAGAACAAAACTATTCTCTGTAGAAGAGGCACAGCAAACCTGCAGAAGTCTGATTGGCTGTCTCTCTCCTAGCGTCACCAGCAATCACAACACCAGCTTTCATGAACTCATGCTGTGGTGACCCACCAAAGACAACCAAGGGAGCCCCTCATTAAAACCCCTTTCCTAATAAAAATAAGAGAATCCAGCCAGTAGGACTTGTTTGTGCCTTGGGAGAAATTATGAGAGCAGATGGAAGAGACAAAAGTGAGGTTTTGATTGCTAATTATTATAGGTACATTGGTAAATTTGAAGTAGGGAACACCTCATTTTATAATCTTAAATCTAAAAATTAATATACAAATAAGCCTTGGAGTTCATACTCAGGAAAATAGCGTGAAGACAAAAGTCATCCCTATGATTTATCACAGTACTGGTATATAAATTGAGCCCATAATTTCTGAAAATAAGTAAAAGAACTATATTCCTATTAGGATAGCTAAAAATTAAAAAAGAGCAAAAATACCAAATGATGGCAAAATGCGGAAAAACGGAATTTCTCATACCATGCTAGGGTGAATGTAAAGTGGTATAGTCACTCTGGAAAATAGTTTGTCACTCGCTTACAGAATTAAATGCACACTAACCATAAAACCCAGCAACCATACTTTAGTGCATTCGTCCTAGAGAAATAGAAATTTATGTTCCAGACCTATCTTGTACATAAATAGCTATCACAGCTTTATTTGTAATATCAAGAAAGAAAAAAGATTTAGCTCACATTTCTTTCAGTGAGTGGAACTCTAGGAAACAACTCAGTTTCTAGGTTGAAAACGAGTCAGAAAGTACTACTCAGTGATAAAAAGGAATGAGCTATCGATGCATACAAAAATTGTTCTCAAGGCATTATACTTAGAGAAAAAAAGTCAACCTCAAATGGTACATACTGGATGATTTGATTTATATAATACAGAAATGACAGAATGATAGAACTGACCCTAGTCCATGTAGATACAGGAGGGTGTCCTTCATAGTGATGGAAGAGTCTCTGCCTTTATTGTGGTATTTGTACAAATCTGTACATGGGATAAAATTGCATTGAACTACACACACAAACACAAACACATGTAAAAATGGAGAAGACCGAATACGTCTTCTTATAGCCTGTAACAGCATTGTTACACAATGTCCATTTTTCCAGTTTTGATACCCTATGGCAGTTATATAAGATGTCTTCCACTGGAGGAAGCTGGGTGAAGCTGTAGGGAACTTTTTGTACTGTTTTTGCAACTTCCTGTGAGTCTATAATTATTTCAAAATAAAAGTTAAAGAGATAACTAGTTATCTGTTAGTGTTTCATTAACATTATCTTTGCTGATGTTGATTTCTCATAATTAATAATGGCAATTACTTTAACCCTGTCCTTGCAACAAGGATTTTATAAACTTGTTTAAAAGACTGACTGTATTTTTACTTCTATTTTCTATTGAAAGGTTTCATGCAGAAAAAAAATTGAAACATAAAAAAAATTGCCCTTTCTTTTGTAAAACTTTATTCTTTGAGGGTAGATTTGATTTTTTTTGTAAGTAACCAAAATTCATTGAGAATCAAGTATGGTGAATAAAACATGATCAAGTTGGGTAAAACAGTTTTTTCCCCATCCCACAAAGCCGAAGTATCCCTGTGTAAACTGGTTACAAAAAGAGAGTTCTTGGCACATCCTGGTGACCTAGTGGTTTAGAATACCATGGGCGTACTGCACACACATTCCTAAGGTCCCAAGTTCAAGACCCAGGGCAGTGGGGTCAGGGGTAGGAACAACCAAGGTGAACAACTAAATAAGATAAAGTGCTTCCTCCTCCTGCCTGCCTGCCTACTGGCCTTCATTTCTGCTTACACGTTTCCTTAAAAACAAAGAAACAAACAAAAAGCCTCTCAAAATGTCCTTGGAAATGCACTGTTGGTATGGGTGTGACCTCCCAGAGCGATTGCTTAAAAGGAAACACTCATTTGCATGCATACATTTTTGATCAAGTTTTAAAATTTGTGCCTCATTTCTAGAGTCATGCTTTGGAAATGTGTATCTTACTCTGGAGATAGTACATTAAACAAGGTTTGACTGCTTATGGGTAGTACTTTTTCATCTCTAAACAAAGCTCTACATATTACCTTACCTGCTTTTTAAGTTTGAACTATTGCAAGTAAAATGTGTATTAACTCTAGATGTGATTTTAATGCTTGCTCTATCAAGACATAAGGATGATTCAAGCAGTACTACCGCTAGGTAAGTTTTAAAACATCTCCATTGAAGAATGTGTTCAGCCTTAAGCTCACAGCTAACATGATCACAGCAAGGGCTTAATGCGGGTTCTCCCCAGGACATCTGGCCTGCCTGTCTATAAGTGGACCGTGACATAAAACAATCTCAATTCCTAGTGTAAGCAGACCAAATCATGAGTGACTGGATTCCAGACAGGTTTTGAATCTCAAAGCCAGTATTTTAACCATAGCACTTCTTCTTTTCCTTGAATATTTCATTGCTTTATTATTTTATTTCCTTTAGGAATTGTGGAGTTCTAAACATTATTAGTGGTTTACCACTTTTGCACACATGTATCCTATTACTATTTTTGGAGATTTATATGTGAACAGAGAGACTGCCCTATTTTATTCTGTCCATTTATCTACCTGCTCAGATAGATGGGCTTGCATCTGTTTAGAGAAACCAGCGGGGACCACACAGAATCTATGAGGCACTAGATCATGGGTAGCTGACAGAAATCTGGTTTTATTATGGAAAAATCTCTAGTAAATTAGTAAAAAAATTTTATGAACTTCACTAATTTGAAAAGTTTATTTAAAAAATAAAACTATTAGATACATTGTTCAAATTCAATAGATATTCTTAAACATGTTTTCAATAAAATTTTAATAAAACAAAAATTAGTAACATTTCAATAAAGTTTAATAAAATACATGAAAAACAATAACAAACTAAAACTACCTCTTATGAAATGTTATAAAAAGTGTCAAAACATGGGCATTTGTTTCTAGATTCTTGGATCTGTATAGGATTATAGGCATAAAAGAGCATAGGATTAAAGAAAATATGAATTAAGTTTCCATTAAACTGCTGATATTATAACTAAAACAAATTATCAAGGGAATGCTAAAACCTCATGCTCATTCACTTATTCACCTTGCATTTAGTGAATACTTACCATGTTTTAGGCATGATGTGATGTGCCGTGGGTACAAAGAAAACAGAAACATCTGGTGGGTGTCGGAAAACATGTCTACTAATTAAAATATTATATGATGGATGTGCTTCAATAGAAAAGTACAAATTGATTCATAAAGATCATAGAGAAAGAAAACTATGGGAGGATCAGGGGAAGGCTTTACAGATGAGGTAATGTTTGAAATTAGACTTGAAGAAGGAGCAGAAAATTATACATGGGCTAGAATGTATACAAAATAGCACCATGAAAGAACAAGATGTCTTCAGTGAGCAGTAAAATGAATACTGAAACCTCTTTGCATTGATTCAGCCATATTCATATACAGTAATCAATCCATAGACACACCTAGTCTGATCACTGAAGTCTGAGGTTTCTCTGACAGTGCCTAGAGCCATTTTGGATCTAAGGAGAAGGAGCAGCGTGGACTAGGAGTCCCTTCAGTTGAATATGTACTTAACTGTTACAGTAGGTTTAACCTTTCCAGACTCCGAAGTGGAAAAGTTCTATGGGATATGTAATTTTCTGATGGGGTAGAGAAGCAGGAAAAAGAAAGAAGAAAAAATAAATTCTAGAGATGTGTCTTGACATCTAGAGTCCATTCTTAATTTCCACCCTGATAAGGGTGGATGGGAAGAAAAGAGTAAGAGGGCTAGTTGGGAAAAACAAAGAAATAGTGAGTGAGCTAGATGCAGAGAGAACAAATTCTTTCTTTTAAGAAAGGAAGAGGAAGCACATTTATTTGTTTATTTACTTATTTATTTAAAAAAGAAAGTGCAAGCAGGAATGAAGATAAAGACAGGCAGGCAGGATGAGAGGAGACAAAGCAGTTTATTTTATTTAGTTGTTTATCTTGGTTGTTCCCGGCAGTCCCAGGATGTGAACCTGGGACCTTGGGATGTATGTGGCATGCACCCAGCCACTATTCTACTAGGGCACACTGAGCACTTTTATTTATCCCTCCATCTGTCCATTATCTGTATTTTTGTTGTTCCCTTCAGCCTTGGCTCTGCGGGGAGGACCTTGGCAGGGGACCAAGGACCCCTTAGTTAGGGAGCCAAGGATCTGCCAAACCCACGTCCTTGGGCTCTGCATGGTATAAGCGTAGTGTCAGCTTAACACCTCAGCCAGCAGGGCATGCCAAGAGATCAAATTCTGTGATTTACTCTTACGCCACTCATAGCCACTTCCTCAAGCCTCCCTTTACTCAGGGATGACCAGATCTCATCCCCAACATTTTCTTCTAGGAGTAACTGCCTAGAGTAACACATCCACTATCTAATAAACCTTAACATGCTTATGATAAGCACCTTTCCATAATTGGCTTCTCTTTTTGATGGCTTTCCTTTTATAAATTGTACTGCATTTCCCTATTAACATTTTTCAGAATCATCTTTTATTCATTCATCATCTTAATTCTCACATGCAGTCACTTACCAAGTTTGGTCAACTCTTCCTCTGTTAAGACTCTCCCTGCTTCTCCACTCCCACTGTTATAATCAGAGATTAGTCCCCTCTTCCCCTATGCCTGTACCACTGAAATAGTTTTTCCTCAGGTCTTACTATTGCACAATAAATTATGCAAATTGGCTTTCCAAAAACCTCTTTATCATGTCACTCTCTGTTCAAGAGCTGGAGATGGTTCTCCATTGGTGACATGATCAGTAGTAAGTTCACTTTATAGTCAAGACCTTTCACAGCTAGAACACACTTCCTGTCCTGGCAGACACTGTAATTTGTCTGACTTTGTACTATCAGTGATCCAATACTCCCAAACTGTTGAATTTTTTCTCTTTCTCTATATAGTCTCTATCATATAAGACCTGGCGGAGATTTCCCTCTTTTCCATGTATGCTCTTACTATAAAAAATATTCATATTACGTGAATACTCTTACTACACAAATGTTATTATTACATAGTTAGCATGAATGAAACTTTGTGCTAGGTGTTTTGCTAAGTATGCTATGTAAATGATTTCATTTAATTCTCACAACCATCTGCAAGGTTCACCCGTACTTTTCACAGGGGTAAACCAAGGCCTGGGAAGGTTAAGCAGTTTGTCACTGTCATATATCTATAAATGGATGAGTTAGGATTCATTGTCAGGTGGTCTGATTCCAGAATCTGGGCTCCATTACTCTTTATACCTGCAGCAAAGGACTTGTCTTCCTAAACCTGAAGAATTTATTTTGTGTACTACTTAATTGACATTAATGCTATTTGAGCTTTTGTGAGGCACCCATGTTCTCTATGTCTTTTATCAAGTATCCTCCATGTTTTAAGCTCTTTAGCAGTAAGGCCATGCCTTGAAATTCTTTGTGGTCTCTTAATGCTGTGCACATAATTAACATTCAACAAATATTTTCCGACTGATGAATAGGTTGACTAATCTGGACAAAACAATTTGGAATTGATTGACTTTGCCTACATGTTTAATGCCAAGATAATAAGCTGCTCTAACCATAAAATTTAGCCTAATGGATCCACACTGTCCAACTAGAACAGTAGGGTTGTAATAATTCATATCCCCGGCTATCTGATATTTGTATTTCTCTGCTGGATGACTACGGATTTATCTGACCAACAGTTATAGATCACTGTAGTTGTTTTCTGTTTCCATTTACCTGAAATGAGAGAAGATCTCTTATTCTGATCACTGGGCACAAGACTTCTAAAATATCTTTCTGTTCACATTAATCATACTCTCTTCATACTTCAGTTGACTTGGTTCCTAATGTTTATTTGTATTAAGTGAGTAAAAAGTTATACCTCCACATCTATAAAACATAATTGAAAAGCAACCATTCAATATGTCTTTGGGACATTGTAGTATTTTAAAGTTTTCTATACTTATAAGGCAAGAAATTGGTACTGTAAGATTTTTCTTAAACATTAGGGAGTATTATAAAACTTGACTAGAAGATTTGCTATGGGTTGTTTTTAGTGATTGACTCTGACATGCATTTTTTCCTTTTTTTCACTAAAGCAACCAACTTACAGTTAGTTAATGGGAAGGTTGGAATAGCTGCCATTTTGTCCTTCAGCATATAGCCACATAATTGCCAAAGTAGGACCACCATCCTCTTCAAAATTAAAGTACATATAGTATGTGTAAACGCTGTTAGTGATAGAAATCTGGGAAAGAAGTGTCAAATTGCAACAGTGAGATACATTGCCTGTATTCACCATTTACATACGTGTCGAAGTGGGTAGTTGAGGTGTTAGTTACTACTGCATTGAGGTAACATTGGATGCATATTATTGTGCTGTCCTGGATAGGACACTATCACCAATATTATCAATATAGGGTTATTGGACTAAATATTCAGGGTAATAAATACATCATACAAACATTAAGAGTGATTCTTTAGGAAACCAGTGAGATATTAAGAAAAAGGCAAGGGGGCTCAGGGAGTCTGCACACTCTATGCATGAACAGTAGATGAGAACATTTGTTGGCCATATTGTATACTCCATTTTCTGCTTCCTGAAAATGTCCAGTCTGTCTGAGGAGACACCGCTGAGTTTTCTAAAAATCTAGTATTTTTGGAGGGCCTAACATGTTATGCTAAACAATAGAAAGAATGCAAAAGTATATCTTCTATGTACTGGGAACTTTTGTGTTTATTTTTTAATTTTTTTTATTTTTTGCACTTATTCCTTTTAATTTATACATCACACTGATAAGACAGGCAGTTGATCTGTCTTATATTAGGCAATACAGGCTCAGAGAGGTCAAGTAACTAGCTTAAGGTCACAAAAGCACTAAGAAGCAGAGCTTAGATTTGAACTCAGATCTTTGAACTCCAGTATCTGTATTCTTTCTACAATTCCATGGAGGCCTCCCAAAGATGATGAATTTGACAGGGTGGTAAAGAGACCAGAAGGAACACTGTGGGGCATGAGTGCAGATTGTGCCATAGCACTTCGTGGTTATCATGCTAATTCACCTCTGAGTTTGCATTTCTCCTGGAAGCACCTAGTATCTATCATCCTTTACAGAATACCTGAGGCTATTCTTTTTTCTTTTTTTTTTTTTGAGGGCAGTTACAGAGTTTAAGAGAAACCTGCTTAGAGAATTAAGGCATTTGAATAAATCTGGAATTTAGACAACTGAATTGATTTTTCACTGTTGTTCAAGTGATCTAATTCCCTTAGGCCTCAAAACCTACAGAGAACCAACTTCGGGGGTTAGGTACCTGAGGTTTACTAAATTGAAAAACTTAAAACCATGGTCAAGAAAAAAACAAAAACTCTTTCAGATATGCTATATGTGGTATCTTTGTAAGGTGTCTCCTGGTTTATGGTACAAGTCTTTATCATTACGAACTATCAGCAGTCATGAGTATGTTAATGATACGGGTGGGTTTTCCACTGATTTAGATTCTGGTCTCATAAAAAGGAAATTGGGAGGCTCAGCCAACTTTTAACTTTCTCTGATTTTAGCATGCTCAGAATCATTTGACAGAGTTTCTAATTCAGTAGTCTGAATTAGGTCTGAAGATGTGTAATTTTAACAAATTCTCAAATGATGCTGCTGGTTCAAGAATCACACTATGAGAACCACTGTCATAGGGTATAAGGTAGATGCAGAGAAAGCAAGAGAAGTCCTTGTCTAATAGTCATCAGGGCTCTGTGCAGTTAGTTTCTGACTTGCATCTGGATGATGTAATCTGCTCCCCTTGAGTGTGAGCTGGGCAGAGTGACTTACTTCCATCAAAGAGAATGCAGCAAATGTGATGGGGTGTTACTTCTGTGTCCAGGGTATGACAGACTGTGCCTTCCATCTGTCTGGTCTCCTCTCTCTCTTTCTGACCTCTCTTGTCCACTTGCTTGTTTGCTCTGGTACAGCCAACTGTACCATGGTTGGTACCAACTGTACCAACTGACAGGTGGTGAGACGTTTTACGGAGAGGTCCCTTGGGAAGGAACCTAGAGAGGCCTTTAGCCAACAACCCTGGAGGAACTGAGGCCTCAGTCTGCTGATAAGTGGAAGTGAATTTTGCCAACAATCTTGTGAGTGAGGGAGGGTGTGGATCCCTCTCAGTCAAGTGGTGACTGCAGTCCTGTGAGAAACTCAGAGCTTAGTGTCTCCACCCAGAGAAACTGTGAGATAATAAGTATTGTTTTAAACTACTCAGTTTGCGGATAGTTTGTTACCCAGCAATAGATAACTAATATAACTGACCTCCTCCCCTTCCATGGGAGTTCTGGATTTTTATCATCTTTAAATGAGAATAGTTATTCAGATACCCTGTTGCTAATTCTAAAATTCTCTTTTTACACTGTATGAAAAACATAATCCTAGTGAACCAGAGATTTCCTATTTGTCCGTAATGCAATGCACTTAAGCATTTAAGTATTGTGAGTATTTTACAACATTTGCATCATTCTCTTAGAAGCTAATACCTATAGACAGAGAAGAACTAAAACAATTTCTCATCTTTGCTAGCGTAACATTTACCTGTAAATGACCAAAAGAAACGTTTCAAATTCATAGGATTGCAGGGACTTCTGTGTATTATTTAGGTGGGATTTGCATATGTGTGCACGCGTGCCTTAGAGAAACAAATTAAAGGAGATACTCCTACTGTTTTCCTTTTTGTTAACATATCTTGAGATGATCTCTTAATATAAGTCCATAATAGAATTCTGTCACCAAAGACAAATAGATTATAGGTTTTTTTCCCCCCTATATGGCTACACAAACTTTGTGGATTAAAATCTGGATGGTCTAAATATTAATATATTAATTTATGTGGAGGAAAAGTTACAAATCATTCACTTAAAAATTGGCTTTGTGCCCACATTCTAGAGACACACTAGGGAGAGTTGTAACTGTACAGCTAATGTCTACACAGAGTGAATTTCTGAACATAATTTATGTAGATGAAGTGTGCAGAATGTTTTTATTTGTTCTACATCTCACTGTCTCACCTCTGCATGAACTTCCCAAATCCAGATCTACTCCAAATACTCCTACTCCCCTTCTCCACACTTCCCTCCAATGTGTTTGCTTTGGCAACTTTCATGTTCTTACAAACAATTCTCCCAATGAAATCAATCACTCTTGCACCCAAAGAGAAATACTGTGCACTCAGTGCGATGACAAAATGAAACATGTTTGAGGCAAACCATGTGTTCCCGCGTGTCCGGAATTATGCTATTTGCTCAAGGAACATGTTCCTAATGTGTTTGGCTTCTGTTACCCCTTGTGATTGCAACTTTCATTGTCTTTTGGAATTTATGATTTCAGAAGCAACTGCTTGGACTCATTTAATGGGACACTTTTGGAATGTGAAGCCTGAGGGAATCACCGGGCAACATCATCTTTTCTTCTTTCCAGGCAAGTCTGGCCTATGTGAGGACTCCTAGTGTTTGAGGAATTCTGGGGAACTGAGCCTCTTGTCCATTTGGAATCTCAGACAAATGGCTTATCTAAAGGATGTGGATCTGTCGTGATTTGAAAGCTGTTAGGTTCATCCATCAGCTGATTTGGAAAGAAAGAATTTTTGGTGAGGAAGTGAGGCAACCTCATTTTAGAAAAGAACTTTTCTGTGTTGCTTTCCTCAGAGGTACCCAAGGTACTTGACCACATTTGTCCCTCAGTTTGACCGCATGTTTACTTAGAAAAGAAGCACTGTTATCACCAGCTCCATCTTATACCCTTGAGACCCATGAACTAACTGATCAAGATCTCTGGCCTGGTTCTCTTTTTCCGATTGATGGAGATGATCCCTTACCCCAAGGATTGTTACAGTAGGAAGCCAGTTCCCAGAGCTATTGGGCATTATAACTGGGTTTCCTTACTCTCTTCCCTGGGCTTCTTCAGTAACTCAGGTTCATTGCCTGCCCCGTCCACCTACCTACAGGGGACCCTGGGAAACTCCTGTAAGCCTGATCTCCCCCCTCTCCCCACAATAGCTCATCAGTCTTAGATTTTTTAGAATGACAAATGGGGTAAGTAAACTTTCCCACCAGTCTGGTGTTTAACACATTGAAAAATTAAAGCTATCAATCACTCACTGCAGCAAATGTGATGATGTAGCATTAGGGAAGGTGCACCAGAGAATTTAGTCATAATTGATGGAATAAGATCTTGGTTTAAAAAGGGGAGGGAGCAAGAATTAATATGCTTTAGAAACTAGAAATATAATTTTTCACCTAGTAGGAAAAGTGTTGTGTTGATTCTCAACATTCAGGCTGTTTTTGATTCCAGGGCCATTGAAATGAGAGTATTACATTCTCATCCTCCACAGACATCTGCAGGTACATAAAGAGGGGCTTATTTGGCAGTGTACTGGTTAAGAGTTAGGCCCAGGAGGACAACTAATACCTACCTCATAGGTTTATTGTGAACATTTTATCATGTGATGCGTGCAAAGCACTGGTACGTGAGACAGGGTAAGTCAGTGCTAGCTGCTGTCATCAAATTACCACTATTATTGATAGAACATTCTAGTTGAGGCCATGGAATGTAACTAATCCAAAGTAGTTTGTGCTCAGACCTAAGCAAGGATGGCAAAAATAAGTGCCCTATAATTTTTCCAAGAGGAATTAGGGATTATGAAAAGGGAAACAGAAAAAGTTTCAAAGGGGAGGTGAGCCCTTTGTAGGACCTAGGTCTAAGTCTTGAAGGTGGGGTGGGATTTGCCACCCACCCAGGGTCCCGCCCCATCACTTCTATAGCTGCATTGTACTGGCACAGGGTGCCTGAATGTATGTGCTCTCCCAAATTCATGTGTGACAGTCCTAACCCTTGGTGGTATTTGGAGCTGGGGCCCTTGGGAGAGTTAGGTTTAGATGAGGTCACAAGGATGCAGCCAATGATGGTGTTAGTCAGAAGAGGGAGACACTGGAGCTCATGTGAAGATACAGTGAGACTATGGGCAGCTGCAAGCCAGGAAGGGAGCCCTCATCAAGAACTGGCTCTGCCAGCAGCTTTACCCTGGACTTCTCAGTCTCCAGAACTGTGAAAGAGAAATGTCTGTTATTTAAACCACTCAGTCTATGGTGTTTTGTTATAGCAGCCTGAGCTGACTAAGACATTTTCACATGGAGGTGAGGGAGCACCTGAAGCCTCATCTTGGCATGAGAATATGCCTGCCTTCAGATGTGCAGTGTCGCTGGTTTACTGGACATCTGGGCATTTTGTTGATATCTTTCTTTTGAATGACAGGACCAAAGGTTTCCTCTTTTGGCTAGAGTCACTGAGTAAAGGAAATTTGAATTGGAAATATTGAAACTCATTCTCTTTGATTTATAGCCCTCAGAGGTGATTTTTTTTAACTCTCTGGAACTTTTACTCCCCCTGTCCCCCCACCCCACCCCCTTTTTTTTTTGGAGGGTTAAGGGAGAGGCAGAAGGAATGGAGGGAGGGAGAGAGGGAGGGAGGAGGGAAGGAAGGGGAGAATGAAGCACCTTTATTCATTTGTTTATGATTTATTTTGGTTGTTCCCTCCAGCCCCAGGTCTGGGACCTGGGTCTTTGGGCTTTACATGCTCCCAGCTGTTGGCTCAACACCTGTGTCACCAGGATGCACTGCTTTTACTTTTCTTATCCCCATCATCTCTGCTAACCAGTTTCATAAGGTGCAGACAGTTTTTATTAGTGCTCGCTTTTCTTTCCTGTCTTGATTTCAGGGTCAAGGATCTCTGAGCAAAAGAAGCCCCAAAGTTCCTTTCACATTTCACAGAGACATAGATAATTCAGTTTTGATATGGGGGCGTATACTGGCCAAAGACAGACAGGTGGCAGCTGTCCTGTAGTCATTAAGATCAGGATACTTAATGACCATTGTAAAGCAAGCACTGAAGTAGTACAGGAAAGACAGGAGACTGATTCTCCAAATCTCATCAGTTGTGGCCTCATAAGTAGAATAAAAATTTAAATATTCTAATATAGAATACGGGGAGAAGAGGGCTTATGGCCCCTAAGAGTTCATTTTACTTCCTATGTTACAATTACACCTGCTTTTGAAAAATAACGTTGCATTGCCGAAGTGTATTTAGCCTCAGATGGCTCCGACTCTTTAGATATTTTTCTTCTGTATATATTTTAACCAGTCCTGTCTCGTTTTGCACTTAGGAAGTCTACACTCTCTTGATGGGTAGATTGGCTTTTTGCTTCTCTGATCCAAATCACATTTTATTTTAAATATCTGCTCATTTACTCTTTCTGCAAGCACAGATTGGCAGTGATGCCGGGCATGCCCTACCAGGAGAACTCTGCTCAGCGTCCCTGCTTCTTAAGACAGAGGCACACTTTAAGGGGTTGTTAAATTGCTATTAACAATAAGGTGATCCTGACGTGCAGTCTGTTTTCTTGATAACGATTATGGCTACGAATGAGATTTTAATCCACTTCTCAATATCGTTAAAAAATATAGTACAGTATCTTTTTCAGCTAGCTTTATAGTTCAAGACTTTTTACTATGAACCCTTCTTTATTCGTTTTCAAACGTGATGCATGGTTTTTCCTAGAGGGGCCTGTGGCTTTGCAATGACTTGAATGAAGTCGTTGTGAAATAGCTTTAGGACTAGAGTCTACAGGAAAGTTAAAAGTGAGTCTTTTTTGGGTATTGGGATGAAGAAAGACCCAAGAGGAAGGAAGAGTTTAGCACGCTGGAGGGATGTCTTGAGGTAGAAGTTGTGTTGTCTTAATCTGGTTTTATTTTTGTGTTTACCTGGAACCTCTTAAACTTTGGTTTCCTTTCTTGAGAATGGAACTCTTCTCTCTATTTTCCCTTTTGTTGCTTGGATAGGAAGGGGCGTGCGCTTCTCGTTTCATTCAGCCCAAATATAATATACGAAGCCTCTCGTGCTTTGGGTGACATGTGGTAGTGTTCTAAGCGCCATCTGCAGAAAGATGGTCTTGGGAAGCTGCTTCCCCAGAACAGAGAAACATCTCCGGAGGGAGTGATCTCCGGCGCGCTGATTCAATAAGCCCAACCGCACTTGGCTCTGTCACAAACCTAATACGGCAGCCCACATTGTTGCTCGGGAAGTCTCCAGCCAAACCGAGTTCTTGTAAAAATAAATACTCATCAGCAAATATTTTGATTAGTTAAAAATGTTCGAAATGCCTAACCCCTGGCTCCTCTTCTCCCCCTGCAGCGCGAGCGCGGGGAAGACACTTCCCCCCACCGCAGGTCCGCGGCGCGGTGCTCCTGCCCCGTGGGTCCCCGTGCTCTGCCGGCCGGGGCCGGCCCGGGGCTCGCTCGGCGTCTGGGCGCGCGGAGCCCGCGGCCCACGGGGCCGCAGCGGCTGGCAGTAGGCGGCCAGACCCTCCCCGGGGCACTCGGGCGCGGCCGGCCGGCTCCGAGCCGCCGGAGGCTCGCTGCACTTACTTGCTTTAAGCTCTTTATTAACTCCCCTGGAGCAGCTCGGCTGCGGCCGCGCCTCCTGCGCCCCGGTGGTCTGGCTCCGCGGCGCGGCGCACATGCTAAACAGATTAACATGCCTTGGCTGACCCACGCTTCGCAACCCGCGGATAGGGTTTCTGCAACTCCATGTGGAAATTAACCTATCTGTACCCGTGGTCAGCTGCGCCTGGCCGCTCCTGCGCCGGCCCGGCAATCCAAACAAACCCAGGCCCTGGCTCCCTTTGTTACTCTTGGCCCCCAGACCCCCTTCCTGGCCAAATATTTATTGGAAAAGAGGTTGCCTCTCTGGCCGAAGATAGGGCACATTTCTGAGAGCTCTTTATTTGTAAATGATTTTTGGCGGAGGCCTGCACCCTTAGGAGGAGGGAACTCAAATCCCATGACTGGAGGGTTTTTAGCCCTCCCCGGGCGGGGAGCAGTTAATGTTTGCACAGGATACCCTCGTCCAGATCATGAAAAATACATGCACTGTCTTTATTTTGCTTTTATAACAGCACTGCTGTTTAATATGGTTGTTTGCCTTGTTCTAGGGCAAGTTTATACCCCCACTGCCCATCCTGCCTCCCATTCACACCCAGTCAGCAAAAGGAGGCGATTCTTCTAGGTTTTCTTTCGTTAGAGGCACTGAAAAGGCAAACTGATGGCTACCAGCCTGGGGCCAAATCCAAGTGGCAACAGCATCTGCCTCTTCCATCAGGGCAGGGGCACTGAGGATTGCTAACAGACCTCTGGTTCACGTGTTAGTACTTTTTCTTTACCCTATTATTTGTATTGCTGGTTGGGTTTTCACTAGATAGATTGAAGGGCTCTGTGTCAGTTGGTTGGGGCTGTGATAGTGAATACATTTGCCAGGAACACAGAGGTGGCAGGTTCTTCCTGTTCCTTTCCATCTTGTTGGTCATGAAATGTCTCCATTAGGTGTGTGTGTGGTGGTTGGGGGGGGGGGGGAGGCACAGATGGCTGTTTTCTGGGACTGCTGCTGCTCTTGATCCACCCATGATCCCTGGTTGCTTCAGCCTGTTACTCAAAATGAGCCCAGAGTGTTGGAGGTCATCAGCAGGGCATAATCCCTCATGGGTTTCGCCAGGGTGGTTCGGGTGTGTCCTTGGTGTGTTTCTCAAGGCCGATGGCCGTCATCTACCTCACTTGCATTTATTTTCCAGTCAGCCTTCGCTGCAGTGTGCCCTTGGCCACCCTGGCATCAGTGAACTGTGTGAGATGCAAAAGTGGCACCAATCAAACTGTGTGAGGGCAGCGACTCTGTGGCAGGGCCACGATGAGCCCACCGTCAGCGAGCAGGTTGGGCCCCTCTGCCCCTGACAGAGACCCGTTTGCCAGACCACTGAGTGACACTCTGACTCTGCTGATTCTTTTTGCCCTTTCATGTCATGTGTTTCTTGGATGGAAGGCACGTTCCTGAGGTAAAAAGCTTTCAGAGTTACAAGCTTCCAGAAAAGCAGTCAGAACCAACTAGCAGCACATTTTAGGGGTTTTAGATGACCTAGAATTGGCACTGATAACATGCCCACAGCTAGCAATTGCACAGAAAGGGAGCTGTAAGTAAAAGGAAAATCACAGTCTCTCCCTGCCCCCTCCCATTCACCTTGCCATGAGAAACCTGCTAAGAAACAGACACTGTTGAACTTGAAAAGAAAAAAAAATAATTAGACTCAACGTCCAAGGCAACACGAGGCGTAAGTCAGTCAAGAGCTGGTGGTTCTTTTTTAAAATTCTGGTTATGTATAATATCTCAGAATTCCTTCCAGCTCTGCAACTGTGGTGTTTAATCAGAGGCTCACTTTGAGAGCATTTCTCCATGTTTCTCACAAGGCAGCTGGCATCCTGATTTCTGGTAATCCTCGCCGCCTGCCCCCTTCATCAGCATCAATATTCGATATTGTCCATATGGATCTTGTGTGTGGGAACACACAAAGTACAGCAGTTTTTGTCTTTTGTCGTGAAGGGCTGACAGGGCAATAAACACACGCAGCCTTCCTCCTCCAGGAATCCCTCACCCTCCCTGTGTGGCTCTAGCCCTGTGGATAATATCATTACAGGATAAACACATAAACAGTCAGTCTGGACCAACCAGGAGGCACGGGGGACACACAGTTCCTCTCTGAAAAGATGATACAAGTAAATTTACACTCAGAGCTTGGAAGTGCTCCAAGGGCTATGAATAGCTGTTCAGTTTGTCAGGCTGGGGAGGCTCTGGGGCACAGTGCTGACCCCCTAGCTCTGTCTTTGCTTCCATCAATGTGAGCTTTCAGGGTTCTGTTTTCCTTACTATCCTCAAATGGGAACATCAAGGACCAGTAACACTTTTTATGAACCCTGAGCTTAAAGAAGCTTTTACTATATAGTTAACATATTAAGCCTAATGACATGGATGAAAGGTTAACACACTTCTGCCAGCCTAGAGCTTTCCCTTCCAACGTGATTTCCTGTGTGCAGGCTGTCGCTGCTGTCGCCTCTACCACAGCCCCTTCGACAAGCACCTTGATTCATGAAATAGTACATTCCACTCAGCAAAAGAACAGAAACTGACTGTAGTCAGAGTCACAGCAAACACTTATTCTAGTCCTGACCATCCAATTAATTAATCTCATGTTTTCATTGAGAAGAATTAGTTACATTGATAACACGAATACCACATGCATTGCTCTTTTTCCATGTTTAAAAGTGAAGCTTTCTCCTTTTCAGTCTTTATAGATCTATCAACAGATTTCTGGGAGGTGCAGGCCTCTTTTTCTGCTTGTTCTTATGACCTGAAACTTGGCTTTTTTTTTAAATCATTACTTTGCATACGACTCTTTGGTAATTCTCTGTGTATGTTTTGAAAAAAAAAAAAAAGATGGAAAAGAAATATCCCAAAACATTAACATCGGTGGTGGGACTATATTTATTTATTTGTTTATTTGAAGGAAGGGTGCAGGCAGGAACGAAGGGGAGTATGCAGGCAAGCAGGAGTGGAGCGGAGGAAGAAGCACTTTATTTTTATTTAGTTGTACATCATTTAGTTGTCCTTGGAGTATATGTGGCCTGTGCTTTGGCCGGGGTAGTTGATTAAACTACTATTCCACAAGGGTGTGCCAATATTTTAAATGTCTTTATGTTTCTCTGCTTTTCTCCTGCTCCCCTACCAGCCCCAATTTTGGTCTATGAAGCATATGTTATTTGTAGAGTCAGATAAAATTAGTTATTAAATGAAGTTAGCCCTCTTGAGGTGCACATAGTTTCAGTTCAGCAGGGCCCATACTCAGCTAAGGTGACCCCCAAGCCTTTCCAGGTTTATCTGTTTGGCACCTAGGGATTTGCCATTCAGAGGCTCTGCCTACAGAGTTTATTCAGGAAGGGGGAGGTGGGCCTGAAGAGGAAAAGCCATATAAAATAGAAAAACAGGTTTTGTTTTTTTTAAAGAAAACAGTTTTACATTCAAAAGGTGACTTTTTGTATTTATGACCCACTCTGGGATGGGAGAGAAAACAACTATTTTTCAAATACTTAGGGGCCTCCACAGGTGAGCCTGGATTGGGGCAGTGCCTGTTTTCACACCTAAAATGGTAAGGTTCTGGGGTGAACAGAGGAGGGTTATAAGACCCAGGAAATGGTCCACCAGACTCTGAGGGCAGAGAGAGTGGGGGCTCACCTGAGGCCCCCAGAACACAGTCTCCACAAGCTTCTCTGAGGTCATGGTTCTAGAGAAAGCAAGCAGAGGACAAAGCAGTGAGGAGTAATGAGGTAAAACATACACAGTGGGGTGTTCAGTGGTGTGGGTTTCTGATGCAACTCTGCTGTGAATGGCTGCCCGAGCCTGGGAGGATGACCATTTCTCTGGGCCTCAGCTCCCTCCTTTGAAAATGAAGAAGTTGCTCAGGTCAGGTGTGTGAGTTGGGATTCTGATGACAGGCACCTAATGAGCCAATGTTTCATGACTTCGGTTATCTGTCCCACCCACTTCTGGTGCACTTTAGGACCTTTCTGGAAAGTATGGCCAGTTCTCAGATCTTAAGTTGGAATTAGTGGGAAGACCACACTGTGATGATTACATGTATGAGAAAAACTTTTGGATTTTTACCAAGAAACCTTATGTTGGTTTCCAGTGTGTGTCAGATACTATGCCAGCTATGAGGACACCAAGGAAGAATAGACCAGGCCCTCTGCTCACTGTGAGTGCTCAGAGACCCCTGCCTTCTCCACATGCCCGACTTAGGAGATCAGTGTCTTTTGCATAGTCTTTAGAGGTTCCTGGTTTTATAGGGAAAGGTCATGTGTTCATTCAGAAGCAGAACTAGCTGGGCCAGGCTCCTGGAGGGTAGGAAACAGGCTATGAGCTGAGGCAAGATCATCCTGGCAAGGATTGTCAGGATGCGGGAGGGAAGGTGTCTGTGACATTGCACTAGCCCTTCCTCTGTTGTCAGCACTGACTCAGAATTCTCTCTGTATCTTGAAGATCTGGCTGTGGTGATGTCGCTTCCATTTTCTTTCAGTTCTTCCATTATATTCTAAGTCAGTTTTGAATGCCAGTCTGTTTTAGCTACATAAAAGGAAACCAAAGAAGGAGAATTTACTTTTGCCCTGGCAGAATTTTTTTTTAAATAGCAATATTTATAATTTCTTTAGTTCACAATGCTGTATTCGTTCTAGGGTATTGAATTGCATCTCAGTCTATGTTTCACACCACAGCCACCACCGGAGTTCCACAGCCCTCACCACCTTTCCCCTTCTTCCCCCACCCCCCAGCACACACACAACACCCACAGTCCTGTGTCCTGCTATTTTGGTTGGGATTGGACTGCATGTTTGTTTCATTTCATTGTGCTCCACATATAAGTGAAACCTTCCTGCATTTCTCTTTTTCTTTCTGACTCATTTCGCTTAACATGATCTCCTCTAGTTCCACCCAGATTGTTGGAAAGGGCACAATTTCATCTTTTTTTTTTTTTTTTAACAGCAGCATAGAATTCCATTGAGTATGAACACCACAGCTTCTTTATTCAGTCATCTGTTGATGGGCATTCAGTTCGTTTCCATGTCTTGACTAATGTGAATTGTGCTGCTATGGACATAGGGGTGCAGAAATCTCTGATTAGAGATTTTGTATCCTCTGGGTATATGCCCAGGAGTGGGATTGCTGGATTCAATGGTAAATCCATCTTTATTTGTTTGTGGAATCTCCATATTGTTTTCCAAAGAGGTTGCAACAATTTACTTTCCCACCAACAGTGTAAGTGGGAAACAGTGTAGGTACTTTTCCTCCACACCCCCTCCAGCACTCGCTGTTTCCAGTCTTTTTGATAAAGGTTCAGGCAGAATTTTAAAGGAGGAACTAAGTACTCCTAGGAACTAGACTTGGCAATGGCAGTTGGAATCAAAGTGCGGTATGCCCAGGAGGAAATGTATCGGGTGTGATGACAGAGATGATAATGAAGATTTCACCTAAAGATTTCATCTCAGTTAACATTGTATTTGATAAGATAAGCAATTGTGATATTGTGATTTATTATATATATACACACACATACATGTACACATATATTTACATATATATATACATACACATATATTTACACACACATATCTCTGTTTGGTTTTAATCCCCGTTTCTGGGACAGAGCTCCTAAAACCCTTGGAAGTTAGGAGAGAGAGAAAGTTTTTTATGTTAATGAGGGGTCTTTTGGAACCCAACTAAGGTTGGGGGCTGGTTGTCAGGAGAATCAACTCTGAAATTAGAGAGTTGGAACTATCTTTCTCTCTTTTTATTTTTAAAGGAAAGGTGCAGGCAGGGGTGAAGGTGAGCAGAATCAGGCAGGCAAGGGGAGTAGAAAG